>OZ029916.1:2358036-2363036 GCA_964023275.1 Norana najaformis | reverse complement strand
TCTAAATACATATACGCTTCAAACAAGTTTGAAATTAACACTAGCCCTATATATAGTCTAATAAATATATATATAGCACCCCTTCAATATATGTATACATATATATATATATATATATCGACACTTACGAAGACGAAGAACATGGTATGTTGAGCGCTTTTCCACTTCAAGGCTTTCCGTCACTTCAGTCGCGGCCTCGCTTCTCCAGTCCGTCCGTCCGACCAAAACTCCTTCTTCGAATCGCTCGAGTTCTTCTTCAGCTTGCTGCACAACGTCCCAACGAAGACTCGAGTTCGCCGCGTTCGCCCAGTAATATTAGGCCGTAGACATCTCCCTTCTCTCTCGTTCAAGGTTTCGACTGACATCACCCGCGTTAAGCGCATTCTACGCCTTTCATAGTGAGGAGTGTATGCCTTAGTTTTAAAGGCGGCCACGGTTCACTGACCACGCCAAGTTCAAGACCCATCAACTGTATGCAAATCGCTTGAAAACAGACAGGTGGGTCCTGTGGCATGTTGGCCGATTCGTTTGAACGCTCCTTCTGCTCTCCCCACACCTCTTAAACGCGGTCACGGTCCACTGACCACACACAAGTTCAAGGGATGAGACATCAGACGTTCTGCCTCAACTATCACACAACGCCACTTGAGTTCGTGTTTTTCCACCTTAGTGGCCACACACCTGTCTCTCGTCCATACCGGGTATATAGATATATAAATATATATGGTATATATATATACCGGTTATTGTAATTGTAATTGTAAACGAACATTTATAAAGCGCCACTTAGGAAACAGTGGCGCTCCCGACTTGAACAAACAAAAAGGATTTCAGGCGTTTGCGGGACTGGGTAGGAGAGAGACTAAGTAACTGAAGCCGCAGGTCAAGAGGAAGGCAGTTCCAGCTGGAAGGGCCAACAAAGGCAAAGCTCCTGGACTAGGCAGTTGTAGTGCGGACGCGAGGGACTACCAAAAGACCACGGGTAGCTGAGCGAAGGGAGGCATGGGCAGGCAACGAGGAAACCGGAATACAAAAAGAAGTTAAGTAGGACGGAGCAGAGCCTAGAAGGCAGTTGCGCATAAGGATAAGAATCTTAAAATGGATCCGTTGACTGACAGGAAGCCAATGAAGTGAATCACGAATAAAAGTAGATATATGGGCAGACTTTGGAAGACCACCGATAAGGCGTGCAGTATAGCTCACACGCAACACATCATTTCTTCATCGCTGAAATATAATGACAGCGCATCAATCGATGGCGCTGAGCAATTTCGCGTGAAGGACTTGCTCAAGGCCCCTACACAGTAGCTGCTTCGGAGAGAGACTCGAACCTGCGCCCTCCACATTCAAAACCAGCGCAAAACTGTGATGGAATGGGATATTTTGATGAAGACGTTAATTGTGCCAAAGTAATCAATTTAATTAGATTTTAAGTAATGTGATAACTTACTTTGCCCAGCTACTCTCAAATCTTACTTACCACTACTGACACTATTCAAATATTCCTGTTGACCTACAATTCAATCCAGCACAGGACAACTTTCGAAAATTTCTTTCCCTGATGACCTGAATTGTATATGAAGTATTCAGCTTATATAACAGCATTCCTATCAAGAGCTGTCCATCGAAAATTTTCCGCGGCAAATTGTCCAGCAGAAAATTGTCCTTTGGAGATTATTGTCCTCGAAAATTTCTTCCGCAGAGGATTGTTCCTGTGGAGAAATCTCCAGCGGCGAATGGCCCAGCGAATATATGACCAGCGAAGAATAATTGTCTCGTGAAAATTTGTCCTGGAGAATTGTCCTGATTCTGGAGACATCGATTCTTTATCATCGGGGACTCAAGGACTTCACGGTTCATCGACTTCTTTTTATGCTCTTCCTAGCAGTTGTAAAATATTCCGATTTTTCTAGGTGCTATCTTAAACGACGGTAGGCCGTAAATTCCTGCGGATGTTGAAAACATTTCTGGAGTGACTGAGATAAGAAGATGCAGAGGCTTAATAAAGGGGATGGCGAGGCACGTACCCCAGTGAACAGATGTAAGTCAATAGTAAACTTTAAATTTCTAAACCGCTACTTTAAAAAACCAGCTTAATCACGAGTGCTGCGTCAAATCAGAGGGGTCAGCAAGAAAAAGAAATTGAAGGGCAAAACTGATTTTAAAGAATTTGATCCTCTGCCCTGGATCAAGAAATTCAAGCTATATTACTGACCAGAAGAAGGTAAAGCTTCTATAGAGGTAGCGATTCATTAGCGGATAGAAGAGTTTATAATTAGGGAGGTCAAGCAGGGTAAGGCTCCCCTATTTTTATGGCCTTTCTTAGTTTTCCAGTTTTTTATTAACTATTTTGCCTTTGTTTTTCAAAATTCACAACTTTAGTCCGTAAGCCTCGGCCTAACTAGTTTCGGGGGCCAACAAATCTATGGTTTTGCCTTCCAAAACAAATATGGGGCCAAGCCCGAATTGGCCCCACACTTGGTACGTCCTTGTTTATACACGGTTTTAGTCTGTAACTGTTTCCAAATGATCTCTGAGTTTGAGGCTGAATATTTTCGAATCCTTCCTCGGCGCGTGCGATTGGTTGGTTTCAAGGCGAAGCGGCGTTACGTCAGAGGCCATATTCGAAGCCGATTGGCTGTCGCCGTTGAGACCGTTAAACAGCTGAGCCAATTGTTTTGCTTCAGCCTTGTACAGTTCACATTCGGACTTGAGACTAGCCAGCATTTGAATCAGGTTGTCAACTTCGCCCTAGAAAAGGCAGGGTACAATAAGGTATGAAAAGGTAGGGTACAATAAGGTATGAAAAGGTATGATAAGATAAAAAATACGACAAAGAAAAGAAAGGTAGGATTAGGCATAAAACGGGTACGATTAGGCAGAAAAAGTGAGATAAGATATTAAAAGGTTCGATAAAATAAAACAGGTACAATTAGGTATAAAACGGGTATGAATAGGTATAGAAAGTATAAAATACCACGATACCGTATAAAACTTATAAAGGGTTATTGTGTAGCATGGAATGGTAAAGTATGGGAAAATAAAGGTAGATTTGTTTATGTATTTATTTTCTATCTTTATATAGCGCCATAATCTAACGCCGATTCCAACTAATAGCCATTGATCCTCCTACCCTTGTGTAGTGATTTTCTGGATGGTCGGCGCCGTTGGCAGTCGCTGGTGCCTCGCTTTCCCAGGCACTATCTGGTTCCCTGAAGACGAGAGGACCGCAGGGGACACAGTACATCGCCCGGACGGCGCCATGTTTGTTGAGGGCCAGAGTCAGGCGGTGAATCTGCGACACTCCGCCGTCCGTCACCACTCGACTCCTCAGCTTCCGCGTTCGACAGAAGATCACTAGGAACTGTTCAACCATATTTGCTTAAGCAATTCTTTATTATTAATAATATTATTGTTATTATCATCATCATCATCATTATTATTATCATCATCGCCATCATCATTATCATCATCATCATTTATCTAATGTTCAAGGTTGCAATGATCCATCGGGATTTAAAACCGCCAGCGATAATTATTGGCAAGTTGTCTGGCATATTACAACTACTATTACTACTACAACTACTACTCCCACTACTACTTCTACTACTACTACTGCTACTACTGCTACTATTAATGCCACTAATATTACTAAAAAATTTACTACTACCGCTATTCTACTACCTCTCTCACCCATACTATTATCATCACTTTCCACTACTGCTACAAGTGATAGCAATAGTTAGAGTAAACAATCATAAACTTGCAATACTAGTAGCAGCAGCAGCAGTAGTAGTGGTAGTAGTAGCAACAGTAGCAGTAGTAGTGGTAGTAGCAGCAGCAGCAGTAGTAGTGGTAGTAGCAGCAGCAGCAGTAGTAGTGGTAGTAGTAGCAACAGTAGTAGTAGTAGTGGTAGTAGTAGCAGCAGCAGCAGTAGTAGTGGTAGTAGTAGCAACAGTAGTAGTAGTTGTGGGAGTTGGAGATTGGCCATAACAATGAGACGAAGAGCAGATCATAACGACCATCGTAGATCGAGACTCGGAAGATCTGAAAGCAATATGGCGGTGTTTGCTTCTGCGCAGAGGACAGCAGGATAGATGGCGTCCTACGATCCGCCGACAAGTCCACTGTGCTGCCACCTAGCGTCTCTGCGTGTAGTTTTGTATGGCGTGCCGCAGTCGCATAAACCCATCTGTTGCAATACGATAGCAGGGCTTGAAAGACTAGAATGGTCGCCGCTGATAAAAACCCTCCGACGGACGGATCCGTGATATATCTGTACATTATACTACTCTGAACGTATCGATTGCAATATATTACATACATTTCTTGCATATATATATACACCCATAATCCTATATATATAATATATCTAGATATATATATGCAGTAGAACAATACAGCATTATGCGTGACGATATATATATATATATATATCGTCGATATATATGCACAAATGGGTGTTTACTCATTAACCGAATATGATATATTGCATCAACGTCGTAGATATATATATATATACACACATATATATATACACGTGGGTGGCAGTTTTGTGCTGTGGATACGACACTGGCAGGCACAGTACAGTTAAACGATACCAGCCATATTTGTGCTCAGTCACATAAACGCATATGACGCAGATACAATATAAGGCACTACGATAAAATGTAATATGAAACAATATGATGCAATATACTGATTTAATGGCTCACTTTTGGAATGAAGAGAGCCGCCAGCGTAACTGCGAGAGTGCAATGCGTCCGTAATGAGATCAAAATGAAGAGACCGCTATCAGGTCGACAGCACAACACTTGCCTACAATCAGACACACACTGCACCTTACCTACAATCAGACACACACTGTACCTTGCCTACAATCAGACACACACTGTACCTTGCCATACTCCATTCTACACAATATAGCACAACAGAACATAATGCAATACAAAAATAATAAAAGTACATCTAGCTGGTTACCTCTGTCATATGCCTTAATT
>OZ029916.1:1878036-2353036 GCA_964023275.1 Norana najaformis | reverse complement strand
GAGAAAAATTAATGTGATGTATTGTACGATCACTCATACAGCTCCACATCAATATCATGGGAAAGATTTTCCAGTCCAACCAAGGTGGAGAAGAACGCTGGAAGCGATGGTTCTTACCTCCACGTTTTGAGTACCAGGGTCACGTATGTCAGCCCGAACCCCAGGTGGCGCAGCCAGTTGTGGAGGGCACAGGTGGCCCTGTTGGGGAGGGCACTGAGGAGGATTAAGACGTAGAGAACGAGAGCCCCACACAAACTGACCAGTAGCAACTCAGGGCAGGCCGCCCTTATCACCTACAACAATCACAACATATACCCAATATACAGAGTATGTATGTATGTATATTTATTTACTATTTTTTATGCTGCGGGTCTACGTGAATAAGGCCTAGCAGCCTAGGTTTTTTGTACTCTATTCTATTCAGTTCTGTTGTGTTCTATTCTATTCTATTCTGTCCTGTTGTGTTGTAGTATGTTCCGTTCTGTTGTGTTCTATTCTGTTCTGTTATGTTCTAATCTGTTCTTTTCTGTTTTATTCGTTTTCTTTTTTTTCTGTTAAGCGTGCAAAATTTATAGGAACACCGATTATGAGGCCATAACCCGAATTATCCCGGCTAATTTGCTGTCGCTATGCAAAATGTTATTGAGCAGAGCATCAGAGCAATCAACAGCAAAAACGAAACACAAACATATACAATTTCTGTTACATACAAATATATCCATGCACACGTACGTATACACATGTGGGACACGGTGGCCGATTGGATGGAGCACTTGGCTCGCAACGCGGAGAGTACGGGTTCGAACCTCTTCCCTTGAGATGGTTACTGTGTAGGGACTCTGAGCAAATCCTTACTCGCAATTGCTCAGCGCCATCGACTGATGCTTTGTCATTAGATAGTGGCGCTTAATAAATGCAGAAATGATCCGATGTACAAGAATGCATACATATACGTTTCAATTATGCATATATAGAATATGCAGTAAGCAGACATTCATACTTAAATACATAGTAATATGCATTTCCCGTTCCTGTCCCGCACATAACAGTAAACATCCATAAGTACTAATACATGTATATGAAAGCATAAATATATATATACATATATAATATATAATCCATATATACAAATACATCTACGTGTATATATATATACATGAACACATATACTTTCATATACGTGTATAAGCTATTAATGTATGCAACTGAACACTGCCACCAAGCCTTTTGTAAGTACCTGTCTAGGGCATATAATATGTATGAATATATATATATATATACACACTTATATATGTATCCGTGTATATATATCGCGGTGTAATTGTTTTGTCGATAATGTTGTAAACATGCCATTCACAGTCGACAATAACTAGCAATGAAGCGCGAAAACCTGCGAGAAACCGATGGGATATCAAGCACGTCGTTTGCCCAGTTTCGCCTCAATGTGCTGCTCAATTCTCTCCCAACTGAACGACGCACATCCCGTGTCAAATTTGGCGACTTACTGAATCCTGCTTTCAAGTTGCGGTTAAACGTTTTCGTTTACAGAATGACCCGAAGTACCAGCGCACGGCATAAAGGACGTTCGCTGCAGATTGGGTCTGTCCCTGTGGAAGGACATTCTATCTGATGCCATTCTGTTTCATTCTATTCCATTTTATTATATTCTGTTCTGTTCCTCTTCATTCTGTTATTTTGTATTCTATTTCATTCTATTCCATTCTATTCATTTCTATTATGTTCTGTTCTGTTCCTGCTCATTCTGTTATTTTGTATTCTATTTCATTTCATCCTATTACATTCTAATCTGTTCTGTTCTATTGTACTCCATTCTGTCTCTATACCTTTCTTTCTGTTTTATTCTATTCCATTCTATTCTATTTTTTA
This sequence comes from Norana najaformis, assembly GCA_964023275.1. NCBI lineage: Eukaryota > Metazoa > Annelida > Clitellata > Crassiclitellata > Hormogastridae > Norana > Norana najaformis. The sequence continues at coordinate 2,351,149 of OZ029916.1, read as the reverse complement.
GCACTTTTGTGAGATACAAAAGGGCACTAATTTAAGTGTCTGAAAACACATATGCATACATTCCATTCTAATTTTAAATTAATTTCATTCAATACCATACTATATTCTATTCTATTATGTTCTATTCCATTCTATTATGTTCTATTGCATTATATTCTGTTCTATTCCATTCTATTCTATTCCAATATTATTCTATTCTATTTTATCCCATTCTTATTCGATCCCAGTTCAGTCTGCATGAAGACTAATGCAACAGAGAAAATCCATCCAACTGAAATGTTATGTTCAAACTATGGCGAACCACAGAAACCGGGAGTCTGTTTTTTTTGCAACGCCGTGTAGGCTGTATTTCCTGTATAATGAAGCGATGTAGGGGATAAATCCTTTTAGAAACGCAGACAAAGATGGCTACGTGCACGGACACGTAGTTTCGAGGTTGCCCGTGGCTTTCATCGAATTGGCGATATTGTAAGCGTATCCGTTATTAAACACCACGCTTTTAGCAAACGGTCGGCTTTACAGCCGAACGAAAGCATTGTTGCGCAGTCAGGATTTGACCCCCATATAGAATAAACTACTTAAACGAGCAGCGTTTTTGTCTGACCGTCTGCGTGTCTGTGTGTGTCTGTCTGAGCTCGGCTTTGGTTTGAAATTAATGTCACCTGACACCAAACACTAGCTCGCAGAGTGTTTACTGTCTGGTTGTATCAAAACACTGACAGACAGACAGAGAGACAGACAGACATACAGACAGACATACAGACAGACATACAGACACACAAACAGACAGACAGATGTCTTAACAGACTGTAAACTATTCATTAACTTTATTTCCCACCAGGTCCCAAACTCTTTTCGTCAAACCCGAAACTAAACACATTAAATTTTAAACATTTAAGCTCGAAAGTGTATTGGATTTAAGGAGGCTCTCCAGTCGAAGATGATGAGCCCCCAGGTAATGCACAAATCGAAACTGCAATAAGTAAGTAAGTAAGACAATTCGAAAATGCGATAAGTAAGTAAGTAAAGCTTAGGTTAACACGCCATATTCAGATTTCACGTGACGGGCCCGGGAATCGAACCCGGGTCGAAGAGGTGAAAAGCCAACGCGTTTACCGCTCGGCCACCCCTCAGTATAAAAATGGGCGGCGCTACAATTTTAATCCATATGGTCAAAAATATGACGCAATAAACTTTAAATCCAGAGCGGTCAAAATTTGGGACGCCTCTGCTGACTTTTTTAATGGGGGCCACGGCCCCATGGCTCCCTCTGTGCAGACGCCTTAGGCTGTGGATATGTATCATGAATGACAATTTCCTTAGAGGTTTCCCTCGATTATAAAGCTTCCCGTTGGGAAGACGAATGCAAAAACAACGGCTGACAGAATAGCGATAGCCATGCGATGTGCTCGCTAATCATAAGAGATGCGTGTGTGTTGTGATGCACTCATTTCTTCGTCGCCGCTTCAAAGACAGGAAGAAACCCGTGCGAAACAACCCTTTGGGCAATTATTTCGATCGTCGCAGTCCCCCCGGGAACATGGAACCGCGTCCTGCAATGATTTGTGAGGCAGCCGGAATTAGGCCCCAAGGTTTCAAAAACAGAGCAATACGCTTGGCCGAAAAATCGTAGTCAGTCGTTTACGAATCGTGTGATTTATAGGGGAAGAGGAACGCGATGCCATTGGTTCAGACTTCGCCTATTCTCCATTACATTTCGATACAGAAAAGGCGCTCCAGAAATATCCATTTTTAGCACATACACCACAATAATATTTATTACAATTATTGTTTCGCCAAGTATTACTAGTATTAGGCCTATTACTACTACTACTACTACTACTGCTGCTGCTGCTGCTGCTACTACTACTGATACCACTACTACCACTGCTCCTACTACTACTACTATACTACTAATACTAATATTATTAATACCACCACTATTACTACTACTACAATTTTAATTTTATTATTATTAATTATTATTAGATAAGTGGGACTTGGTGGTGTAATGGTATGTTCGATGCCTCGTAACCGGAGGGTCGCGGGTTCGAATCTACCTGACGCCACTGCGTAGCGATCTTGGTCAAGTTGCTCACCCACAGTTGTCTGTGAGGAAGGAAACGGGAAACCACCTCACCCATCTCATCCCCGGGTGGCATAAAAAGCCAATGGACCTACCTTCGGGCAGAAAACTCATCATCATCATCATTATTAGCAATGTTATTAAGGTAGTTATATATTGCTAATTTATGAATTCACTTCAGAAGTGTGGGTAGAGATATCTTCAATTGCTTGCGAAATAAAATAGGAGAAAGAGGATTCCTCAAAAGCGGGTGCTAGTGAATTCCACTGTGGACGAGGAGGTGAAAAGACACGTTTGTTTTTGGTTAGTTGGGACAAACAGTGGATTGATGAAGCTGATCTTAAGCTTGTTCTGGTCGGATGAAGAGTGAGTGGAATGCATAAGTCATGAAATTAGCTCGGTGCCAAAACATGAAGCGCCTTTTATACAAGAACATTTGAATAAGCTTTACCAGCAGTTGCAATCAGCGCAGCTGTTGTACGCTTTCGGTTTTCTAAGCAGAAGGAAAGGACAACACGATGCAACAAGGACTGACAATAATCCCTTTGCACTTAGCACAGTATTTTGAAATAGCGTGAATTGCTCTCTGCCAGTTCATTCAATCTTGACAGCGATGTCTGGTAGCAGCAAGAACTAATGTGGCAACTCTGTTTTGTTGGATTTAGAATGGACTTGTCAATTGTGGACTATGGTTCTACTTTGAATCTCCTATCGATTGATGTTATGTATGTATGTATGTATGTATGCATGTATGTATCTATGTGTGTATGTATGCACATATGTATGCATGTATGTATGTATCTATGTATGTATGTACATATGTATGTATGTATGTATGCATGTATGTATGCATGTATGTATGCATGTATGTATGCATGTATGTATGCATGTATGTATGCATGCACATATGTATGCATGCATGCATGTATGCATTTATGCACATATGTATGCATGTATGTATGCACATACGTATGTATGTATGTATGCATGCATGCTTGTATGTGTGTATGCATGTGTGTATCAGAACGCTTGATATAGCGCCTTTTAAATACCTCTCACAAACGCTGCTCACATCACTGTCTTACTGTTCCAAACAAGTGCATTTTAAGACAAATACGAGAACGGCACCGTGGAAATCATTAGATAAGATTAGCGTCCAAGGACGGCTGCTTGGTTGGCCACAGAAGTGTCTGCTATTGTAGACATCATTCACAAGGACACAGGAGGCGTTAAATGAGATGGCAGGTGGCGTCGAATTATCCATCATGCACTGCGTTTCCGCCGGCCAGACGGACCAGGGGTAATCACAACGGGCACCTGCCAGGGCGCGCGGCGCATTTGAGGGCTTAAGAAAAATATAAGAGGAGGTCTGAGGGAGGGAAGGAGGTCCGGAGGGGGGCGACAAGTTAGGCCAATATGCAGGGCACGATTTGAGAAAGAACTGAAGCGGTGAGGGTTCGAAACGTAAGTGGGAGGGGCATGGAAAAGGGATTCTTCGAAGAAGGAAGAGGAAGAGGAGGAGGAAGTGGTCAGGTGGAGCAGAGATGTAATGTCACGTGATGTATGTATTTGTAGGCATATATGTATATGTGTATGTACGTTTGTATATTGGTTTGAGCCTGCGGCTTGTAACGCGAAGTGTGGGTTCGAGTCTTCCCCTCTGAGATGATTACTGTGTAGGGAGCATGAGCAAGTCCTTAACGCACAAGTGCTCAGCGCCATCGATTGATGCTTAGTCATTGGATAGCAGCGCTCCATAAATACAGAAATAATAACATAATGTAAGTCCTAGACATTTCTCAGCGTCACACAAAAGCGGAGTACAGAAGAAGTGGGGTGGGTATGTAAAAAGTTAAGTATCCCATATCCCACAAGTGAGACGTAGGGGAGGCGCTCATATCATTATCTTTAACCCCTTGAGCGGCAATGGACGAATCCCAAGGTCTTGGACACGGGGCCAGTGCATCCTAGGACATGCCGTCTACTTCCCAGCTTACGCCGGTAGTAAATTCTCCTCTTGGTGACAGAGGCACAGCGTGCGCAAACAACTTGCCCAGGGTCATTACACGGAGTCGAACCCGCAACCTCGTTATCATTGACCAAACGCGTTACCGATAGACCAACATGCCACACGGGGGTGAGGGTGTAATTCAATGTAAATCTCCGAAATTTCCTGGCGCCACCGAACCGCTGCGTCTGGGAGACCCACGCAGTCACTGGTGCTTAGTCAAATCAATTCCGCAAGAGCTGCGGGTCATTTGGTCATTTCCTGTTCCATCGAGGAGACTTAATAGATAGACTCGTGATTGGGGTAACTCAATGGAGGATAAGTTCGTGATAGACATCGATGGTATTCAGTCCATTTCCATTGAGTACTAGTCAGAATGACGTTACTTGGAATGGTATTGGGTGCGTGGTAAATATGTCCAGGTCGTGGAATTTTTTAGAGGGGTTATTTTATTACTTGTGTAGCCTACGTGGTTAGATTTGTTGAACGATTAGATTCGCTGGTTCCAAGTGCGAATGCCCGTTCCATTTCGTCGCAAGTCTCTGGTTCCATCGTATAAATACCGGTTCCATTCTACTTCTCCTCTTTTTGCTCGTCTACTTCATCCACCTTCTCTTCCTGTTTATCCTCCTCTACTTCATTTTCCTAATCCTCTTACGCCTCATTTTCTTCCTAAAAGTCTCCTTTCCTCATTCTCTTCTACTTTCTCTTCTACTTTCTCTTCTACTTTCTCTTCTACTTTCTCTTCTACTTTCTCTTCTATTTTCTCTTCTACTTTCTCTTCTACTTTCTCTTCTGCTTTCTTCTTTTTTATTTGTTCTCCCTACACCTCATCCAATTCCTCTTCAACCCTTCTCCACTTTCTTCTCTCTCGATTCATCCTCTTCTTCCTTCCTTCTTCTTCTTTCTAACTGTTGCTCTTCTTTCTTCACCTTCTCCTGCTATTCCTCTCCCTCTTATGATCCTCTTTCTTTTCCTCTTCTTCCTCCACCTTATCACGCCATACCTCCTCTTCCTCCTCGTCCTCGTCCTCAACATCTTTCTCCTTCTTCCATTTCCTCTTTCTTCCATATCCTCTATTCTCCATCTACAATTCCTCTTCAAGTCTTCTTTATATTCTCCATCTCCAATTCCTCTTCACCCTTCCTCTTTCCACTCTCCATCTCCAATTCCTCTTCACCCTTTCTCTTTCTATTCTCCATCTCCAATTCCTCTTCACCCTTCCTCTTTCCATTCTCCATCTCCAATTCCTCTTCACCCATTCTCTTTCTATTCTCCATCTCCAATTCCTCTTCAACCCTTCTCTTTTCATTCTCCATCTCCAATTCCCCTTCAACCCTTCTCTTTCTATTCTCCATCTCCGATTCCTCTTCAACCCTTCCCTTTCTGTTCTCCATCTCCAATTCCCCTTCAACCCTTTTCTTTCTGTTCTCCATCTCCAATTCCTCTTCAACCCTTCTCTTTCTATTCTCCATCTCCAATTCCCCTTCAACCCTTCTCTTTCTATTCTCCATCTCCAATTCCTCTTCAACCCTTCCCTTTCTGTTCTCCATCTCCAATTCCCCTTCAACCCTTTTCTTTCCATTCTCCATCTCCAATTCCTCTTCAACCCTTCTCTTTCTATTCTCCATCTCCAATTCCTCTTCACCCTTTCTCTTTCTATTCTCCATCTCCAATTCCTCTTCAACCCTTCCCTTTCTGTTCTCCATCTCCAATTCCTCTTCACCCTTTCTCTTTCTGTTCTCCATCTCCAATTCCTCTTCACCCTTTCTCTTTCTGTTCTCCATCTCCAATTCCTCTTCACCCTTTCTCTTTCTGTTCTCCATCTCCAATTCCTCTTCAACCCTTTCTCTTTCTAATCTCCACCTCCAATTCCTCTTCACCCTTTCTCTTTCCGTTCTCCATATCCAATTCCTCTTCACCCTTTCTCTTTCTGTTCTCCATCTCCAATTCCTCTTCACCCTTTCTCTTTCTATTCTCCATCTCCAATTCCTCTTCAACCCTTCCCTTTCTGTTCTCCATCTCCAATTCCTCTTCAACCTTTCTCTTTCTGTTCTCCATCTCCAATTCCCCTTCAACCCTTTTCTTTCCATTCTCCATCGCCAATTCCTCTTCACCCTTTCTCTTTCTATTCTCCATCTCCAATTCCTCTTCAACCCCTTCTCTTTCTATTCTCCATCTCCAATTCCTCTTCAACCCTTTCTCTTTCTGTTCTCCATCTCCAATTCCTCTTCACCCTTTCTCTTTCTATTCTCCATCTCCAATTCCTCTTCAACCCTTTCTCTTTCTATTCTCCATCTCCAATTCCTCTTCACCCTTTCTCTTTCTATTCTCCATCTCCAATTCCTCTTCACCCTTTCTCATTCTAATCTCCACCTAAAATTCCTCTTCACCCTTTCTCTTTCCGTTCTCCATCTCCAATTCCTCTTCAGCCTTTCTCTTTCTGTTCTCCATCTCCAATTCCTCTTCAACCCTTTCTCTTTCTGTTCTCCATCTCCAATTCCTCTTCAACCTTTCTCTTTCTATTCTCCATCTCCAATTCCTCTTCACCCTTTCTCTTTCTATTCTCCATCTCCAATTCCTCTTCAACCTTTCTCTTTCTGTTCTCCATCTCCAATTCCTCTTCACCCTTTCTCTTTCTATTCTCCATCTCCAATTCCTCTTCACCCTTTCTCTTTCTATTCTCCATCTCCAATTCCTCTTCACCCTTTCTCTTTCTGTTCTCCATCTCCAATTCCTCTTCACCCTTTCTCTTTCTATTCTCCATCTCCAATTCCTCTTCAACCCTTTCTCTTTCTGTTCTCCATCTCCAATTCCTCTTCACCCTTTCTCTTTCTGTTCTCCATCTCCAATTCCTCTTCACCCTTTCTCTTTCTATTCTCCATCTCCAATTCCTCTTCACCCTTTCTCTTTCTCTTCTCCATCTCCAATTCCTCTTCACCCTTTCTCTTTCTAATCTCCACCTCCAATTCCTCTTCACCCTTTCTCTTTCTAATCTCCACCTCCAATTCCTCTTCACCCTTTCTCTTTCTGTTCTCCATCTCCAATTCCTCTTCACCCTTTCTCTTTCTATTCTCCATCTCCAATTCCTCTTCACCCTTTCTCTTTCTGTTCTCCATCTCCAATTCCTCTTCAACCTTTCTCTTTCTGTACTCCATCTCCAATTCCTCTTCACCCTTTCTCTTTCTATTCTCCATCTCCAATTCCTCTTCACCCTTTCTCTTTCTATTCTCCATATCCAATTCCTCTTCACCCTTTCTCTTTCTGTTCTCCACCTCCAATTCCTCTTCACCCTTTCTCTTTCTATTCTCCATCTCCAATTCCTCTTCAACCCTTTCTCTTTCTATTCTCCATCTCCAATTCCTCTTCAACCCTTCCCTTTCTGCTCTCCATCTCCAATTCCTATTCACCCTTCCTCTTTCCATTCTCCATCTCCAATTCCTCTTCACCCTTTCTCTTTCCATTCTCCATCTCCAATTCCTCTTCAACCCTTCTCTTTTCATTCTCCATCTCCAATTCCTCTTCAACCCTTCCCTTTCTGTTCTCCATCTCCAATTCCCCTTTAACCATTTTCTTTCCATTCTCCATCTCCAATTCCTCTTCAACCCTTCTCTTTTCATTCTCCATCTCCAATTCCTCTTCAACCCTTCCCTTTCTGTTCTCCATCTCCAATTCCTCTTCACCCTTTCTCTTTCTATTCTCCATCTCCAATTCCTCTTCACCCCTTCTCTTTCTGTTCTCCATCTCCAATTCCTCCTCAACCTTTCTCTTTCTGTTCTCCATCTCCAATTCCTCTTCACCCTTTCTCTTTCTGTTCTCCATCTCCAATTCTTCTTCACCCTTTCTCTTTCTATTCTCCATCTCCAATTCCTCTTCACCCTTTCTCTTTCTATTCTCCATCTCCAATTCCTCTTCAACCCTTTCTCTTTCTGTTCTCCATCTCCAATTCCTCTTCACCCTTTCTCTTTCCGTTCTCCATCTCCAATTCCTCTTCACCCTTTCTCTTTCTGTTCTCCATCTCCAATTCCTCTTCACCCTTTCTCTTTCTGTTCTCCATCTCCAATTCCTCTTCACCCTTTCTCTTTCCGTTCTCCATCTCCAATTCCTCTTCACCCTTTCTCTTTCTATTCTCCATCTCCAATTCCTCTTCACCCTTTCTCTTTCTATTCTCCATCTCCAATTCCTCTTCACCCTTTCTCTTTCTATTCTCCATCTCCAATTCGTCTTCACCCTTTCTCTTTCTATTCTCCATATCCAATTCCTCTTCACCCTTTCTCTTTCTGTTCTCCACCTCCAATTCCTCTTCACCCTTTCTCTTTCTATTCTCCATCTCCAATTCCTCTTCAACCCTTTCTCTTTCTATTCTCCATCTCCAATTCCTCTTCAACCCTTTCTCTTTCTGTTCTCCATCTCCAATTCCTCTTCACCCTTTCTCTTTCCGTTCTCCATCTCCAATTCCTCTTCAACCCTTTCTCTTTCTATTCTCCATCTCCAATTCCTCTTCACCCTTTCTCTTTCTATTCTCCATCTCCAATTCCTCTTCACCCTTTCTCTTTCTGTTCTCCATCTCCAATTCCTCTTCACCCTTTCTCTTTCTGTTCTCCATCTCCAATTCCTCTTCACCCTTTCTCTTTCTGTTCTCCATCTCCAATTCCTCTTCACCCTTTCTCTTTCCATTCTCCATCTCCAATTCCTCTTCACCCTTTCTCTTTCTATTCTCCATCTCCAATTCCTCTTCACCCTTTCTCTTTCTATTCTCCATCTCCAATTCCTCTTCACCCTTTCTCTTTCCGTTCTCCATCTCCAATTCCTCTTCACCCTTTCTCTTTCCGTTCTCCATCTCCAATTCCTCTTCACCCTTTCTCTTTCAATTCTCCATCTCCAATTCCTCTTCACCCTTTCTCTTTCTATTCTCCATCTCCAATTCCTCTTCACCCTTTCTCTTTCTATTCTCCATCTCCAATTCCTCTTCACCCTTTCTCTTTCTATTCTCCATATCCAATTCCTCTTCACCCTTTCTCTTTCTGTTCTCCACCTCCAATTCCTCTTCACCCTTTCTCTTTCTATTCTCCATCTCCAATTCCTCTTCAACCCTTTCTCTTTCTATTCTCCATCTCCAATTCCTCTTCAACCCTTTCTCTTTCTGTTCTCCATCTCCAATTCCTCTTCACCCTTTCTCTTTCCGTTCTCCATCTCCAATTCCTCTTCAACCCTTTCTCTTTCTATTCTCCATCTCCAATTCCTCTTCAACCCTTTCTCTTTCTAATCTCCACCTCCAATTCCTCTTCACCCTTTCTCTTTCCGTTCTCCATCTCCAATTCCTCTTCACCCTTTCTCTTTCTGTTCTCCATCTCCAATTCCTCTTCACCCTTTCTCTTTCTATTCTCCATCTCCAATTCCTCTTCACCCTTTCTCTTTCTGTTCTCCATCTCCAATTCCTCTTCACCCTTTCTCTTTCCATTCTCCATCTCCAATTCCTCTTCAACCCTTTCTCTTTCTGTTCTCCATCTCCAATTCCTCTTCACCCTTTCTCTTTCTATTCTCCATCTCCAATTCCTCTTCACCCTTTCTCTTGCTGTTCTCCATCTCCAATTCCTCTTCACCCTTTCTCTTTCTATTCTCCATCTCCAATTCCTCTTAACCCTTCCCTTTCTGTTCTCCATCTCCAATTCCTCTTCAACCCTTTCTCTTTCTATTCTCCATCTCCAATTCCTCTTCAACCCTTCTCTTTCTATTCTCCATCTCCAATTCCTCTTCACCCTTTCTCTTTCTATTCTCCATCTCCAATTCCTCTTCAACCCTTCACTTTCTAAACCCCAATTCCAATTCTTCTTCAACCCTTCCCTTTCTATTCTCCATCTCCAATTCCTCTTCACCCTTTCTCTCTCTCATAAGCAGCAGCAATGACAACATATTCGTCGTGGAAAATGAAAGGAAATTCTTCAAGTCGGCTTCTGATTGCTTGTCGCCATTTGTAAAAGTTATGGGGAAGACAGATGTCCTATCGAATCGATCTTAGTATTCAAATTGTTTCTCCGCTTCAAGCACCCCGAGTCTATAGTTGCGGTTCCGGCAAAGTAACTGAGACACAGCAACAGGTAGCCACCAAAAAAAAGAAACACATTCCAAAGCAGTCCCACATCTATTATCTACTAACAGTCGAAATATTCTGTTTACTGTCAACTCTAGTATCAGCATTTGAGTTTTACTTTGTACGTCATCCATTTATTATTTGTTATTGGACTCTTGTGCACCGATATTTGACATTGTAAAGCACTCTTGAAGTAGCTTGATACTGATGATGCTGTAAAAATTGTAGCGATTACAATTACAATTACAAAAATCACCCGATAACCAACCCCACATGACCTTTTAACCTTTGACTACGACCTTTAAAGGGTCAGTCCCACCCAACGTTCACCCATTCACCTCTGCTCGTAAGAAGGTCAACAATTCTCTCATCTTTATGATCGCTGACACTGAAATATGCACACACAAATATCAATGCATTATGTATACGCCGTTCCCAGAAAAAAGCGTGCCTCATCTGTGAAGAGGAGTAAAAAATGCGCCCATAGGGGCCGCAAATGCATGAGCGCTCTTGTCGAAATCCCCAAAGAGGAGACCATTTCAGCATATCCCCAGGGACCCGAAAGATGAAGCGTTGCCAGAGCTGCCAAAAAGTGTAACTGCTGCATAGGCGGTTCCAAAGCGTGGCACGGTGGTCTATCGGTAACGCGTTTGGTCAATGATCGTGCGGTTGCGGGTTCGACTCCGTGTGTAATGACCCAGGGCAAGTTGTGCGTGCCTCTGTCACCTGAGAGAGAGACAGAGTGAGAGAGAGACAGAGAGACAGAGACAGAGAGACAGAGACAGAGAGATTGAGAACAAATGAATGCAATTCTAGTCTCAGTCTCAGCATCGTGCTGGCCAATAGATTTGTGCTCTGCGTGGCCACCGCGCTTACGCCCGAGCGTGTCGGAGATCAAAATTTATTGGCCCGCCCTGTATAATAAATTCGTGCCTCGCAGATAGCGGTGAACTTATAAGGCTCTGGCGAATTCATAAAAGCAATTGCACAAACTGTTGGCGCAGAAGTACTGGGCCAATAAACCTACTTAGATAGACAGATAGATAGACAGATGGACAGATTTATACAGAGACAGATAGACAGATAAATATACAGTGAGACAGACACACAGATAAACGAACGGACAGGTGGACAGATTAGCATAGTCAGGCAGCCGTAACCACGTATAATGAATTACTCGTAATCGTAAGCTCGAGATTTCTACAGCGCCCAACGAAAGCCAAGTCGCGGGAACCAGCTTATTCACAGGTTCTCAGTCAAATCATAAATCGATGGACAAAAAGGGTCCGGTTCCAGGTCAAGATCCAAGAGTCAGGCAGGCAGACAGTCGGACGGCTACGGTGGATGGTGTTCAGGATTGTAGCGGAGAAAGAGAGACAAGGCGAAGAGGAAGAATTAAAAAGTATTGCTATTTGAAAGAAAGAATCAGAAAAAGGTGATAGATAGATGGACAGATAGGTAAACAGATGGATGGATGGATGGATGGATGGATGGATGGATGGATGGAAAGATGGATGGATGGAAGGATGGATGGATGGACGGTTGGATGGATGTATGGACAACTAGATATATTGATGGAGGGTGAAGACATCGGAGAATCCATTTAGTGGCTGCTAAGTGAGAAAGAACGGATGAAAGAAGAAAAAGATGAAGGAATGAAGGAAGAAAAGATGAAGGAATGAAAGAAGAAAAGATGAAGGAACGAAAGAAGAAAGCACAAGCGGTGCATCTAAGGGATAATTATTTTGATCAAAGATTCGCCGAATCGGCGGGCGGCTTCTTCAAAGAGCTGCGAAGTATTAGATGACGAGAGAAATTGTCAGCACCAGCAGCAGCAGCAGCTTGCAGGCGTTGATGGTCTCGAGGCGAGATGCTGAGGAAACAAGAGCACCGTCGCATCGCGTATGAAACCGCATCAGTGCACCGAGAGACACGAAAACAAAAAGCTCGACTACGTATGCATACACATTCAGCGATTAACATATAGAATACCAGATTCAATACTCAGTCAGCCAGTCAGTCAGTCAGTCAGTCAGTCAGTCAGTCAGTCAGTCAGTCAGTCAGTCAGTCAGTCAGTCAATCAGTCAGTCAGTCAGTCAGTCAGGCAGGCAGGCAGTTAGTCAGTCAGTCAGACAAGCAGCCAGTCAGGTAGGCATGCAGGCAGGCATTCATTCATTCATTCAGTCAGTCAGTCAGGCAGTCAGGAAGCTAGTCAGTCAGTCATTCAGTCAGTCAGTCAAGTGTCCAGACAGTCAGCAGGCCAATCTTATTCTTCTCCTTCTCCCCTTCTTCTTTTCCACTTTCTCCTCTTCCTCTTTTCCATCCTCTTTTTCCTCCTCATTCTTTTCCTCTTTCTCTTCTTCCTCTTCTTCCTCCTCCTCCTCACTTTCCTTCTCCTTCTTCGCCTCCTTCTCCTCCTTTCCTCCTCCTCCCTCTCCTCCTTCTCCTTCGCCGCTTCCTCCTTCTCCGCTTCCTCCTCCTCCCTCTCTTCCTTCTCCTCCGCTTCCTCCTTCTCATCTTCCTCCTCCTCGCACTCCACTCACCCTTTCTTTTTTCCTCTCTCTCTAGTTCTCTCTCTCTCTTGACGCACTTGCACTCAAGCGAAAATCACCCACTACGTCATCATTTCCAGCTTAATGCGTTGCTGGTCTCGCGAACGACATCTATAAGAACGAACGAACGAAAGAACGAATGAACGAAGGAACGAACGAACGAAAGAAACAACGAACGAACGAAAGAACGAACGAATGAAAGAACGAACGAACGAAAGAACGAACGAACGAATAAACGAGCGACACGTGGCGTCCGAGAAAAAGAAGATGCCAAATGAGTTGAGCACTTCGACGAAATCCTTCTTTATATGCCACGTGAACAATATCAGTCCCCACACGAACAACACATACATCAGAAACACATCAACATACACTCAGCCAAACAAACACATAGACACACATACAATGTATGCGATACTTTTATATATATACATGTATGTATACAATATATGTCTACAATGTATATAAACATATATATTGCCCTTATATACATGTGTGCATTTGTGTATATATGTATGTATGTTTGTATGTATTGTAAGTATGCATATAATCATAATAGAGCGGCTGATATAGGTGCAACTTCTTCTACTACTGCTACTGCTGCCGCTGCTTCTACTACAACTATTACTACTACTACTACTACCACTACTAGAAGCAGTACTACTACTACAACAGCAGCAGCAGCAACAACAACAACAACTACTACTACTACTATTACTACTTCTTATCTCACATACATATATATACAAGTATGTGAGTGCATATGTATACCCTTAAAGAAGTTGTAAATATATATATACAGAATAAGTGGCCTAGTAAATATTTCATAAGCGTGGTTGTTATCCATCGATGTTACCCAGGAGTCTAAGACATTCACCGAACGCACTTTAAGTAGTCGACTATCGACGTCGCAATTATTCCAACGTTCTTTCCGACTTCGACCGTCAATCAACTCCGACCGTCTGATCGACTTTGACAAACGGCGCGCCATAGAGACAAGTGCGCGTCTCTCTCGGCCTCATTTTAGCCGCTGTATGGGACTATTGACGGATAGAGTTCTACTTCGCTTAATTTGCGAAGAAGAAGAAGGAGAAGGAAGAGGAGGAGGAGGAGAAGAAGGATGAGGAGGAGACGAAGAAGAAGGGGAGAAGGAGGAGGAGAAGGAAAAAGAGAAGGACAAGGACAAGGATGACAAGGAGAAGGACAAGGAGAAGAACAAGGACAAGGAGAAGAGAAAAAGGAGGAGGAGGAAGATGAAGAGTTGGAGGAGGAGGAGAAGAGGAAGTAGAAAAAGGGGGGAGGAAGAAGATAAAGAAGGAAAGAAGCAGAAGAGTAAGGATGAGAAGGAGAAGGCGGAGAAGGAGAAGAAGGGGAGAAGAAGGAAGAAGAAGATAAAGAAGAATGGAAAGGATGAGGAGAAGAAGAGAATAAGAGAACAGGAGGAAGAAGTGTAGTTTCTTAAGCCAACCCCAAGAAGCAGCCACGGCTCTATGAGCACATCGACTTCATTTTCTTGGTCTCGACAGATAAGGTCGCGGTGACCAGTCCTCTCCCTCGCCCTCTGACCTTCGCACCGACCGCTTGCCCTCATCGAACTCATTTCATCGTTGAAATAACCACAGGGGGCGCAAGTAGAACTTCGATCTCGAAGCATCTTTCTGCCCTTACAAGGATTTGAGCCCCTAACTCTGGGTTGGCAGTTCAAGACGCTAACCACCAGATAACCTCAAGTCCAGATAACGCATAAACTGCTTATGAAAAATGCTTCTTCCTCACTTCTTCCTCTTCCCCTTTCCTCTTCCTCCTCTTCCTGAAGGTCCCTATACACAGTAACCGTCTGAGAGAAGACTCAAACCCACACAGTTCGGGTTACAGCTGGGCGTTCGAACTAATCAACTACCCCGTCACGCACGTTACTTGCGCCACGCAAAGCGTTCTTTGAAAATCAGGTGTTCACATACCTGGGCCAAGCAATTAATTAGCTCAGTTACTACGACGCCACAGGTAACACTATTAATTAAATACCCTGTCACAGCGATAGCGGCACACGCCCAGCGCATTCTGTTTCTCCATTCTTATAAACAAGTGTCTTTTATTATTATTTCCGCATGTATTAAGCACCACTGTCTAATGACTAAGCATCAATCGATGGCGCTGAGCAATTGTGAGTGAAGGACCTGCTCAAGGTCTCTACACAGTAACCGTCTCGGGGGAGAAGGCTCGAATCCCTACTCCTCGCGTTACAAGCCGAGCGCTCTAGCCAATCGACCACTGTGTCCCACATGTATGTGTGTATGTATGCATACAAGCATGCATGCGTGTATTTATGTATGTATGTATGTATTTATGTATGCATGTAAATCTGTATGTATATGTGCATGTATGTTTGTATTTATATGTATGTATGCATGTGTGTATGGATGCATGTATGTGTATATGCATGCATACAAGCATGCATGCATGTATTTATGTATGTATGTATTTATGTATGTATGATATGTATGTATGTATGTATACATGTAAATCTGTATGTATATGTGCATGTATGTTTGTATTTATATATGTATGCATGTATGTATGGATGCATGTATGTGTATATGTATGCATACAAGCATGCATGTATGTATGCAGGCATGTATTTTTGTATGTATGCATGTATGTATATATGCATGTATACATACATAGGCCTACATCTGTACATAGCCCCGGCGAGTGTCAGAGTCCCTATTAGACCCAGTCTCCCCTAAACCGCTTCACAGCCGACGTTTTATGACTTGCTTATCTTCGATAGACGTCGTCTCTAGGTAATTATGTGTGCTCAGCGGATAGGGCAACGCCGAGCGATGTTAAGCAGTCAGGTTCGAAACCGATAAACGTCCATTATCACTGGCTTTTAGTTTTTATATGTACTGAATGTGATGATGACGACGACGACGATGAAGATAATAATAGCGATGATGCTCACAGAAATGACAACTTCGACGACGACGATGATGATAAGGACAGATGATGATGATGATGATGACGCTGCTGATGATGATGAGATGATTATTATTGTGTTTGTTTATGATGATGATGACGACGACGATGTCTCTGTCTGTCTGTCTATCTGTCTGTCTGTCTGTCTGTCTCAGGCTTATATCGTAATCAAGTAGGGCATTCAAACAGTAACTATAAACACATCTATTGGCAATGGTTCCATTATAAGCCGAGCATACAATATGTATGAACACAAAAGTATGTCATGCTACAGGAGCCAGTCTTCGGGTTGGTTCCAGCTGTTAGAAAGCATTGAAGCAGAAAAACAAACAGACAATTACAGTCCAACAGAAACACTGTAGCAACAAATTACAATTGCCGGTGTGCTGGCAGATCGATTCCGGAGCGGAAACGGTTCCGACTCCGTCCACCTTTAGCACAACATAGTGGAGCGAATCATAAAGTAAACTATTCTCGTGATAGGGAACGAAACAATATTTTTGTAAGTGGCAAAATAAAATGTGAATGACAGCATGTTTTTTTTTACAAATAAATGTAAATGTATACGTTTTTCTACAATAATGTAAATGTATAGGTTTTTCTATAGCTACAGTATGGCCTCGACCCTGCTCAGTTTTCAATGAAATGATCAGGTGATTCTTCACCACCGCTGCCCGTTTGAATGGGCGCCACGACACTTAAGGTCCCCGTGCACGGACCCTGCTAGCCCTAGATTAGTATCTCTGAAATACAGCCACTATCGGTATGCGAACCGGCATCCTCACGCACAAAGGCGCCTTGATGTACGCTTTAACCAATGTAGCTAACCGGACCAGCAAAACCCAGGTAGTCGCCCAAGTAGTCTATACTTATGAATTATTAATTAGGACAAACCATTGATTTTAACAAACAAAGCAGCTGGAAACTATATCGACAGTTCTATTTTTGGAAACAAAAATAGAACTGTTGATCACGTGAACCAATCACAAGCAAACGTGTTGATCACGTAAACCAATCACAGCACTTCTCGGAACTGTTTTCGCTCTGGTCTGATTTCGTTTCACACCGATTTCATAGATACGGACGTACAATCGTCTGACTTCATGCGGAACTTGTTTTGTGTTAATTGCTATTTCTGTGTTTACTAAGCGCCAACAATTTTTGACAAAGCATCAATCGATGGCGCTGGGCCATTGTGTGCGTGCGTGAAGCACTTGCTCAAAGTCCCTGCACAGTACCTGTCTCAGAGGAGGCTCGAACCTGCACACTACGCGTTGCAGGCCTGCTTGATGAACCACTACTACATCTGTCCATCCATCCATCCATCCATCCACCCACCCACCCACCCACCCACCCACCCACCCACCCACCCACCCACCCACCCACCCACCCATCCATCCATCCATCCGTTACCTTATTCATTAATTCATACAGCTAAAAATTTATGTATAATACGCATGCGTGTATGCATAATGTATGTGTATATATCTATGAAAGTATATAAGAATGTATGCAATTATGTATGTATTTATATATGTGTCTTCTTTATGTTCTCTGCCCCCCGGCAGGTTCGTATGTCCAATGTCGCCATTTTTCTCTGTTCTGTGCCTCTCTCTTCAGTCCACTGTATCCCTCCTCTGTCATCATCCAGTCCAGCATCATTGCTCTTGGTCTGCCTCGTGTTCTCTTTCCTTCCATTCTTCCCTCGATGATGTCTTTTAGTAGGGTGTCACTTCTCAGGATGTGGCCTATCCATTTCCTCTGTCTTCCGCGTATAGTGCCTATCAAGGATCTTTTTTCCTCTACCAGTTGTAATATCTCTTCATTGGTTCTTCTCTCTTTCCAGCTGACTCTCTCCATTTTACGCTAAATCCACATCTCGAAGGCCTCCAGTCTTCTAATGTCGTCCTTCCGCATTGTCCACGTCTCTGAGCCATACTGGACGACACTCCATACCAGTGTTTTAATCATTCTCTTTTTGAGTTTCCTGCTTAGACTGCCTCTGAGCAGCTCTCCTCTTTTATAAAATGCATCCTTTCCCATTGCTATTCTTCTTTTTATTTCCACTTGGCACCTTGCATCGTCCGTAACCATACTTCCCAGATAGCAGAACTTCTCCACCCGTTCCAATTCTTCTCCGTTTAATGTAATCTTTACTTCCTTTTCATTTCCTTTGCTTACCCTCATGACCTTTGTTTTATTTACGTTTATTTTCATGTCATAGTTCGATGATATCCTGTTTAATCGGTCCATCATCCTTTGTAGTCTCTCTTGACTGCCTGCTATCATCGCTTGGTCGTCTGCAAATCTCAGTGCTTTCACCATTTTCCCACCCACTTTTATCCCCTCCTCCATCTCTTCCATCGTCTCTCTGATGATTTCCTCTATATAGATGTTAAATAGAACCGGTGACAGTGGGAATCCTTGCCTCACTCCCCTACCGATTTTTCCCGGTTCTGAGTATTCTCCATCTATTCTTATTTTCATTCTTTGTCCCATGTATAGATTTCCTATCAATCTTCTTCTTTGTGTGTATGTCTGTATGTATGTATTCATGTATGTATGTATGTATGTATGTGTGTATTTATGTATGTATGTCTGAGTGTGTAAACATGTATCTATGTGGGTGTGTGTATATGTATATATGTATGTATGTATGCAGGCATACATGCATATAAAATGCAAGTATGCATGCATAGGTATGCATCTGATTGAAGCCAGCAAAATGGTATGATGAGAACAATGCATACCACCGGGGCTTCTTGTAACAAACGCATCGGCGACACGAATTCTGTGCCAGGAGCAAGTAGTATATATATACATAAATATATATACATATATCATTGCTTATGGACCAAGCCAGATAATTTCAGACAGATTGTCGCCAGTCACTAGGTGGCGAAAGTCAGCCTGCGGGCCGCCATCTGTCGACGGACGAACCAAGCGATCGAGGAAGAGGATAAGCGAATCAATTCGGTCGGGAGATGGACGAAGGAGTGGTCTGTTAAGTGTAGCTGGTTCTACGCTTTGTAACGGGAACCTGTCGTCACACCGCCTCCAACCTAATGCACCTGGTCAGTGTATGCGCCGGCTAGGGGACAACAGCACCTTGTATGGTACGGTTTGTCGATGCTTAATGATTGCAATCGTTGTCGTAATTTGAGTTGCTGGATTGGAAACAGTGTGCGGCAGCAGTGGAGGGGATCTGAGAGGGTAAATGTATCTTAAAGAACCAGTGGGAAAAGGTCTATGGGGAGGACCGAAACGTATGAGAAAAATAATGATTACAATGACGATGATGATAATGCTAATAATGATGATGATGATGATGATGATTACGACAACGGCGGTGGCGTGGACGACGATGATAACATCTAATTGTGTTGTTTTCCCGGAGCTATCTATATAAAACGCCTCTCCTATATAAGGCGCATGACAGTTTGCATTTAATTAGATCGAAGACGCCTCATTGCCAGCAGCAGGCGATGATATGGCGCCTTCATGGCGTTGCGCAACACTTGAACGCTCTAATCAGATGATCGCGTGACCCGATCGACAGGCAACAGGTGCCCGGATGAAACAATTCAATTTTCGTGTTTCGGTTTCAACGACTGACTGCTCAGCGGAAATGAAAAACAACCTTAAGTGTGCCTACTTACTCACTCACAACCCTTACTTATCTGCCTTTTCCTCTTTCAGTGCGTTGCTGGTAAATGTTAGCGAAAGTGGTACTTTTAAAATGTGGCTGTACGTCTGTATCTGTGTATAGTTAGGACCTAAAGTACCAGAAACATCTCGCTATTGTTCACTTTGAGTAGCGGCGTTGAATCGGTATACTGTATGTTGTAATCTATCAGTTTGAAGCCCGTTATTTTTACAATCTTTCTAAATTCTAATATACAAATACGTGTAAGTGCACAAATAAGTGCACAAACACACACACACACACACACACACACATATATATATATATACATGTATATATATATATACTTGTGTATATAAACAATTAGTGGACTGGGTTTGCATGCGCATGAGACCATTTTTGCTAAACTCGATACAGGTCTACGTGACTTTCTATGCGCAAGTTTATGTTGTATCTCTCACCGAACATCAGTATCAGTACAATCTAATAAGGGCTCTTGTATGATGTATATAAATATACATAAATAACTCATATATATACTTACTTATACATGTATAAATATATATATATATATATAATTTGCCGCGCATACCTCCGCTAATTTGAGCAATTTGATTTACCATAGAGATGCTTGCGTTCACCATATGTCGTTGAAATTCATGGATGTTGTAAGCAATTTATTACTGCCGCTATACGCAGTACTTTTATTACCCACATTAGGCAGTATATTGGCGAAAGACTCCGGCATTAATGACAATTAGTTGGTCTGAGTGCTCCCAATCTGCGAGGGTTTAACAGCCATATTTCTGCTTTTCGGCCATTTCGCTTGCAATTCCGAAGGCCATTTATTGGTTAGTTGAAGCGGTAAATCTTGTATAATCAAGTGACTAATTAGTAATTTAACCTAACGACGAGCTTCCGGTACATGGATCGACAAATACATATTCCGAGCACGAATATGGCGTTTAATGAAACCAACATAACGCGTCGTGAATAATTTATTCCCGGACGTGACGTCACGCACTTCCTCGCTATACATACCCGCGGGGCATGGAGTCTAGACGCATAATAAACTATGGCGCCCGGTTTAATTCTAAAAACGTGTCCGAAGGCTTTCAAAATGGCAGTCGACGGAAAACTTTACGATGGTTCGACGTCCCATATTGCAACTAATCCACGGTGAGCTGACCAGTCTTAATTTCCTCTACACACGCATAAAATTTCCCTTTTGTAATGGAATCCTTTTGCAAGTACACAATAGCGTGAAAAGAAAACGCTAAGTAACTACTGCATTATCGCCCACTGCCATAGAGTGGCCTCGCGGCCAAGAAAAACGACTGGTCTTATAAGGTATTTCTTTAAGTATCATTTTATGACAGGGTGATAATACAATTTTCTCGCCGGCCACTTTTGCCAGTCTTTCTGTCCTCATTGCTCTTTTTCCTTCTCCTCCTCCTCCTCCTCATCATTCCCCCTCTTCCCCACCTTCTCTTCATCCCCTTCATTCTCTTCCTCTGGCAGATACAACGCCAACTGAATCTGGTCTCGCCATATTTAGACCTCCCATCGTCATCACCCACTGCATCTGATACACTTCTCGAAACTGCCACATAGGGCTTACATAATCAGGACAACTTATGATTGGTATTCACTTTTATGTATATATTTGTGTATGATATAAAAATGTATACATATATGGTGTATATATATATATGTAATATCTCCAGTATTACGTAGCGCAATAACACTGTGAATGGGTTTCGAAATGATTAATACATATTTGACGTTTATGTAATTTCTGATATATGAACCAAAGTGGTTCAATATCAGAGATCAGTTACGAATCCAATGAGACTACCAGGAAAGGAGATATACAGACAGACATACGTAAATATACGTGTGTACATATATACATATGAAACCTATATATACATGTACAGACACACATATACATGAAGTATATAGTACGCATATAAAGTTTTCGTCTATTTATATACACATATGTATTCACATAGAAAAAATATATTTATAACTGAAATGTATGTATGTGTTAGTCTATAGATAAGTTATATATAGAATATGTATATATAATATATATTTATTGAGATGACAAAGTCATCCATATGGATGTGCATATTGGAAAGAGAAAAGACCGGAAATAGAGAAATCCAGTCACAGGGGTCGACGGTGGAGACCGTTCTAAGCCCCGCAGGGAATAACCTAAATGCGGGTTTATGAGTTCCATCGAATAAACAGCTTTCCATAGAATTTCCATTACCAGTCCAAAGTACATGCGTCTTCATTGTGTAAATCAATCAAGCCATTAAGCAACCAATCCATCCATCAATCAATCCATCCATTAATCCATCCATTAATCAACCAACTAACCAATCAATCAATTAATCGATAAATCAATCAATACATAAGTCAGTTAATCAATCCACCTATCAATCCAGCCATCCAAGAGTCAATCAATCAACCAAACAATCCATAAATCGATCGATCAATTAATTAACCAATCAATCGATTAACCAACCAATCAAACCATCAATCAATTAACCAACCAATCAATCAATCGATGAATCAAATGATACCGCTATCAGTCAATCAATCAACCCAAGATAGTCAAGCGTGCATAACTACACATAATAATGGTCGCACTTAAATCGTCTGGCTCTATGGGTCCGTTGGCTGGGCTTGCAGAATCAAATAAACCCACGATAATTTTGTCTGATGTTCTGGTTGAAACGTCATATAAAATAAACTTTATTAAATTTTTATTTGACATAGCTTAAACAGCAACAAGCGCTATTTATAGCAAAAGGCAGATCCGCAGTTACTGTCAATGTTCGGAAGTACAGGGCTGGAGAATGTATCACTGGAGTGTACACTATGTCAAATATCCGTAATCATGGAACCAGAGTATATATCACCAGAGGACTAGAAGCAACTGTTTTGACAGGACTAGTGTGAGTTAACACAGTGTATAATTTGCACGGGCCCCTCCTGAGAAGTTAAACCAGAATCCATGATTATAAATAAAAGATTATAAGATATTTGTATCATACCTTATCCTTGCGATGCCGGGTCATCAAAAGCATGAGTAAGAAGACGATGAAGATCGCCATACACGTCAGTCCGATTACCACGCACCAGATAACAGTCACGACGCTGGTTCCCTTGCGTCCACAGTCCACTTCCGGCGGAAGGACGACGCCGGAAGATGTGATCGAACTGGGCAGCTCCGTCGAGCAGGGATTCACTATGGTTGTAGTATTCGATGACGACGACGACGAAAATAACGATAATATCGTCGTTGTCGTCATTGTCGTTGCGGTTGTTGTATGGTAAGCTACGCCAGATGTCGTTACACTTCCGTAAATGGATTTCAGTTCGTCTGGAATTGAGTTGTCGAGAACCGTGGAATTTTCCATCATTTTCTTCAAATTTAGTAGTACGTCGACTTAGCTAAGTAACCGCAGCGAGCGTGTAATTCGTTATAAACAATGTAACTATAAATAGAACAATTTTGCATAGAAATCTATTTGCAGCTGATGCACAACTCGCTATCTGCTCTTGTATATTCGTCTTTGCTAGGAGTTAATTTGAAAAAAATACATCAAATCTTCTTAATTTGCTTCACTGTGCAAAATATCCGAAAGTTAATTAAGTGTTGCCGATGCAAAGAAGTGATTACTTGTAGACAGGAAACTAGAGACCGTTCTTAGGTACTTCCTGCAATTACTGCACTCTATGATGTTCTGCTAAACTAAATGTTCGAAATACGTGGAAATCTTTGTTTCGTTAATAGTCTACACAAAGATCAACTTTGTCGCAAGATTAATTAAACGGAAGCGTAAGCCTGAACTTCGCAGACGAGCGTCGCTATTAATAGGAATCTATTTAAGGAATTAATTTGCTGAATCTAAGCGAAAAGCTGCTTAGAGAAATCTCCTTCGGTGTTCTTTCAATATATTTCTTCCGAATTGCCTGACCTTTTGAAGCTTCATTTAAGCTGAGAGACGTGAACATTTAGCTTCAAGAACTCGGCTAAGGTTTAAATGTCCATCTATTTATAGCATCTATCAATAGCAATTTATTTATATAGGTTTAAATGTCCATCTATTTATAGCATCTATTAATAGCAATTTATTTATATTTATAAATGTAACGAAATGACCAACCAGATCCTAGCTTCTGTCTATGATATCTGGTATTAGGTTCCATCCGATCAGAGCGCCGCCTTGTTGTCACAGATGAAACCTGGAAAAGGTCAAATTTTACACTTCAAGTTTAGAACGAGTTTCATAGTTTATGCTGAAACAGTATTATTACTATTTTGTGCCCGAGGTAAATATTATTATTATTATTAATATTATTATTATTAATATCATCATCAGCAGCAGCATCACTACTACTATTATTATTATTATTAAGTAATTAATTTTGATAACAATAATTGATAATTTTTATAATCATTAATTAATTAATTAATTAATTAATAATAATAATTAAGGTGCTGTACTCTGTTACGCTATGTTATCAAATATCATGATAAGTAGTTCCATGTATAGTAACATGACAAAGGTTGATATTTTTATAGCGCCTGCTGAGTAACTCTTAAAGGCGCTAATCGCCGACCTAAACAAAGACGAATATTAGATACATACTTACCTTTCTGCATCGTCCAATCAGCAAACGCCTTCTGAACGCACCCTATGCGCGTTGCGCAAACGACATTTATATAGCGTCTCTTATAAACCTCTATTCTTTGTATATTCAAGAAGTCGGAAGCATCTGAGTGCCTCTTAAAACGACGCCTCTATTTCTCCATTCATCCTGGCTCTGCGAACGCGTTGGCGCGGCGCACACGACGCAGTGAGCCTCTACGCGACGCGAGATATATACTCTTTGGTATCGCATTGACGCCGCGCTCGTCTGTACAGTCAGCGCGTCCGTAGATGCATGCAAGGAGCCACAGAGTAGTGCTGTATGCAAATGACATTCAGCGGATACCATGGAATCACGGTGACGTGTGCAAAGGAACCGATTAGTGACGTTGTTTCCATAGTTACAATGAAAAAGTATAGTGACGCTTTATGCAAGGAACGATACAATTAGTCCTAGCTCAGCCGATGGACACACGGCGTGTTAACAAAGTCTTACTTACTTACTTCTATATACGCCAAAGAATCACTTAGTTACGTTTTATGCAAGGGAACCACATAGTGACGATGTTTCCATGGATACAATGAAACCACAGTGACGTAATATGCTAGGGAATGGAAACAAACAGAATACAAAAGAACCAGTGACGTGATTTCCATGGATACAAAGAAGCCAAACTGACGTTGTATGCAAGAGAACCACACAGTGAGGTTATTTCCATGGAAACAAGGTAACCAAGCAGTGACGTTGTGTTCATGGATACCAGGCAACCATTTAGAGTAACGTTGTTTTCATGGATACAAGCTAGGGATCCAGAAAGTTACACTGTTTCTATGGGTTTGCATGGAGGGAGGGAACAAGCGGAAGTCCACGATTTTCCTCCATCAAACTCAGATGTGCAATGGCCACATCGTCTCTACATCCGTCCTTCTATTCAATCAAACATAATTGTACATTTATTTGTGTATATGTATATTTAATTCGTATATTTGTGTTTATGTATATTTATATATGTATATAGAAGTATATTTTGTGTTTATGTATATTTGTGTTTATGTATATTTATATATAGAAGTATATTTTGTGTATATGTATATTTAATTCGTATATTTGTGTTTATGTATATTTATATATGTATATAGAAGTATATTTTGTGTTTATGTATATTTGTGTTTATGTATATTTATATATAGAAGTATATTTTGTGTATATGTATATTTAATTCGTATATTTGTGTTTATGTATATTTATATATGTATATAGAAGTATATTTTGTGTTTATGTATATTTGTGTTTATGTATATTTATATATAGAAGTATATTTTGTGTATATGTATATTTAATTCGTATATTTGTGTTTATGTATATTTATATATGTATATAGAAGTATATTTTTGTGTTTATGTATATTTGTGTTTATGTATATTTATATATAGAAGTATATTTTGTGTATATGTACATTTAATTCGTATATTTGTGTTTATGTATATTTATATATGTATATAGAAGTATATTTTGTGTTTATGTATATTTGTGTTTATGTATATTTATATATAGAAGTATATTTTGTGTATATGTATATTTAATTGCATACATGTATTGCATTTGTATATATTTATATTTAATTTGTGTATATGCATTTTTATATCTGTTTATAAATGTATATTTTGTCTGTGTATATTTAGTTGCATACGTATATATATGTGTGTATATATATATATAATTGCTTGTGTATGTATATAAAAATTGTATTTATAATTGCAAATGTATTTGTACGTATTTTTTTATAGTTTATAGTTAGGACTATACATGTATATAGAACCCGGATCTTTCACATTTCGTAGTGTTAGGAAGACGACTGATTTTGGACCATTAATATCAGAGACGTGGCGTGCCATACTAACAATGGCGACATCTTACTGCGACAGTCATTAATCAAACGACGAAAGAGCTTCTCTGCTACGAAGCGCCATATCGCCCTTACTTAAGCTGCGACCGTTTCCGGAAATGGTAATGATACAGCTATCGTCACACCAACCGCCAGGTGGCCGCCTCATACTCCAATCGAATACATGCTTCAGTTCAGCCGCCTTTGGGCAATACGAGCCATGAATTTAGAAGAGACGGAAGAGATAGGCAGAACTACGCATGCGCTGGTAAATTGGGCGTTTATATCGCGCCATTCCGGCTGCGGAGACTCCGGTACGTTTCAAAGTCTACGTTTTTTGACATCTTCTGAAATTGGAAGTCTCTGGTTTTTCCTTTTTCAGAAGATGAACTAGACGAAAACTCAGAAAAAAACAATTTCAGAAGAGGACCAGTGAGGTAGATCGATGGCTAGAATCGAACTGTATCTTCCGTGGGGGAAGTTCCCATCACAACCACTACCCACCCGTAGAGGCGTCCGACAGTTAACCTGCCTGACCCTTGGATCTCGCCCTGAAACCGATGCTGACCTTACCTGCCTACAGATTTTGTTTTGACTGAGTAATTACGAATAAGCAGCATGGTTCCCGCGACTTAGTTTTCTTTGGGCGCTGTAGAAATCTTTAGATCACGATTAAGAATGCGATGACAAATTGAACCCTGGTAGGTTTTCAACACAAAACAACTTCACCGCATATATCTACCAAAAAACAGCCATCAATCTTCAGAGACTAAATAAAATAGGCCTACATTAATTTTCTTGCTTAAAACCAATTTTATCTGCTGCTAATAAGCCTATTAATTAAAACACGTAGCAATGAAGCTTCTTAACTAAGTTTCTTCATCACGGTTCTCGAGTTTTATCAGCGCATCAATTCCGACAGATGATTAATTTGAGTATTTCGGACTGCCTCCTCTGCATGCGTGAACATTGACAGCAATATCCAGAATCACGACAGATTAAGCTAATTTTGGTCATAACAATCGACGATAAAAGCACACAAAACCGAAATAGCTTTCTTATCCAGCCATACATCAAACCATCCATCCATCTATCCAGACATAGTCCGTCCATATATCAGCCCACGGTGTTGCACTCAAGCACCCTCATATATCAAAAAACAAGACAGTGTTGTTGTAGAAGGAAAAGTGACCTCGGCCCTTTATCAACGAAAGCATTTAATAATAATAGTCAAATAATAATAATAATAATAAAGAATAATAATAATTCATTGGTGATTTATCGACCCTGGACATTGAAACCCCTGGTCAAAAGTACATACATATATACATACACACATACATAAATACATGCATAAATACATGCATACATACACGCAAACACGCATACATACATACATACACACTTCCATACTGCACTCCTTTTTCTTTGTATTTATTTATTTATTTATTATACGGTTCTAGCTGTGACTGGAACAACAGCGGATCAACCGGGATGACGTTCTAAGCTGCCTATGCAATTAAGCGGTGTTGATATACACAGCGCAATGCATAACGGGCCTGTAGTCGGCTATGCACGTAACCGAATTATGCGCTTATCCGTTATTCATCTAAGTGGCGTCGACTGTAAATACGTACCCACCACAATTACAAAACCATATGTTCATAGGGTACATGAATATGGTTTCATATATGTGAAGAAACTAATTAAGAGCGTCGGCTTATACCCCTACTGCCTACAATATGGATCACTCAGTCCGCCTGAAAGTGTCTGTATGTCTCACTGCCTGTGACTTAGTTCGCTAGGTCGACCTGCGTATGATTATAAGTAAGCCTGCATAGGTACTTATGGAGTACATATTAATATAGCTGTCTTTCTGTCCGCCCCTTTATCTACCTAAGCAAAGGTAGGCAGAGACAGCAGTACCTAGGGAGGTACAACTGGAAATTACGGATTGGCATTGTTTACTAACGTCTTAAAGTGAATAACGAGAACTTTTATCATACCACAGCTACCTTTCACCGATTTTACAGCTAAAATATTGCAGGGGCCAACCAATGACCGGGCCTCATTTTCAAAATATTGCCGGGCCAGGGCCCCGGGAGTACCCATGATCGACGCCTCTGGCTGCAGCCAAGTGATGGTGTGCATCTTGTGGGGGGGGGGGGAGTTTCCTGCCTAAATTGCACCCTTATGACACATAGCATCGCCATAATTTCATATCGCGCATGACGGCTGGCCAGCTTATCGGATGACAGACGCCTCAGTGGCCAACATTGTCAGTTTGCACGCTTAAGAGAACACGGATGATTACGAGGATTTGAGACACCTAGCGATCAAAATATGCATAAGCCTAAACGTCATACGTGTTTAGATCCAAAAGTCAGATGGAGAGACAGGGTGGCAGCTACGGGTGGTGGTGTTTTGGGTTGAAGAGGAGAGAGAGATGAGGAAGAACGGGTGTCAGGGTACAATCTGTGAAAGAGGAATGTTTTGAGCTTTCAATGAAAGGCCGAAGCAGAAATTGCAAGCGGTGGAGCATCGATGAGTTTGTATGATGGGTCAGAAAACTGTGGCAATTCTGGGGGGAGTTTATTCCAGAGTGGTGTGGCACGTGTGTGCAAACATTCTTCCCTCCACATCAGTTTTTTTCTATATTTCTCACCGAAGATTCATTTCCTCCAGCATTTTGTTCCTGCCCTTAAGTCTTCCCCACTTAATAATAGTAATAATAATAATAATAATAATAATAATAATAATAATAATAATAACAACAAGAACAATAACAAACAATAATAATAATAATAAAATTTATATAGCGCCGTAGCACAGCCGAGGCCGAAGAAAAGGGCGCTATTCAG
This sequence comes from Norana najaformis, assembly GCA_964023275.1. Lineage (NCBI taxonomy): Eukaryota > Metazoa > Annelida > Clitellata > Crassiclitellata > Hormogastridae > Norana > Norana najaformis. The sequence goes on along the minus strand of OZ029916.1, from coordinate 2,322,370 downwards.
GCTTTTCCCATTTAATAAGGGATCGGTGACCAGCCAGATCCGAGAAAGGGCGGCAAAACTATTTTAAGTAGACAGGTGTATTACGTATGGATCTGGCAACGCCACACTCACAGCCAAACCTTTAAAAGCAGGTGCTCAGCGGGATGGGCAGGAAATAACATACATGACTAATTATATGCAAACAAAGAAATCAAGCGTCCGAAATGTAGTAATAACGTCAACAATCCTTCTCGTATCTGCAGGCAGCACACTTTCCAGCTGCCTAATCCCCATAAACACAGACAGGCCGACAGACAAGCACAGGGACAGCCAAACGTACTGTCCGAAGGAATGTGAAGGAGTGGTCAACACGTGCATAGGATTCGTGTAACCAGCGCGCGATTTGATCTAATGGTCTTTTTCAAAACCGTGCTGTCACCTAGCGAATATAACTGACATTAATGAACCTGTACTGCCATCTTGCTAATGCAATTAAAACATTTTTGAAAAGAATTATGGTTTTACTTTTGTCTATGCTCAAAGAATTGTCTTTAGGTCCAATCCAAGGAATCTATATGGGTCCAATCCAGTCTTTATTAACGAAAAATTTGGGATCTAGAATTAAATAAGTAATTTTATTAGAGGAAGTAGAAACGAAAAATGTGTTCACTAAATGTGGCCTATAGTTCGACACCTCTATTTGGGAAGCAGTTACGCTGGTCTTTCTGATGTAAATTTTTTTTCTTGCGGTTCTACTTCACAGAATTACATTGACACCAATGTTCCCAGAGGCGTCAATCATATGGGTGCCCCCGGAACCCGGGCTCAGGCAATATTTTGAGCATGAGAGCTCGGCCATTGGTTGGCCAGCAATATTTTACCTGTAAAATCAGTAAAAGACAGCTATGTACTGATAAAGTTCTCATTCTTCCTGTATTAGGCCTATTCTTGACCCCCATACTAAGGGCTTTGCCTCTGGAACCCGACAGGGGCTATGCGCCCAGACCCCCACTTTAGGCCCGGGCCCCTCCAATGTTTTCTACGGCTCGACGCCTCTGAGTGTAGGTCACGGTACCCAACCGGTTAAAGCGATCGGTTTGTAATGCGGAGGGTACGGGTTCGAGCCTAAACTGAGACAGCTACCCTGTAGAGACCTTAAGCAAATCCTTCAGCTACAACTGTTCTGCGCTATCAACACTCTGTTGCATGGTCGTGTTGAGCCGCAACACGCTTGGCTTAAAAGCTGCGAAGATAAACACTAGCGAGCCTAGCGAACGTAGATGTCATGCCACGAGAACTTTAACAGCAGCCTTTCGCTCTGAAATAGTTCGCCTATTCACACTGTCTGCGCTGGCTTACAGAACAAACTGTCACATGTAGCTGAAAATTTTCAGCTATGCATCATACGATCAGTTTTAAAAATTATTAACCTCAATGACGTGCGTAAAAAGCAACTCACTGATAATCTACCTACGTAAACTTCTCGGCATTTGGCTCCGTTTCGAGTCTAATGGCATTTTCATTTCACATAGGCTGACGCTTCCGGTAGTTGTAATTTGTTGACATTATTAAACGTTTTAATTGAAAAGTTTAGTTTGTGAAACTGCACCTAATTTAATGAGTTACAGTTCATTTATAGAATAACAGATTTTTTGCCAAGTGTTGCAAATTTCTTAAAATTTTATATCGATACGGGACTTTGGTTGATTGCACGTGGGTCCAGGTTGTTAACAGGGTAGGTATTGCAGATAAAATAGTACCTTGATCGGTCTGATCACATACGAACGAATAGACTATGAAATGCTTTCACTCACCGAAGTATTTCTTGCTGCAGTATACACAAGCATCCGCCAGTATTCACAATACAACAACTCCCATCAACCAGCGCTATCTGTCGAACTGTAGCCTCGAAGGCCATCGTGATGAGTACAGCCTAAAATCCAACACATACAACACAAACACACATTTGCACCCTCTCCCCATCTTGACAGCTTCCAAAATTCCACACGAATTCTACAGCTGCACCTTAAAAAAGCAATTTATTTTCATACACTGTCAAATTTCCATGCTAAATATAACGTTTTGGTAATTTTCAGAAAACCAGCTTTTCCTCAGCCACCATGGCTGCGCAAACAGATGGCTACTTCAAGAGTTACGATGATATTCTCGTGCATGAACTGATGCTGAAAGATGAGCCGCGAGTGACAGCCTATAAGAAGTTCATTGAGGAAAACGCTGAGGTCTTTCGCGATAAAGTCGTTGTCGATGTTGGAGCAGGCACTGGAATCCTGTCGTTGCTCGCAGCAAAAGCTGGAGCCAAGCAGGTAATTTTTTGTTAATGTTGTAGCAGGGTTACGGTGAAATCATTTGTCTTTGGGGGGGTTTATTTTCTTTTTATTTCTGCATTTATTAAGCACCATCACTAAGCAGCAGTCGATGGCGCTGAGCAATTGTGAGTGAAGGACTTGCTCAAGGTCCCTACACAGTAACCATCTCAGGGGAGGCTTGAACCCATACTCTCCGTGTTACGAGCCGAGTGCTCTAACCAGTCAGCTACCATGACCCACAGGCGTTGGTAGCACCTGATCAATACCCTAAAAGTCTTCACAATTTCAAAAACCTTTGAAGAATTTATCTATTGCTAAACTATTATCACTTGCACTCCAAACTGGTAATGTAAGCACCTTAGAGTAAAACATTTATGTAATGTACTGTTATTACTACAACTAGAAGTACATTCAGCAGCAGAAATTGGTGCAAATCAAGACTTCTGTCAAGAATGAAGTCAGAATGCAGCTTATGAGAATTTTTCAAATGCCATTTTTGGAATTCTTGCCCTCAGCTGTTTGCTTGTCAACCTAGCTTAAACCTACATCTTTCAAAACACTTAACAACACAATGCCTACGCTGAATCAAACGTACTGTTTATGTCTAAGCTTTGATAATTTGTGTGCGGCACAGCGGTCTACAGGTAACAAGTTTGATCATGCAGTTATGGGTTTGACTCCGTGTAACGACCCTGGGCCAGTTGTTAGCACACACCATGCCTCTTTCACCAAGCAGTATAACTTGGTCCTGGCATAAGCAAGGAAGTAAACACCAAGTCCTGCGATGCACTGGATCTTGGGATTCGTCCATTGCCAGTTCAAGAACCTAAAGAAAAGCAAATGAGCGCCTCCCATACACCTCACTTGTGGGATATCATATTCTTTATTTTTTTGATGATTTGTGCATAAAAATACACTGAAGCTTCACTGATTGTCAAACTATCATCATTTTCAGGTCTTTGCAATTGAGGCAAATGCTATCGATAATACTGATATTTGAACTTGCACCGTTTCTAGGTTTTCGCAATCGAAGCAAGTGACGTGAGCCAGCTGTGTCGAGAAATAGTCGCCAAAAACGGATACAGTGATAAAATCACGGTCATCCACGGGAAAGTTGAAGATGTGACACTACCAGAAAATGTCAAGGCCGATGTGCTCATCTCCGAATGGATGGGCTTCTACCTGCTTCACGAGTCTATGCTCAGCTCGGTCATCGCAGCACGTGACCGGTTTCTGTCACCAGATGGACTAATGCTTCCATCAACGGCCACTCTATACATGTGTCCAGTGGCGCTGAAGGATTTTCATCGTTCGAATTTCGACTACTGGAAAAACGTCTATGGCTTTGACTTCAGTCCCGCTCTGCCAAGCGTAAAGGCGGCTCGACTCTCCCAACCACAGATAATGAACGTAAAATCGACCGACTGCCTGTCAGACCCTTACCTTGTGATCTCGTTGGATCTGATGTTTGTAGATGCGGAGGACGTTAAAAATATCTATGCGATGCCAAAGTTCGTCATCAACAAAAATGACCTTCTGCATGGTTTTGCCGTCTGGTTTGAGGTTGAGCTTGACGGTGAAAGCCCAGTGACGCTGAGCACTGGACCAGAAGCCCCGCCGACGCACTGGTCCCAGACTGTTATCGTTCTTCCCGATGCACTTCTTGTGAGCAAAGGAGAGACGATCGAGTGCCGGTTCGTCATGAGTCAAGATGCTGAGAATCCAAGACGGTATAACATCAGCGTCGAAGTTCCAGAGGATGACGAAGACGAGGAGGAGGAAGGGATGACACAGGACGGAGAACAGATAGACACGATTGCCGAGGATGTTGATGAAAGTGCTTCTGAAGAAAATGCAGTGGAGTATCAGCACTGTATGCAGGAGGCAATTCAGGAAGCCTTGTTCAAATCAAACTGACATTCGTCTATTTTTGGAGGCAAATTAAATTTAAATGCATTTTATCCAAATGAATTCAGATTCTCAAAGGCTGAAACACTTCATTTTGTATTTCAACGTATTTTTGAACAGTTGCTAGTGGCTGCAGGTTATCCTGCTGAGACAAATACGAAAAAGTTGCTACAAATTTACAACCAAACAATACAGAATATTATTTAGCCTAAGCTGCTAAAATCTGCCTTTAACACTGACAGCTTCTTGCAAGGGGATCATACATTAATTGAGTCCCTTAGTCAACTGCAGTCATCCAACAAGTTCTACATAATTTCATGTGATCTGAACCCCAGATGGACATGGAGGCCAAAAACAACCAAGGGGCCTCCAAACCACTTTAGAGGTCAAACTAAGGTCAGCAAAGTAGTGCAGCAGAGGATAACAATATCGTGTATCCCATTCACTTCAAAAGTCTTTCATAAGAAACTCAACACCAACACTGAAAACACCATCAACAACTACAAGCTGACATCTTATAAAGAATCAAACCCTGAACTCCCCATAGAGAGGACAGTTTTACCACTAGGGACACCATGGAAACCCATGATACCGAAAACCATGAATTTGTAGGTGACCATTTTACCATTTGCCACGGAAACTCATGAAGCCATAAGCAACAAACTTAAAGGTGAATTTTACCATTTGAGCTACCATGCAAACCTGAACACATCAAACAAATTCAAAATTTTTGACCTGCAAGCAACATCGATGACAGCTTCAAGCAGAAACTACAATTCCCTTCATATTTCACTCTTGTGATGAGAACGCGTTCATTTAAGACTTGCTACGAAAGAAAGTTTTTCAGTAAGTAGTCGACTGCGGCAGGGAAATCATTGCATATGGCAGTCGGTGGAGGAGATATAGTTGTCTCGTCACCTTCACGATATTTACCTAAAAACATTTTAAAAATTCATTCAGCTCTGAAATAATGAGTTTCAAACTGACGAAAACTTCATGGCTGACAGAAGATTTTCAAAACACAAATATACAAAAATACAAACCAAAATAGAACAATAAAATTAGAAATGATAGTAGTCTAGCCGATCATAACTGCTTTTATAAGCACCAGTATCTTAATGCACAAGGCATCAAGCAATGGTCACTTCAAATGAAACCCTAGTCTAAAATCCTAATTTCCGGTTTCCAAACTTAATAATTTATGACCAGGCTTCTGTTGGAGAAGGGAACAGAAGCCTGGTCATAAATTATTAAGTTTGGAAACCGGAAATTAGCTGTGGTGGGTGGATAAGCAAGTAGAAACAGATACCTGTGTCATAACAGACCACACTACCAATTAATGAAACATAGAATAGCTAAAATCCTCAAAATTTCACATTGCCACATAAAAGCTTCATCAAGGGACCATCTTTTTCACCAGCACTTAGTCAAAACAAATCCACAACAGCCCAGTTGTTGGGTCAGTCTCAGTACCATGATTAGAATCGAGAAAGGTCAAAAGGTGAGCCAGAACACTTAGGCATATTCTGTCTGAAAATGGAATATATATTCTCTATCTTACAACCATCCATTTATTAAGGCAACCTACAACCCACTTTCCTTGTGATGGCTAAACTGTCATACTGTAAAAGTGCAAGCTTTTACAACCCAGCCACTTAATTGTAATCTCGAGATTTCTACAGCACCCAATGAAAGCCACAGGGCTCAGCCAAAACAAAATCGATAGGCAGAAAGGGTTCAGTTCCAGGTCAAGATCCAAAAGTCAGGCAGAGAGACAGCATGGCATCTACAGTGGGTGGTGTTTGGGATTGGAGCGGAAAGAGAGATGAGAGGCAGAAGGGGTGTCAGGATAGGATCTGTGAAACAGGAATGCTGTTAAGACATTTTGTAAATAACCAGATTTGCTGATGGGCTTTACTTACTGAAACTTTTTCCATTAATATAATGTTACTACAGAAGTTAGATTCAGAAAAATCTACAAATGAACAGAAGCCTGAAAGGATCAGCCCTGTGAATTCTCTGCTTGCCTGTTTTTACGAGAATGCCCATCAGTCCGGCCTTCATGGCTCCAGCCACATCATCACGAACATCCTACAGCACAAAAAAACAGATGAACATGTAGTAATAATACTTAAACTACTAAATCCTAGGTTCTTAGCATTCTTACCAAGTAGTCTGGATAGAGTAAAACTGCAAAGCCTCCGAGTCCCTAGTGGAACATAAGGTAGGCACTCTTTCTGTCTGTTAGCTAACAGTAAAAAACTTGAATATTCATGAAGAATATTAATGCATATTAATATTGAATATTAATACACAAGGTACCAGAAGCCATGTTGAGATGCTATGGTCATGTGATGAGGAGAGAAGAGGAAAACTGCACTGGAAGACTTATGACAGCAGAGGTTTACGGACACCGGAGTCGGGGACGACAAAAAAGAGATGGGTGAGACATGATTCAGCAAGACCTAAAGCTCCTCAGACTGAAGAAAGACGATACTGCAGATAGAAACAAATGGAAAGAAGGATTCGTGCGGCAGATCCTTCTCCTAGGAGGGACTAATTCCAGCCAGAAGCAGAGAGTGAGAGAGAATGTACAAGCCACATGTATTTAAATCACATAACTTTACCAACAGCCTTTGTGAAGGTTGCGCTATGAATTTTCTTAGTCTGAAGCATCTCAAAACTGTGCTAATAGGAGTAAACGAGTTGCAAAAAAGCACCATGCAACTGTGATACATTCCATTTGTATTATTAATAGCAATAAAATTACTAATAATACAATTAACTACTTGCATACTTACATCGCCTACCATGACAGTAGTCCTTGGTTCACTTTGAGTTGTTCGAATGGCTTCGTGGAAAAATGCCGCCTCTGGTTTGCCCACGACCTCTGACGTCACCCCAGTGGCATATTCTATTCCAGCAACAAAGGGACCTAGAATTAAACCACGTAACAACCTTTCATTAATAACTAACATATATGAATATTTGCAACTTTTAAGACAGCCATAGTAAAATTGTAAACTCGAGATTTCTACAGCGGTCAATGGAGGCTAAGCTGTGGGAGCCAGCTTATTCACAGGTGCTCAGTTAAAACAAAATCGATAGGCAAGAAGGGTTCGGTTCCAGATCGAGATCCAAGATTATTATATATTATTGCTGTTAATAATACAAATGGAATGAATCACAGTTGCATGGTGCTTTTTTGCAACTGGTTTACTCCTATATGAAATACTTATCCTTAGAAATTATTAATAAATATAATGATTATATTCCTATCTATACTGATGGGTCAAAGCTTGAAGATAAAGTGGCTGCAGCTTATTATATCCATCCTTCAAAATTCATAAAATTTTTAGATTAGCCAATAGCTCATCAGTGTACTCTGCTGAACTGTCTGCAATTATTGAAACGCTTAACTGGATTTTGACCAATGAAAACCTCATATTGCAAAAATTTGTTATCTTTACTGACTCATTAAGTGCACCCACCTCTATAAAAGAAAATAAATCTGAGTCTAGACCAAATCTTGTAATGCAGTTGTATGAAAAAATTAATTTATTGAAGCACAGTAAAATAGTAATAGCATGGATTCCTAGCCACATTGGGCTGTCTGGTAATGAGGTGGCAGACTCACTGGCAAAGGAAGGCCTAGAACTTTCACAAATCAGTTCAACTCAATATATAGAATTGAGTGAAGTTTTTGCTACAATTAAAAATCATATTTTAATTAAGTGGCAAAATGAATATGATAAAGACACTAGAGGGAGTTTTTATAAAACCATCCAGCCTCTGGTTTCCACTGACATTAAGTATATGGACTGTCCTAGGAAACAGGAAGTTCAAATTACTAGACTGCGTTTAGGACATATCCTAACTAACACATGGCTTAAGAAAATTAAAAAGAGCCTAACAGACTTATGTATACAATGTCAGGTACCTGATACAATTGAACATGTATTATTAAACTGTAAAAAACTGAATATTTCATATATACTAAAACAAAAATGCCAGGAAAAGAGACTAGACTTTACTGTAAAAAACATCCTGTGTAACCGTTATCTTTACCTGGAGGTATATAAAATCTTGATGAGCATCAACAAAGATAGAGTCATTTAAATAAAATGGATTATTCCAGTGTAAATATAATCTGTAAATATTTTTCGATTGTATGTGTGATATTCTCCCTGACAAAACATTTGTGATGTAAATAAAACTAATTCTGTAATTAATTTGTTTTAGCCTGTTTAAAAATTTATCTGAAAATTTTCTATATGTATATATGTAAAAATATTGTTCTGTTTTTAATGGTGAAATAATCTGTTATATGGATGGCAACTGAGAAGCCTAAATGGCCACAAAAAAGCCTTGATGGCCACAAAAGAGCCTTGACGGCCACAAAAGAACCATAATGGCCACAAAAGAGCCTGATGGCCAAAAAAGAGCCAGATGGCCACAAAAGAGCCTGATGGCAAAAAAAGAACCCGATGGCCACAAAAGAGCCTGATGGCCACAAAAGAGCCTTAAATGGCCACAAAACAGCCTGACGGCTACAAAAGAGCCGAAATGGCCAGTGAAAAGAAAAAATTACAGAAAATATATAAATCAGATATTGAAAAAAAAAGGCTTTATAGCAACTGAAAAGACCCTTAATGGACAGTGGACAGTCTTCCAACAAGAAGAAAACCAACAAGAAGTCGACAAAGGTGCCATCAACCAGTCAACAAAACCCCCTTTGCCTGCATTTGGTCTCTCATCCATGTCGTGCTGCAATCAGTTTAAAAAAAATACATACATTACCTACGGAAACAAAAATCTTAAAGGAAACGATAAGAAGAAAGAAATGAACTTATGGACAACTTCAACAACATTTTCATGTCGAAGACGTCAACGGCCTTAGTTGCCATAAGATGTCGTTAAACCCATGGACAACAACAACAAGATCCAAGATTCAGGCAGAGAGATAGTCAGACAGCTACGGTGGGTGGTGTTTGTAATTGGACAAGATGGACAAGAGATAGAAGAGGAATCAGGATAGGATCTTCGGAAGAGGAGTGTTTTCAGTTTTAAGCGGAAGACCAGGCTTGGCAGTAACGGACTTTGCTTAACTTTTGCAACAGAAGTCAATAGGTTAAATTTTCAACTTTACAGTTACAACTGAAATAGTTAATCCTGATGGCTGGAATGTATTTGTTGAAAATAGCACCTCCTGGGTTTGAAATAACCAACACTGCACTGGGAAGATGTTAAAGGAAATTTGTGCCTTTTGGAAAGTAATGTAATGTTAAAATAGACATTTATACCGTGCCTTATTTCTACTACAAAGGCACTACATAAATCACAGACAATTAGTGTTTTACTCACAAAAAGAACAAAAATAAAATGAATATCTAATCTAACTATGTCTACAGCACCGTTATCATAATGCTCAATGCATCAATCGATGGTCACATCAAGGAAACCGTAGTAAAAACTCGTCTGCTGAAGAAATCCTGTTGAAATCTAACACACAACATTGCTGTCATAAGAGTAACCTGCCTGTAACATTATACAAGAAATGTTCTATCAACTGCAATTGAAAGGTTTTATTGGACTACTACCAACCTGGCCCTAGATAAAGTCCATCCTTCTTTCTGTAATATCTTCCTTTGTGAATAGCAATCAGTGGAGCACCATCCAAAACCAACCTAAAATCACAATTTATGAACAGCACATTTACCATGCATGTAAGATACATGTAACGTATCATTACCTTAAAAATCTTCCTCGTAAGATTCACCCAAAATTAGGAATGGCATTAAATCTCTTCTGATGTACAGATCTCGTGCCACAGTCAGCAGTTATTGCTAACAAAAGTATAATCAAGTAATATGTCCACATAACAATCTGATGTACCAAGAAAACAGCTGTAAGGGAATATTTTTCGAACTCATGATGAAAGAATTAGACCTATCAAATGCATTCCTCATCAAGTTCTAATCTAATGTGAATGTGCACGTTTTTGTATAGCGACCGTATGGGCTTGACCCTGCTCATTTTTCAACGAATTTATCATGTAAGATCCTTCACCACTGCTGCCCGTTTGAATGGGTGCCACGCCATTTAAGGTACCTGTGTATACCGTGCTAGCCCGAGATTCAAATCTCTGAAATAAGCAAAGACCAGGACACCAACCTGCATCCTTACGCACAGAGGCGCCTTGATGTACGCTCTAACCAATGAGCTAACCAGGCCGGTTATGACTTCTATAGCACTCTTATCATAATACACAAGAAATCAACTAATAGTCACTTCAAATGAAAACACAGTCACAAAAAATTGCTTGGTACCCTAAGATGCAAAGCGATGGAGCTCAACCTACCTAAACGCACTGTTCAGCATGTCGTAATTGAAAACGCTGGGTGCCAATCCAATAACCACTGCATTTGGGTTTTCTTCGCTTATACCTAAAGCAACAAAATTATAAAATTTCAACATAATTCACGCTGTCAAGCTTAAGATCTCTCTCCAGAAAATGAACAAGATTTTGTCATATGCAACACGTGCAGAGGAACTTTGGCAGATGTTACAAGAACTGCCTCAAAACAAGGTCGGGTTATGATGAGTTCACATTCTGACCTGGTCTAAATTTCAGATCCATTATTATATAGTGAGGACCGTTATAAAAGGGCACCAGTGTATTTATATATCATCTGTACACTTTTTACCAACCGTCAAAAACTTCTGTTTTGCCATAGCTGGGCTGGCAGTGCCTCTGGGTATATTACTTGAAGGGGAGCTATATAAATGTTTTTAATGAATGAATGAATGAATCATATCATAATCGTAAAGCTGAGATTTCTACAGCGCCCAACAAAAGCTGAGTCACAGGAACCAGAGGATTCACAGGCATTCAGTCAAAATAAAATCGAAGGATTCGATTCCAGGTCTAAATCCAAGACCCCAGCAGGCAGGCAGTCAGACGGCTACAGTGGGTGGTGTTAGGAATTGGATCTGGAGAAGAGATAAGGGGAAGAAGAAGAATCAGGACAGGAAAGACACTTAATATAGCACACTTTTGGAAACTTCTCATCGGCCGACTTTTCAAAGACATTTATAAATTTGCAATTATGAATCAAATTGCATCAGCTGGTAAGTTAGCTATCAAGACTATTAATATAGCTCTCTAACAAAATGCTGCAAAAACTAGTCTAAATAATGTTAAAGTCATTAAGAAGAAAAAATCCATCACTAAACAAAGAATGCTCAAACTAGGAAAGCCACCATAGCCCAACCGATTAAATTCCCATTTGGGGTTGACAGTTGACAGCCTGCATTCATACCCTTAAAATCTTCCTTGGCTGATTCCTCCAACAACAGAAGTGGCCTTAACCCTCTTCCAGTCACCAGATTTCTTGCTGCCGTTAGTGAGGTAAAGATCTCGTTCTTCTGAATTTTGAACCCTATCTGCGTTAACTTTTCATGCAGCAGACGCAACGGCTCCTTTGTTGTATTCGTCACAAACTTTAGCTTCACTTTTGACTCTCGTAACCTAGAATAGCAAGCAATTAGCTAATTAAACATCTAGATAAGTTATACGAAAATATAGTACACTTAACATGGAAAGTAATATTTCGTAGAAGAATATTTGTAAATGGATTGGTCACACATTAAGAGAAGAATCACTGTTGAGAACCGTAACTGAGGGCAGATGGAGTGCAGGAGGACAAAAGGAAGACCCAGATAGATGGTGATGGATTGGATGATGACGGACGGATGCAGGCTGAAAGAAGAAGCTCAGCACCGAGAGGAGTGGCATCGTCGGACATCTGAACCTGCCTGATGGCAGAGAATCAGAAGAAGGAAAAGACATTAAACAACATAAAAAATCATAAACGTCAAGCTTGTATTTTTTCCAATTGAAAAGTGAGAAACAGCTGATATACAGGCAAATATAACAAATACATTACGCCTTTTGAAAATTTTACCTTGATTTACAATTTTTAAAAATGTAAATTTCACATCAGCATAAAATTGCCAATTGTGAAGGGCTGCACAGGGGTGATAATTCCAGGAAGGTGGACTCCCATGCAGGGCAGTCATTTCCAAGATGACAAATAAGCTGCCATAGAAGGTATCAAGCCATGACAGGGGCCTGCTGTGCAATTAATAAAAGAGGTGATGATGATAATGAAAATCACAGTCATGCTGATGCATATGAGTCTATGTATATCTGTATCTGGCTATCGTAATCGTAATTCCTAGATTTCTACAGCGCCCAACGAAAGCCGCGCCACGGGGACCAGCTTATTCACAAGCGCTCAGTCAAAACAAAATCGATAGGCAAAAGGGTTTGATTCCGGGTCAAGATCCAAGAGTCAGACAGAGAGACAGCGTGGTAGCTACGGTGGGTGATGTTTGGGGTTGGAGAGGAGAGACAGATAAGAGGAAGAAGGGGTGTTTATATAGAGCCCTTAAAGGACCTCACAAAGGCACAAAGTAAACTGCATAGACACTCAGAGAGTCTCAGACCAGGAGCCAAATATTTATTTATTATTATTAACGCATTTATTAATTGCCACTATCTAATATCTAAGCACCAACCGTTCGGGCTAAGCAATTGCGCGCAAAGGACTTGCTCAAGGTCCCTACACAGTAACCACCTCAGAGCAGGAGGCTCGAACCCATAATCTCCGCATTATAAGCAGAGCGCTCTAACCTATCAGCTACCATGCCCCAAATCAACAACTGTGACCCAGTCATATCACAGCAGATGCTGTGATATGGCTGGCAGACACTTCTTTCAGTTTCCACACCTGGTAAGAGCTTCCACCGCTCCTGGAATTGCTGAATCCTCGATGTGCAGCGTTCCACTCAGATCAACCAGGACCGTTTCAATTCTCTGCCGAGACATGATGTGAAGCAGTGCTCGACAGAAGTACCTCGTAAACCCCGGGCTACAAAATAAATTCCAATTACATATCCAGAAAATTCCAATTATCATCTGTTATCAGCTCATTTGTGGGCTTATCTTAAATACATAAACAATAAGGCTGGGTTTGGTAATCTAATTATGCATATATTCCACCTTTCTATCTGCATTTTTTCCTCTCATGGGGTTGAAGAGGGATATTCTAGCTGGAGCACAAGCATGACAACAGCAATCCCACAACCGGAAGTCTTCTGGGTCATTATCATTTGTCAATAACGACAGGGCCTTATACCTCTTCAAAATGCTCAAGGCAACGCCGGTTCCCACGAGCCTATATATCAACTGTGGCAAATTACCTCTATCTATCGAAGGCATGGGTTCCCATAAAAATTAGTGAAGTTAAGGCAAAGCATAATAACGGGACAAGCTGTCTCGGCGTAACGTAACGTGGGCCAAAACGCTCAGATGTAGATTCCTGGAGACAAACGCCTCATCATACCCTAGTGCAGGCGCCTACGAACGCAGGTATAATTATAATACCCTGGAGAATCGTAAACGTATTCCAAAGATTTCTAAAGCGCCCAACGAAAGCCAAGTCGCGTGAACCAGCTTATTCACTGGCGCTCAGTCAAAATAAAATCGACAGGCAAAAAAGTTCGGTTCCAGGTTAAGATCCAGAAGTCAAGCGGTCAGACAGTCGGACGGCTACGGTGGATGGTGTTTGAAGGGACTCATCTGTAATACAAATGCACTTTCAGCCCAGCCATAATTCTAAAACTTGTACTTCAATAGAGACAAATACAGAATAACAACAGCAAAAATAATACTATTACAATACAAGAAAAAATGTTTTTCACCTACCGCAACAGATCGGCTCTTGCATTCACCAGTACCATAGATCTAGTCTTACGCGCAACTCATTGCACCACTAAGCTCTTTAACAAGGCACAAGCCATAGCACGGTCGCCATTTTGTTTACCGTAAAGGCGCTTTCACCTGTTTTTGGCAAATCTGCACATTCGTTGGTATAAAGTTGTCTCATTTATTGCGAGAAGTGTATTTACACTTTCCTTCCCTTCCTGCTTCCTTCTGATATGCCTGCGTCTCTTTCCCGCCTTATAAGACGCCTCTCTTCGGGTTTCTAGAAAACTGCTGAAAATTTTGAGGCATTCCCAATAATTTTGCATAGACCCAAGTTACTGACAGGATACGATCCTATTAGCATTAAAGGAAGTGTTCGTATTTACTTTAAGTGTTTAGGCTACAAAGCCAGATTTTTGAATAAGTTTCAGTTCCGGGTCAAAATCCGAAGTTCATATGCTTACATAATCGGTTGATGCCTTGTGCATTAGACACCGGCGCATTAGAAGTTTCTAATTATTATTATTATTACATAATTTTTAATCGTTACATATGCCTTCTTGATGGCTGGGCTCAAAGTTGCGACTTCTGGAAATGATTATGATTTAAAGAAGATGCGGTATATAAATTTACCTATAGCCATTGAATTAAAAGAAACACAGTGGGTGTTAACGATTGCTTCCTTTTATAGAGCTACGCATTTGCATTGGAACCTAGCTGTAACCGCTGCGACCAACCATTAGATTGCTGTGGGAAGGAAGATACCCGGTTTTAGCCACTGTAGCCGACGGGATAGAGCGCTGAGAGTAGGCCTACGGGTAGTTTGAGCTTCCTCCCCGAGACGGTTACTGTATAGAGACCTTAATCAAGTCCTTAACGCACAGTTGCTTAGTGACATTAGATGATGGTTAGTTATTATGTAGTAGCGCTTAATAAATGTATAAATAATAATTATAATTTAGCGTCAGGAACAAGAGAGATTTTTTTACATACACCCAGGACTACAAACAAATTTAATTGAGCTAAAAAATATTAAACTCCGCCAAAATAATGCTACTAGACCCACATATCGTCTGAGAGCGTAAAAAAGTTCTTGTAAGAGTGTTCGGATGGCGGTATAATACAGAAGATGTGACAGTACGTCCGCGTGGAGAAAGAGTTCTCTGTTCAAATTAGTGTCGCCGTCCAGCTGCAAAAAATGTAACAACATGATTAACCTAAACAGTTTGTTTTAATCAATATAAAAATCTAACACTGAGTTTCCACTGAAGTGAGTGAATAGGCCTACTTTGAAAGATAAAATTTCTGTCAAAATGTTGAGACTTTGTTTATATAAATACATTTATACGTAATCGAAATTGTAATTCCAAGATTTCTACAGCGCCCGACGAAAGCCGCGCCGCAGGGACCAGCTTATTCCCAGGCGCTCAGTCAAAACAAAATCGATAGGCAAAAGGGGTCCGGTTCCAGGTCAAGATCCAAGAGTCAGGCAGAGACAGCGTGGCAGCTACGGTGGGTGATGTTTGGGGTTGGAGAGGAGAGACAGGTAAGAGGAAGAAGGGGTGTCAGGATAGGATGTACATACATACGTATGTACATACCAGTGGCGGCTCCAGAATTGCTTGCGTGGGAGGAAGAGCATTCCCAGAGGGGCGCCACATTCTGGTACGGGTCAGGTCCGAGGTCCAAGAAGAGTGCGGTGGAGAGAGGAAACGCCTTCACGCTTATAGCTAAATCGTCAATGGTACATACATTCATACATACATACATACATACATACACACATATATACATACATACATACACACATACATACATATACACACATATACATATTTACGCACATTGTTATACACATACACACTGCTCTTTCGAGGATGGGTGACAGCATTTCTGAGTAGACACCTGAAAAGGCGCTATAAAATTACGTGTTACATTACATGGGTACATACCAGCGGCGAACTTGGTGGCCTTGAGGGCTTTGACGTTGGTCAGCCCAGCATTTGGTTTGTAGAGGGGGCAGTACTTGCGGGTATGGGCCAAGGCCCCGGTCGCCCCGCACATTTCGCAGACGTGTCGGAAGAGGGCGGGGCAGAAGACGTTGCCCTCGGTGTCGTGTAAGGGGTGAGACTTGAAGATATCACCCGTTTCCCCGTTCGTACGGCAGAAACTACAGAAGAATCGGGGGTTGATGGTTGGCCCTCGACGCCCCTCCCAGCGAGAAGCATCACTTGCTGTTGCTTGTGGTGGTGTTGCTTTCTCGCCAGCTGAGGCGGGCGTGGCTTTGGCTGCTGAGGTGGGCGTGGCTTTGGCTGCTGAGGTGGGCGTGGCCTTGGCCGGCTGATTCTTAACGACGCATCTATTCTGAAAATTATTATAATCGCAACATAGGTTTTATTTATTTTTATGAGAAACACTTTGAGCGCCAGACAGACAGACAGACAGACAGACAGACAGATAGACAGACAGATAGATACATTGATGGATGGATGGATGGATGGATGGATGGGTGGGTGGATGGGTGGATGGATGGATGGATGGATGGATGGATGGATGGACATGTTCGATTGATAGATAGATACACAGAAAGGGAACAAAGTAATAATTTTAATTGTTATTATAATTTATTTAAAATGTTTCTGATGGAATAACTTACGATTTGCGCCTCTTGCAGCATTTTCATCATCTCTTCGTAGGAGACTTCAGTTATAATATCACGTGATCGTAGCATCTTCGTTGCCACTTCTTTATCATCCAACCGCGAAGACTGCAACGAAGTTGAAGAGACCAGTCGCACAAGAAAATCGGTAGTTACCGAGGCATTAGCCAGGTGGAGGTACTGAGTGGCCGTCGTTGTCGATTTATTCCCTAGATGGCGTGATGGCGTCGGCATCAGTTGGGTGTCGAGGTCACCTTCGTCGTCTGAATCGAGGAAGTCTAGCATGTGCGCCAACATGGAGATGTCGAGAGCTTGATCAGGCTGCCCGCAGACAGGAACGCGGTCGGAAATAGATGCTACTGTGACCGGCTGTGAACAGGGGCTAGGACTCCTTCCCTTCTGAAGTCGTCTTGAAGCGGACTTTTCACCATAGGATTCAACCTGGTCAGAAGGATTCATGAACAGAGGTGGTGCTCTGGACGTAGTCCAAGTTCGACCGCCTGCTAAGAGTCTACCGCTGGTGGACAGCGCCTCAAGAGGAAGTGGATCAACCACAGAAGCGCAAGTAAAAGGCAGGTTCGAAAACCCAGATGGCACAGCTGGAAAGTCAACAACACCGAACAATGAATCAACGTCTACACCGGAAGCTGTCATCCGGTTGGACGCAGAAGGCGGACCGGAAATTCCAGGCGGTGGTCTGGACGCGGCTGGATATCTGCCATCCATGGGTATGGGCAGTCCACCTGCTCTTGTCATTAACTGGTCAGAGGGAAAAGGCTGATTCAAAAATCCCGGCAGAGATCTCGCCGAAGACATCAAATCACCACCTGGATTCCGTCTAGAATCTGAAGCATCTGCTGAATTTCCTTTAAACTCTGGAGTACCTGCAGACATGGCGCCAAAAGCTGGGGTAATTGCTGGCGATCTCCCATCCAGCGAACTCCAGCTTCCGGCCACGGAGGCATCTCTTCGTGTCTTCACAGCTCCCCCTACAGCTCTGTCAAAATCCTCAACAGGTTCGGGGTTCAGAGCCAGAGGCCACAGCTCACCCGTCTGCCTAGGAGTTGTTGTTCTCATCCCTCGATGCCTCTGAACCAGCGCCTTCTGATCTTCAGTGAAGTCAATAAGATCGTAATGCCATCTGACGCTCGCCATTTTTATAATTTCACAAATTAATAAAGATTTGAATAAAAAACCTTCGGACTTAATAACATTGAACTCTAGGACTTCGTGACGTGAAACTCCTCATCTAATATTCTAGAACTAACTTCTCAATGATTTCAGGCAAATAATATCTTATTTGTTACTGCGATGATTCCGCGTTCGAAAGTGTTCCGATAAGAATACCTTCTCTACAATAACGGTACGCAATGAATGCTTCAATCTACTTCAATCGCTTCAATGCTTCAATCACCTACGATTCCACGCCCAGCCGATGGACACATGGCATGTTAATAAATGTCTCACTTCAATCACGGTAACGGAACTTGGGCTGAATTTCAGTGATTGGCTCTTCAAGCCGCAAGACTGCTAGGACAAGCGATGGTCAACAGCATCGAATGCTTTCATTGGTTCAAAGAGAAGGGATAAATGTCATGGGAACTCAAGGCCCTTCCCTCTCCCTTCTTAGTCCGACCCTGGATTGACACTAATTATTATCGTGCTTGACCGGCCTGGGGTATTGTCTTAGGGAAGCCTCGTGTCTACCCCCCTTTGTCTCGATAATCAACCCCCTTCTCGTCTGGAGTTCTGACAAACCGGCGCCACAGATCCAGGGGTTTTGCATAAGAGATGGAGGGTAGAGGTTGAATCAGGGTAACAAGAAGGGGTGGGGAAGAAATAGTCACAAATCGTCGGACATTCTGACGCAATAAATGGACGGATGAAATAACACAAACTTACTTGTACGTGTATGTATGTATGTATGTATTTATGTATGTATGCATGTATGTATGTATGTATGTATTTATGTATGTATGTGTGTGGATGTATGTATGTATGCACGTACGTACGTATGCATGCAATATATGTATGTATGTATGCATCCAAAAATTTATATAGCGCATTTTAAAAACCTCACAAAGGCGCTGCGGTATGACTGTCTAGCAGTTCCAAGGTGAGTCTTATAATGGACAGAGAATGTTTCTTGAACCGTTGGAGGAAGAAGAGTTTGAATTTCAAGAGGAAGACTGCATTCCTTTATCGGAATTAAGTATTTTATATTTTTATTTCTGCATTTGTTAGGCGCCACTATCTAATGACTTAGCATCAATCGATGGCGCCGAGCAATTGTGAGTAAAGGACTTGCTCAAGGTCCCTACACAGTAACCGTCTCAGGGAAGAGGCTCGAACCCGTACTCTCCGCGTTACAAGCCTAGCGCTCTATCCAATATGCTACCGTGCCCCACGGTTTATAGCATCATCTATCAGAAGCTCTCCAAGAAAACATGCATACATACATACTAACGTGCTGCATACATACATACAAGCATATAAAAATACATATGTACATTTATACATACGGGTGCACATACATTAACATCGATACAATGCATAGAATACCTACGTACCTACGTACCTACCTACGTACCTACCTACGTACCTACCTACGTACCTACCTACGTACCTACCTACGTACCTACCTACCTACCTACCTACCTACCTACCTACCTACCTACCTACCTACCTACCTACCTCTCTGTCTCTGTCTCTGTCTCTGTCTCTGTCTCTGTCTCTGTCTCTGTCTGTCTCTCTCTCTCTCTCTCGATAGAAGCAGAACATACTTTCTCATACATGTACTGCACACAATCATATCACTGAGATCCTTATTACCATTTCATAACGGGGTGACTCACGGCCGTATGCGTCCCATGCAGAGGGTGCGGTATAATGACCTTCCTAAGGGTTCTTATTAACACGCGTTAACTGCCCAATACACCCAGTCCCCTTGAAGCAGATTAGGCCGACTGAATGAGGTATTACTTGTAACCCAAGAAGTGGCATCTCGTCTGAAGCCAATTACGATTGATTTCAGGCTAGAGCCATCGACATTCGGCATTCTTCCACTGCGTCAGCGGTAAATGGATTCCTGCATTCTGATTGGCCGGCTCACTTTCCCCGCCATGTTAGGTCCACTGCTGCGTTTGAATTCGTAACAATCGTAATCGTAAACTCGAAATTTCTACAGCGCCCAACGAAAGCTTAGTCGCGGGAACAAGCTTATTCACAGGTGCTCAGTCAAAACAATATCGATAGGGAAGAAGGGTTCGCCCAAAAACACAACATCGTGTTCGCCCAATATCAGATTGTCTACCTAAAAAGAACTTCACGGAGATCTAGATGCACCAGGAGTGCAAAAAAACTTAATTAGTGAAAAAATATGTAGATTATAACGTCTTTTAGGTTTTAGATTTTATTATTTTTTCCAAACGACAAAAACAGAACCATGGCTGTGTACAGAATTTTTGTTATTAAACTCTAATTTCAGTGTCGCGGTAGGCTACATGATCTGCTAAGGCAGAATGAAGCATACGCAGCAGAAACGAGCAAGCAGTCATGCATCAGCGTAAGATCGTAATCGTAATTGTAAACTCGAGATTTCTACAGCGCCCAATGAAGAAACCATATTTATAACTGGTTATCCAATTTTCCAGCTGAGCTGTCTGTAAATTTTGTGGGGCTTTACATTGTAGTCTCTCAAAATATTTCGTTACGTGAAAATCATAATTCATTATCAGAAAGTTTTGCATTACGCTTCAGGAATTCAATATATCTTGATACTGTACGATGCACTTCACTTTATTGTTATTATTGTTTATAAATTATTTATATGTTTATTATTATATTTATTTATGCGTTTATCTCAATACAACACGGAACTACATCTACACTAAACTACACTGCGTTTACTCAAATTACTTTAAATGTGTAATCTTTACTTGTTTACATTTACTAAAATTACTATACATCACCTTAGCTCATGTTACATATAAATTTAATGAGTTTTTAGTCCTACCTATGAAATTCAGAGGCTTGAGTTCGACGCGACGTCTATGGGACGTCCTTTCTGGTGACGTTTAACTCGTTGGAGCTGGCGGAACTGGCCAGCTTTGGCGGACTGGACTCCACCTGAGCCGAGCCAGGGTCTCTACCACCATTATTGCCCACACCACCACTAGCACCGCAATCCAAAACCACGGCGCTGAAAGATACAATGTTGCCACTCCTTTTGGCCAGTTCGAGGGCGTCGCAGCGTTTGAGGGCCTTCTCGCGGAGCATCTGGTGCTTGTAGCACTCGTTGAAGTTGTTGACGATGATGGGAATTGGCAGGACTATGACCAGAACCCCGCAGAGGCAGCAGGCAGCCCCAACCAATTTACCAAAACCCGTGATAGGAATCATGTCACCGTATCCGACGGTCGTCATGGTGACGGCAGCCCACCAAAACGCGTCTGGAATACTGATGAATCTATAATGCTCTTCGCTTTCAGCAAAGTAGACCAAGCTGGAGAACACAACAACTCCGATGGCGAAGCACATGAGCATTAACCCGAGTTCCCTGGAGCTGCGCTTGATGGCACAGCCCAGCGACTGCATACCTGTCGAGTATCTGGTCAGCTTCAGTAGCCGCAGAATCTTCAGCATCTGTAAACTTAGTCCAACGCCGCTGAACCTTCTTATCGCCTCGATTGGTATGAGCGAGATGTAGAAGGACACGATGACCAGCAGGTCGATGGCGTTCAATACTCCCTTGAGGAAGACGAGCTTGCTGGGGGAGGCCCAGAACCGCAGGACGTATTCGAGGGTGAACCACCCGATGCACAGGGCCTCGATGACGGCGAGGTGTTCGTTGTCCGTCGCGTTGCCGTTTACGTCCCAGCCTTGTAGGGAAGGGATTGTGCCGATGGCGAGAGTAATGGTCCAGACGACGATGAATGCGATGGATACAATGGCCGGCAGCTGAAAGACAAGAACACGACGTTTAGATGGTTAGATGCCTCCGTGAAGTTAAACATATTCTCGAAAAATAAAGTCCCGTTCTACTTTCACGGAAAGGCGGAAATAGTGGCTACCCAAAGCTGAAATTCGCTGGCAGTCTGGTTAGTCGCCTCTGCCTACATAAATATGATCCGACCCTGACCTAATCTAATCTCTTAATCGGATCTGATACGATCTAATCATATCTCATCAAGTCTAGTCAGTCTATTTACCAATCTGCGCATCTATCCATGCATCCATGCATCCATGCATCCATGCATCCATCCAACCATCCACTCATCCATCCAACCATCCATTCGTCCGTCCGTCCGTCCATCCGTTCCACACCATGCCGTACCATACGATTTGAAACCTGGAAGCTAAGGTGAAGTTCAAGACATTTTTTTGAAGCACAGCGTTACAAAGCTGCGTGGACGGCATTTGGAAACACGGTCCAATCTTCTTCTTCCTCCTCCTCTTCTTCCTCCTCCTCTTCCTCCTTCTCTTCTTTCTCTTCCTTCTCCTCCTCCTCTTCCTCCTTCTCCTCTTCTTCTTTTGTCTTTCCTCTTCCTCCTCCTCTTCGTATTCGTATTTGTATTTGTATACTTATTCTTATTCTTCTTCCTCTTTTTTCCTCTTCCTCTACTTTATGGAAGATGATGACAAGCAGGAGAGGAATGATAATAATTAGGATGAGAAGACAACTACGACGATGAAGATGACTACAATGACGGCCTTGACCTGACCCGTGCTGCGCAAGATGTCTGAGGCTTTTCCAGAAGGTCCCAGAGCTTGTGCCGCCACATGGCGCAGCGTCCAGTGCCAAAGTCTTCGACTGCCGGTTCCAATAGGCTGTCCACTTCCTTGCGTATCTTCTCAAGGCGCCGGTGGTACTTGTGTTGGCAGCAGGACTGTAAGTACTGCTCGTCGATGTTCCAATACTCAAGGTCCTCCTTGAAGGACAGAATACACACGTCTTCCGCCAGGTGGAGTCTTCCAGTTTGGTAGAAGCTGAGGATGGACGAGAAAGACCTGGATAGACGAGAGACAGTGAGTCATTAATGGCCTAGAATTTCACTGGTAATACAATGCAACGAAGTACAATAAAACTGAAATTGGATGTTGCGCATTTTGAGGTGCTCTTCTGCGCTGTTGCAAGGGAGCATTAGAAGTGCCATCAGCGACTCTATCAAAGAGGAAGTCATTGATGGCACTTATAATGTTGCCCAGTATTTAACTGGTAACGCAGTACAACGCAGTTATATGCAATACAAATACAACTAAAATTTCACAATCCCTTTTACAGCGATTCTCTGGTGTACACACTGAAGCCTGGCGGCTGGAACATTATCAACCAGAAACAGACTGGAAGGTGTGACTGTGGAGTTATAGCGATGATTAGGACCATATCCAATCTAACCTTCAATGTATCAACCCACATAGCGGCGTTATCATAATGTACAATGCATCAAACGATGTTCTTTTCAAGTTAGACAGTATTCAAAATTCATTATCTGCAAGAGAACCCCGGTCAGTTAAGGAAGCATGGCTCCTCTAGGTCAAAGGTCACGAACGTCACGTGTCAACCCGACCAACTGGGCAGTAAGGGAAAATCATGGATGACTCCAAAATTAAAGGTTGTAAATATCATGTCAAGTAAAGTATCCCATATCCTGCAAGTGAGACGTAGGGGAGGCACTCATTTCCTTTTCTTTAGGCCCTTGAGCCGGTAATGGACGAATTCCAAGGTCCTGGACACTGGGCCAGTGCATCGCAGGACTTGCTGTTTACTTCCCAGCTTACACCGGTACCAAATTCTACTGCTTGATGACAGAGGCACGGTGTGCGCAAACAATTTGCCCAGGGTAGTTACATGGAGTCGAACCCAAATCATGTTACCTGTACCTTTATGCTCCTCCGGAGTTATTCTAAAGGCGTGCACAAGACGAAAAGTTGCTAATTCATTATTAATATCACGACTATGTAGGACGAGAATTGATTCTGACCTTGACTGGCGATCGAAGAAGAATTCCATTTCCGCGGGGTTGTAGCCGTCACACAGTTCCATCAGCGCCTCGTGCGTCGCACAGTTGCTTAGCTTCCCCAGTCGAGTGTGGGGCAACCGATCCAAGGTCTCCCACATGGTTTCATGCCTCATTCCGCTGACATTCAGCACGACCCTCTTCGTCAGTTGAGGTTCCAACAGCGTCCCGTCGGGGGCCTGAAGCACAGACCCGCTCGCCGGAGTAGAAGCAGATGTGGTGGGGACCATAGATTCCTCCATTGTTCAAACTGTGGATAAAACAGAAAATTATTCTGCTCAAAGAAAAGGGAATAGGTTAATACCGGGCTACTTAAACTTCTTCGATATAGGTCCAGACATGTTTACTGGCTGAATTCAAATGTCCGGACCGCATACGTACCACTTTTCTGCGACATTTAATTTTTATCTTATAGCACAGCCTCTCATAATTTAATGTTTAAAATTTAAATTTCATATAGGTAGTAGTAGTTCCAATGTTTATCCAATATTTCAAGGCTTCTGAGTGACAAGCTTGACTTAATTCAAACGGGTAGATAGTAAATGAGATGATTAAAACTGTGTCTCTTGGTAGTCACTCGCGTCCGCACTACGACTGCTCAGTCCAGGAGCTTTGCCTTTGTTGACCCTTCCAGCTGAAACTGCCTTCCTCTTGACCTGCCGCTTCAGTTACTTAGTCTCTCTCCTACCCAGTCTCGCAAACGCCTGAAATCCTTTTTGTTTGTTCAAGTGGGGAGCGCCACTGTTTCCTAAGTGGCGCTTTATAAATGTTCGTTTACAATTACAATTACAATTAAATGTGTTCCTTGCAGCAGCAAGTTCAACCATTTTGGGCTAAATTTTGGGCTATAATAATCAGAGGTTTTAGGCGGTTGCTAGCATTTCCGGTCCGTAAGTTTGTGTTTCTGCTGGACAGAGCTTTAAAAATTTAAACTTTTCAGCTATTTATTGTAGGTAAATTGTGCAAAAAGAGCGAGAGACAGACTTTGTTGACCCTGATACCAGTACTTGAACTTACATCACTTTGGAAATATATTTATGTGAGGGTTTGCCACAAGTGACAGGGTAGCCATCGAAGCTAAATACTACTCTGTTTTGGCAAAGTTCTTACGACAGGAAACAGTATAATTTATTGTTAGTGCTTTCCCTTCCGTTGACTTAATACACGGCACGGTATTTGCTCAGCTAATAGCTTCTATAATATTTTAAGCTCACATAGCTTATCTAGATACCTCAGATATGTTTCTGTGGCATCGTATAACCGTTTGGTTTTGAGTGCTTGCCTTATAACTTGAAATATAATGGTTCTAGCCTCCCATGAGACGATTATTGTGTAGGGACCTTGAACGAGTCCTTCACACACAACTGCTCTGCGCCGTTGATTGATGCTTTGTCGAAATATAGTGGCGCTTAATAAATACAGAAATGCTAAATTAATGTATAATGTGTGTTGTGTATGTAACATTCCACCAGTTTTCAAGTTTGTGGATCCGCAAAAAATTGACCAATTGCAATTTGCAGCAGCGTTGACGGGCAAATTAATTTCCCTCCAGGCTGCAGAAAGTCATCGCGCGATGTCAGTTGATAGCTAAATGAGGAGTTCGTCCAATTTCCTGCCAATTATTGTAATGAGAACTCTATCCAACAGACCTGACTTGCCTTTGTGAACATGATACTTTGAGTCCCGAACATTGCAGCAAAAGACACCTGGAGCGAGAAAAATTGCAGTAGGGTCAAGTACAAATAGCAAGATGCTTCATCGTTTGCCCACTGTGCAAAAATATAGAAACTTTTGATTACGCTGGTTCTCATGATTGCTCCAATATATATACATCCTTTTAATTTCCTCTGAAATTGTACTTAAAATTAGACTTTGAAACTTTTATAATATTCATCGATTTTTGCTGACATTGTGCCACTTTTCACTGATCTTTATGCATTTTTTGTTGTAGAATGTGTTACTTAAAACTTACAACTGATTTTGTTTAGCAGTACTCATAATCAAAAATTTATAAAGGGCCACTTCAAGGTATACTCATCAGAGGCGCTCCCGGCCCGACGACCCAGAACCACTGGGGAACGAATAAGTCTTCAAGCGCTTGCGAAAGAGAAGGGGAGAAAGGGTGAGAAGTTCATGCCGCAGCTCACCAGGCAGGCAGTTCCAAGATCTAGGGCCAGCCGCAGCGAAACTTCTGCGTTGAGCCGTGGCTGTTCAAGCCAACGAAACAAGCAAGTCACCCTTATCCCCCGAACGGAGCAGTCTGCGGCCGGGGACAGAGGAGGTCAGAACACAAAGCTCCCTTAGGTAGCGAGGGCGCATCCACTGGGACAGTTGCAGTGTACAGAATAAAAGTACCAACTGCAACAGAGTTACTCCTGTGGTAGGATATGGCAAGAAACAGCAAATGCCTTTGCATAGGCCTATGTCTTAATGAGCATGATGCTATTAAGAAACTTTTAACTAACTTTTCTATACCGGGGTATGTGTATCATAGGACCGAACAATGTCTGCTTTATCTGAGTCGGCTAGTGACATTTGTCAGCGATTTGAAGTAGAACAGACTGTCTGCCTGTTGAACTTTAAGGGTAACCTTATCTGCGCTGCTGCTATAGGCAACGATCGTAATCGTAATCGTAATTCCGAGATTTCTACAGCGCCCAACGAAAGCCGCGCCGCGGGGAATAGCTTATTCACAGGCGCTCACTCAAAACAAAATCGATAGGCAAAAGGGTTCGGTTCCAGGTCAAGATCCAAAAGTCAGACGGAGAGACACTACGGGGGTGGTGTTTGGGGTTGGAGAAATAATTTTTATCTTATAGCACCGTCTATCTAAGTACAGCAGTGGCGGAGTTCAGAAGGAAGATACTTACCGCTACGAAGGTAGTAGAATGTAGTTCGGTTGTTCAGCTGGCGCGTCGGGTATACCTCGATGTGCGAAACGGAGATCCCAAACATAGATATTATAAATGGTGCATCCAGCCAGAGACAAGACCTGAACTTTGTACTGTGGTTATTAATAACATCTCCTTGGGTCAAATGACGTCGTGGGTGACATTAAACTTGGGAAAATCTAGCGTTATTTATCTAAACGTAACCGATTAGTTGCAGTGTAAATGTTATCGGAAAACGACTAAATGCTGTTCCACTTACTGTGCTACAGAGATCCTTCAACCACGCTGCCAGTTTGAACAGGCACCACGCCATTTAAGGTTCCCGTGTACGGACCGTGCTAGCCAGAGGTACGGTGACGGGTTCCAGATGCATGTAAATTTTACACAAATTCACAGCACTACTAAAATTAGTCTGTTATAATATATTTGCATTGAAATTATTTTATGAATATAAGTTCGAAAATTTACACCAATAGTACAATTGTTTTGTCGTTATATAAAAATTGATAACGTTATTTAAACCATTTTATGGGGGAAAATTGCAGTGGAGAACTCTTCGTCGTTGAGTTATTTCGAGGTTTTGTCTGCGCTGTGCGCGAGACAGTTTCGTTACTTGGAAGAAAGAACGATTTTTAATCAAGTTGTTGTGTTGCCTGTTCTGAACCTGGCAACATATACGAGCAACCAGCATGCAACAATATATAGGCCTACATATATACATACATGTATATTATTATTTCTACTATTTTATTCTATACTATTACTTCTACATTTATTATTTTAAAGCTTCACTGTCTAATGATTATGTATCAACCGATGACGCTGAGCAATTGTAAGTGAAGGCCTTGCTCATGGTCTCAGGGGAGGGTTGAACCCGTACTCTCCGCGTTACAAGCCCAGCATTCTATCCAATTGCCTACCGTGCCCCACATTCAGTCATACATACATACATACGTACATACATACGTACGTACATAAAGATATATATACACACATGCATCCATATAAACATGAATGCATACATACCATCAGTGTTAATTTTATTAACTGAACTGTAACTGAAATAGCATAATAACTTGAAAATGTTTGTCAGTTAACTGTTACTGAAACTGAAACTGGAAAATGCTGTATAACTGAAACTGTAATAGAAACTGAAAAACAGAAACTGTCTAACTAAAAAATCACAAGGCGTTAACTTGAAAATAAAACATAAGTGTTTTCTCCTTACTTACTTTTGGTTAGTACGTAATAATACTCTATGGCATCTATGGTCAGTTATCTAGGTTCATTGCATTTCCGGTTCCCTTGTTGTCCTTGACTTTATTAATGTAGGCGCAAAATCGTAAAAGAATCAACGAGAACAATGTTTAAGCCAAATAGCGGTCGGAAAGTAGAAAGCGGCGTTTGGGAATATTTTGTTTATGAAGCGGCGATAGATAAAGTGAAAAATCTTATTGCAGTTAACTGTAACTGTAACTGAAAAATCCTAAATTACATAACTGTAACTGTAAATGAAAACTGAAAAACCATTACTGAAATAACACTGCATACCATAAACCTTATCTTTGCATAGATGACTAAGTAAACGCTGGTGAATAAGCTGTAGGCCTACACTTTTATGGATGATACTGACAAATTTCGACGATTTATATCACACCTCATGACATACGGAACGCGTTGCTAAGACAAACTAGTTAAACAAATTCATTTACTCAGTTTATTGTCAACTGATTTTAATTGAGCAACATATCTTTACACTGAGTCAAAAGAAAGAAATAACTGAATTAGCTGGTACAAAAATGCCTAACTTACAGCTAAATAAGTGAAGTTTATAATATTAGGCCGATAATCATAACATTATTATACATGTCTATACAGTCGTTTGCCATAATTAATATAATTTGCAAAAAACTAAGTAATTCCAACGGTATACTTTGAGTAAAACCCCAATTAAAACCCTCCAAATGACGTCACCAATGCCTTAGGTTAAACCCCAAGAAAAACCCTGTAAATGACGTCACCCAATGCTTTAAGTTAAACCACAAGTAAGATCCTCTAAATGACGTCACCCCAAATAAACTTGATGGATCGGTGAATTAGTTGTGTCGCGTTCCTCTGCTAACCCTAGGGAAATTATATGCAAGATCCGGGGCTTGAGTTACGTCATTTACCACAACCAAACATGCAAACGTAAATTTCATCAAACTTTGTAACACGACATCGATTTTTATTGCAACGCTTAGGACCAAATTTGTTGCTGGCCATCCCAATCGAAATCTCTGAAGATTCGTGAGAAGCTTCTGGCAGTCAGCCTGTCTGGAGCACAATACAAACGGGATCTCCAGCTTACGACGAATATCTGACATTTGTCGTCTGCGAAGATCCGCCCTCTGATCTTAAACAGAACCTGAGTGACGTATTACAAAATGTAACCACGGTAGCGACCTTTAAGCCCCGCCCTCTGATCTGCAACAGAACCTGAGTGACGTGTTACAATGCGCAACCATGGCAGCAACTCTTAAGCTCCGCCTTCTCGGATCTGCAGCAAAACCTGAGTGACGATTAACAATGCATAGCCATGGCAACGACTCTAAGCTCCGCCCTCTTTGAGCTGGACGGGAACTCGTGTGACGTTGCATGCAACACTGATCTGTAACCATGGTCAACATTTATGAAATTCTTGAATTAACGTGAGTTCCCTGAACAGGATGAATGTGAGTAGAATATTACATATCTGCAAATAAGAAGCTGTACCTCTTATCTCTAACTTTTAACTGACGTAGAAAAACTGGAACGTCCGGTTTTGTTTTGATGCGTAGATTTCAATGTTTGTTCCAGATCCACTCAGACAGACTTTTACGATATTGACGAACTAAACGATATCTTTTTGACAAACGGCATTCTTTGACTGATGCCATTCTTTGACTGATGCCATTCTCTGACAGATGTCATTCTTTGACGGAAGTCATTCTTTGACTGATGCCATTCGTTGACGGATGTCATTCTTTGACGGAAGTCATTCTTTGACGGATGTCATTCTTTGACAGGTGTCATCCTTTGACTGATGTCATTCTTTGACGGATAGCATTGACGCAAACGACGTACCGGTCATCCTGTAGCATCGAAGCTAGACTGAATAATTTTCATTTCATTTTCATTTATCGGCAATCATTAAGCGCCACTAAATAATGACTAAGCATCAATCGATAGCGCTGAGCAATTGTGAGTTGAGGACTTGCTCAAAGTTTCTACACAGTAACCGACTGAAGGAAGTCTCGAACCCGTACTCTCCGCGTTACAAGCCAAGAGCTCTATCCAGTCGGCTACTATGCCCTACATCGTCGTAGTCTAATAGTGAGATCGGAGACTGACTTTAATTCGCCGTGAGTTGGTCACATCGGAGCCATGCTTCAAATCTTGAGCACATCTGTAGGTCTGGCTTATGCTTTAGCGTTTTATCACATCATCAGATCAGCGTCCAGCTTTGTTTATTCCATACGAAAACGAATTCAAAATACACCGGAAGTTGCAGGCGACGTCACGCGGCCTGAAGTGTAGCCGTTTCCCTGGCTGACCTGAAAACCGGAAGTGAACAGCTGCTTCGATTTCCTGTTCCGCGAGAACCGGAAACGATCCACAACTAGTCGAAGTCGTCGATGAAAGCGATCTTCGAGTCGGCGAGCGACGTGTCCATGCATAGCACGAGGTTGTCCAGATGGTCTCGATGGAGACGGTAGGCGTTGACGGCCAGGGCAGCTGGATTGGCATCGAGGCTCAGGGTCGTGCCGAAGTTCAAGGTCGTTCCCGGGGTCACAGGGGCCCCAGGGCCCTGTGTGGGACCCGTGGTGTCCCCAGCGTTGTTGTCCACGACGAACGAAGTTTCGGTCGTGGCTGGCATCAGATAGGCGGAGTTACTGTTACTATTGTTCAGACCCAGCTGGGACCTCACGAAGCCATCCGTCCTTGAGAATGCAGCCTGGTCGACGACGGACCCTTGCGACTTGGCGGAGTCGGTCCGCGTCCAGCAACATCCGGGCATTGTCATCCGCGTGTCGCGTCGCTGCCGACCACCAGATGGCGTGAACCAGGCCCTCTGTCGGTGGTAGCCCCAGTTGTCGGGTTTGCGCCGCTTGGCTTCCCGTGCACCCCGATCGAAAGTCACGTCGAAGGTCTCGCGAGACTGCGCCCGCGGCGAGATCTCGCTCCCAGCGAGACTATTAAGCCGGATCGCCTTCGACTCCGACCTGACTGAGCTTGGATGGCAGTTGGGCTGCCAGCGGAAGTGGCCGGGTGACTGTCCATCCCCCGCGGCGTCCTCCATCTCCAGGGTGGCCACGGACGTCGAGGCTTGTCCCGAGCAGGACGTCGAAGACTTGGAAATGAGCGGACGTCCCAAGGGACTTGTGACTCCTGCCTCGTAGGGACCCGTTGAGAAGTCGTGCGACGAATGGGAAGACGGGGCGATGGTCTCGACGCGATCGGCAAAGGCCAGTCGGACGGTCTGGGGCCCATCGACCGATCGCGACCGGGAGGGCGATGGCACCGTTCGTCGCTCCCTCGACAGGAGGCCCTCCGTCTCCTCGTGGGTGCGAGCCTCCCGCTTTAGGGAGCTCTTCTTGCGCGTTCTTTCCGAGGCGTAGCGGACTTGAGGTTTGGACGGATGTAGACTGCGAGCAACTGGTGGAGCCACCGAGTGGGGAGTCTCTGACAGCTCGGCTGTGAACGAGGAAGTGAGAAAGTGAGTAAGTAAACGGAAAAAATGGCTTTTAAAGCGATCGCTGAGAAAATAAGTAAGTTGAAACAGATGAGTCTTAAGTTTAGATCTAGAAGTGAATGAAAATATGAGAACTGCATCTCTTAATTATTTAAAATAAAGTAGAATTATGTATTTATGTATGACATCTAGTGCTTTTTGAGATGCACGAAGGCGCTATATAAATATTCAGATACTTACATATATACATACATACATACATTCATACATACATACATACATACATACATACTAGCATGTCCTGGATCAAAAAATTCAACTATTATAATAATTATATATGTATATACGTATGTATGCATGCATATATGTATGTATGTATGCATGCATGTATGTATGTATGTATGTATATATTTATGTATATATGTATATATATGTATGTATCTGAACATTTATATAGCGCCCGTCTCACTTATATCGGAGGTGTTGAAGCACTGCTATCTGACAGCATATCTTACTACAATATATTTCTGTGGACCAACAAACGCATACAAGCACGCATACATATACAGCTATAGTTGCTGGCATGGAGATTCAATTTAATTCTCCGATCCATAATCCCTCAAACAAATGCGCTACAAAAAGGTGACCTGCCGACCTGAGCTCTTCCTGTGCTGAAGAAGATTGGGTGATTCGTTCAGCTTGTTATTCCCAGCGGGAGATGAACTGGTCTGTGAAGCGAAGTGCGTTCTCGATGACCTGGCAGAAGCCGACCTTTCCTGCAGCAGGCATCAACGACAAATATGTAAAGAAATTAGTAAAGTATCCCACATCCCACAAGTGAGACGTAAGGGAGGCGCCCATTCCTTTTTCTTAGGCCCTTGAGCCGGCAATGGACGAATCCAAAGGTCCTGGACACGGAGCCAGTGCATCGCAGGACTTGCCGTTTACTTCTCAGCTTATAAAGTATTCCATATCCCACAAGTGAAACAGGGGAGGCGCTCATCTCCTTTTCTTGGCCCTTGAGCCGGCAATGGACGAATCCACAGGTCCTGGACACGGGGCCAGTGCATCGCAGGACTTGCCGTAAACATGGATGGCTTAATAATTAAAGAATTTTGCATTTTTACAGTATATCCTAAAACGGGATTTATATGCAAAAGTCTTGTTTGGTACAAGTCTTGTCTTTGCCGGCGTCTGTTCACAGTTGTTGTTCCCTCCATCTGGAATTCATTGAACTACACTTCACAACACTCCATCAAACTACACTACACTCTTGTAAACTGCTATACGTCTGTGTTATATTTAACCTTTTACATTACTATACACTTGATGATTCTTTGGTTCGGAGTCCTACCTCTGAAATGCAGAGGTTTGGGTTCGACGCGGCCAGTCTGTAGGCGGTGTCCTTTCGGGTGACGTTCAACTGGTTGGAACTGGCGGAACTGGCCAGCCTCGACAGACTGAGGGCGTGCTTGATCTTGGTTCTTGTCCTTGCAAGTCGCTGGAAAGACGGACTGGACGCCACCTGAGCCGAGCCAGGGTCCCTACCACCACTGCCAATACCACCACTACCACACCAGTCCATATCCTGTGCGTTCATGGCGCTGAAGGACACGATACTGCCACTCCTCTTGGCCAGTTCGATGGCCTCGCGGCGCTTGAGAGCTTTCTCGCGCCGCATCTGGTCCTTATAATATTCAGCGAAGTTGTTGACGATGATTGGAATAGGAAGGGCAACGACCAGCACCCCGCAGACGCAGCAAGCAGCCCCGACTAGTTTACCCCATCCCGTCGTGGGACACATGTCGCCGTATCCGACGGTCGTCATGGTGATTGCCGCCCACCAGAACGTCTCAGGGATGCTGTGGAAGGCAGTCCTCTCCTCGTCCTTCTCGGCAAAGTAGGCGAGGCTGGAGAAGACAAGGATTCCGATGGCGAGGAACATCATTAACAACCCCAGCTCCTTGTAGCTGCGCTGGAGGGTGTACCCCAGCGACTGCAGCCCCGTCGAGTGCCTCGCCAGCTTCAGTATCCGCAGGATCCGCATGATCCGGAAGATCTGTACAACCCTACGAACGTTCTGGAACTGTTCCGTGCTCTTGTTCGACTCGAGCAGCATCAGCGAGATGTAGTAGGGCATGATGGCCAGCAGGTCGATGGCGTTCATCGCGCCCTTGAGGAAGACGAGCTTGCTGGGGGAGGCCCAGAACCGCAGGACGTATTCGAGGGTGAACCACCCGATGCAGCCGGCCTCGATGACGACAAGGTGTTCGTTGTCCGTCGCGTTGCCATGTCGGTCGTGTCCCTGCAGGGAAGGGATTGTGTTGAGAGTCAGGGAGATGGTTGAAACGACGATGAATAGAATTGACACAATGGCCAGCAGCTGAAAGACAAAGACAGGTCGTTTTGATAGTTGGATGCCTCTTTGAAGCTAAACACATTCCTGGAACTGCAGTTCCATTTCCGTTTTAAGGAAAGACGCAAGCCAGTATGGTGAGAAGGTGAAACACACTTTCCCGCAAGTTAGGCACCCCTGGCTAATCTAATCCAATCGAATCCGAGCAGATCTAACCTGATGTAATCGATTTTGTTTACCAATCCATGCAATCATCCCATGCATCGATCTACGCATCCATGCATCCATCCGTACAGATGTTCGTTCAGTTCATTAATGAATGAATGAATCAATCAATCAGTCAATCAGTTAGTCAATGAGTCAATCAATCAATCAATCCAATCTACTGATTTCTTTCTTTTGTTCTTTCATTCATTCGTTCACTCATCCACTCATTGACCTTGATTCGAATCTGACCCTTCCTGCCTATCGATTTTGTTTCGACTGAGCGCCTATCAGTGAGATGGTTCCCGCGACCTAGCTTTCATTGGGCGCCGTAGAAATCTCGAGTTTACGATGACGAATCAATGAGGACACTTGGACAACGTTGATTGCTGCACTCAACTGACCCCGTTTCGCCTGGCTTTAATTAATTGCCCACCTCGGTCTCTGCGTGCACGGACTTCTGTATAACAGCACATGTACTCTATTGTAGATCGCGTCCAATGCTATCCTGACACTCCTTCTTCCTCTTATCTGTCTCTCCTTTCCAACCCCAAACACCCCCCCCCCATAGCTACCACGCTGTCTCTCCGTCTGACTTTTCGATCTTGACCTGGAACCGCACCCCTTTTGCCTATCGATTTTGTTTTGACTGAGCGCCTGCGAATAAGCTGGGCCACGCGACGTAGCTTTCGCTGGGCGCTGTAGAAATCTCGGAATAACGATTACAATATCATTCCACGGAATGCAAGACCAGTCGAAAAACTTATGGCGCTCAGTCTGTTACGGGTTCAAACCCTCCTGAGACGGTTGCTGTTTGGGGACCTTGAGCAATTCCTTCACTCACAATTGCTCAGCGCCTTCGACGCTCGGTTGTAGGGTCGTATGTGCCCTTCTGAGCTTAGGGAGAGGGATAATATCAACAGCCGCATTCCAAAGCTGCGCGAATGACATTTGCAAACAGGGTCCACTCGGACTTGAAAGCAATTGCCAAGGAATTAGATTTCTGATGGAAATTTCCGGATGGCTTTATTTCCCAGCGGCGCTGTTCCCGGCCGCGCATGGCTAAATGGACTTCCGGTTTGGTCCGTTCGAATTTCGTTTCGCTTCTCTTCCTCGTCCGTACTTTGGCCTAGATGTGCAGTTCAAGGTCAGTCAGTTCGATGTTTTTTTATTCGTTCGTCCTTCAGTAACTCCTTTCGCAGATTGAGTGACGAGCATTGAATGATCAATAGTTTGTTGATTAATTGGTTGATTGGTCAACCTCACTGGCCCACTGGTTGACTGATTGACTGATCCGATAGATAGATAGATAGATAGATAGATAGATAGATAGATAGATAGATAGATAGATAGATAGATAGATAGATGGATGGATGGATAGAAGATAGATTCATTCATTCATTCATTCATTCATTGAACATATCAGTTAATCCACCCACTCACTTACTTATCCATCCGTCCATCAACTTATTCTGGCTTTTTAATGCCAAAAAGTGTATATATGTATGAATGTATAAATGTTTGTATATATATAATATATATATATGAATGTAAGTATATGTATGTATGTATATATGTATGTATGTATGTATGTATGTATGTATGTATGTATGAACGTGTGTGTGTATGAGTGTGTTTTTTCGAGCAAGTGATTTAAATACTGACAATGCCTAATCATGGCTTCCTGCCAATCCCTCGAAATCTCTGGCTAATGCGACCACGTGGTCTTCTGTCAACACGCCAGAGGGAGGGAGGGAGGGATATGTGACCGAAGAGGAGGAAGAGAGAGGCAGCGTAGAGAGAGACGGACAGACAAGAAGACAACGAAGACATGGGGAGTGGCCACAGAGAGGATTTTTTTATTAACACACTGAGGAGGAGCCAGGGGGATATCCAACTCCTACGCTGCCACGGACGGACGACCCAGAGCGTTGTGCAGTATTGAT
Source organism: Norana najaformis (assembly GCA_964023275.1). Classification (NCBI taxonomy): domain Eukaryota; kingdom Metazoa; phylum Annelida; class Clitellata; order Crassiclitellata; family Hormogastridae; genus Norana; species Norana najaformis. The sequence goes on along the minus strand of OZ029916.1, from coordinate 2,286,595 downwards.
CCAGCGTGGACTGCACAAGTTCGATAAATCTTAGACGGCTTGTTATCCTCCTCCTCCTCTTTCTCCACCTCTTCCTCCTCTTCCTGCCCCTCTTCCTTCTCATCCTCCTCTTCTTCTTCCTCCTCCTCCTCCTTCTCTTCTTCCTCTTCCTCTTCCTCCTCCTCATCTTCCTCTTCCTCCTCTTCCTTCTTCTCCTATTCTTTCTCCTATTTTTAATCCTCACCTCTTCTTACTCCTTCTCTTCTTCTTGCTCTCCTCATAATTTCTTCTTTTTCCTCCTCCTCCTATTTGTATTTCTCACTTTCTCGTCTTTTCCTCATTCCTCACTGTTCGTCTTTGCTCACTTTTTCTTATCCTTCCCTTTCCTCTTCCTCCTCCATTACTTTCTCCTTCAATCCTCTATCTCCTCCTCACCATTTCCCATCTCGTTTCTTCTTTCTTCCTCTTCATCTTTTCCTCGTCTTTCTCATTCCTCATTCCTATTCCTTCCCTATTTACATATCCTCCTCTTCCTCATTCCTCATTCCTATTTCTTCCCTATTTACATATCCTCCTCTTCCTCATTCCTCATTCATATTCCTTCCCTATATACATATCCTCCTCTTCCTTATTCCTCATTCCTATTCCTCGTTCATTTCTTCCTCCTCCTGGCCGAGTCCCTGTGGAGCAAGTCCGTTCACCGGAGTGGGTTTCTCGGCCGAGGGAATCGCGGATGTCACGTACAATATTTCACCGTCTCATATCCATGTGTAGGTCCTGTCCACCAGGACAAACATCCGGGTTCTTCATTCATCAGCTTCTCAATAACAGTCCCGGATTCCTCTGGATCCACTCCATCATTGGGCGACGTGGTGATCCATTCGGTAGCGCGCTTGGTCTCTGTAATCCAACGATTTCGGGTTCGAGACTGCTGGGCGGACTTGGTATGACGACGCTGTTCATGTTTTTGCACACACTGGTCTCTGTAGCCAAGCGGTATAATATCGTAATCGTATTCGTAGGTACGAGATTTCTACAGCGCCAAGCGGAAGCTATGTCGCAGGAACCAGCTTATTGACAGGCGCTCAGTCAAAACAAAATCGAAAGGCAAGATGGGTTTGGTTCCAGGTCAAGATCCAAAAGACAGGCAGGTAGGCAGGTAGACAGGCAGGCAGGCAGGCAGGCAGGCAGGCAGGCAGGCAGGCAGGCAGGCAGGCAGGCAGGCAGGCAGGCAGGCAGGCAGGCAGGCAGGCAGGCAGGCAGGCAGGCAGCTATAGTGAGCGGTGTTTGGAATTGGATCTGCAGGACAGATAAGAGAAGAAGAGGAATCAGATTAAGATCTGCGGAAGAGGAGTGCTTTCAATTTCCAGTGAAAGACCTGCACAGAAATTGCAAGAGGTGAAGGTTTGGTGAGTTCGCAGGACGGGTCAGAATAGTTTGGTAATTCTGGTGGGAGTTTGTTCCAGAAGGGTGGGACAGACACAGGTAAATTCAATTTCGGTCTTTCAAAAAGACGCTTCTTCAAGCTATAACTCACACAATGCTTTCGCCGCATTAGTGGCTGGTACAAGGGCATCTAAGGCTGTATCTGGCCACATTAGTGCCTACGAATGGCAGACATCATTTAAAAGTAACGATGGGGCAACGGCGGCTGTCTTGGGCAAAGATCGATTGCCCCTCAATGACACTCGAGGGACAGAAACGAACTCCAAGCGGACGTTAAGCAAAGAGGATGAAGGGTAGCCCCGAGGGACACGAAAGGAGAGTGGGGATTTCAAGGGGCATTCGTCAAGCAGCTCATGATAAACGGGAAGATTAAAAGAAACGCCCACGGGGGGAAAATGCTGTCAAAGGATTCCATGTATCGGTAAATCGATCACCACAATGACGCAACAACAACAATAAGACAATAACAACAATTATAAGAGAATTTAATAGCACTGTAGCGCAGCATGATGTCGAAGAGAAGGGCTATTTGGTGTGTTATGTGATGTTACGTTATGTTACGTTACGTTACGTTGTGTCATGTTACATTTCGTTATGTTATGTTATGTTACATTTCGTTATGTTATGTTATGTAACATTTCGTTATGCTATATCATGCTACATTTCGTTATGCTATGTTATGTTATGTTACGTTATGATATGTTACGTTACATTACGTTACGTTACGTTACATTATGTTATGTGATGTTACATTACGTTATGTTATGTAATGTAATGATATGTAATGCCATGTTTTCCTCTGTTAATCGTAATCGTAAGCTGGAGATTTCTACAGCGCCCAACTAAAGCTAATTCGCGGGAACCAGCTTATTCAAATGCGCTCAGTCAAAACAAATTCGATAGGTAATAAGGGTTCGGTTCCAGATCAAGGTTCAGGAGTGAGGCAGGCAGACTGTGGGTGGAATTGGGATTGGGTCTGCAGCATATAAGAGTTATATATCTGCGGAAGAGGAGTTTTGAGTGGAATACAAGCACAGGGATTCAGAAGGATGAATTGAATCAATCCACAAACCTACAACTCTTACATATAACAGTTTGAAAGTAAAACAACTATCGAATCAACAAAAACGACAAAATGAGTAGCAAAGAGCACAAGAACTTTGAGAAACCGTACTGCAAATCAGAGCTGTTTAAAAAAGGAATATGAAAATGATGCAGTTATTCCGACGTATGTGTGATAGATTCATTTAGTTACCGAAGGAGAAACTGATGCATGCCGCTAGGAATTGGCGCCGACGCAATTGCTATGCGCCATGGATGGAAGATAGCAGAATATTGATAGGGGCTTTCAGTGCGAAATCGAGCGATATAAACACAGACAAGAACGGGTTTAGGTTTACGAGGAAAGCAGAAATGCATTCTCACACGTCCAATTTCTGCGAAGGTCTTTCACTCAAAAACTGAAAACACTCATCTTCTACGAATCCTATCCTGATTCTTCCTAGTCCCATTATCCTACTTTCCGGTTCAATTCCAAACACCATCTACCACAACCGTCTGACTGACTGACTGCCTGACTCTTAGATCTTGAGCTGGAACCGAACCCTTCCTGCCTATCGATTTTGCTTTGACTGTGAATAAGCTGGTTCCCGCGACTTAGCTTTCGTTGGGAGCGATAGAAATCTCGAGCTTACAATTACGATTACGATTACAGCTGTCATTCTCCATTTGCAACGGTTGGCTCAGTTGCAGACTCCTAATGCCGTTTACCTCTGCGTCGCAAATTCGAAACCCGCCATGTACTATGATGAAGAGATTGCAATGAGAATGATAATGATAATGTTAATAGGAGAAGGAGGACCACGACGTCGTCGACAATAATGAGAAGAAGGATAATGATGATGATGATAAGTACGCAGAACTAGAATAAGGACAACTACAACAATGATGATAACGACGACGCGGGACTGACCCTTGCGGCCATGGACGTTTGAGGCTTTTCCAGAAGGTCCCAGAGCTTCTGCTGCCACTTGGCGCAGTACGCGGTGCCAAAGTCTTCGACGGCCGGTTCCAATAGGCTGTCCGCTTCCTTGCGCATCTCGTCGAAGACATGCTCCTTGCGCTGGTGGTACTTGTGCTGGCAGCAGGATTCTAAGTACAGCTCGTCGATGTTCCAGTATTCAAGGTCGTCGCTGAAGGACAGAACGCACATATCCTCCACCAGGTGGAGTCTTCCAGTTCGGTAGAAGTTGAGGATGGACGAGAAAGATCTGGAGAGACGAGAAACAGTGAGTCGCTAATGGCATTATGTTTCAATTGAAGTACAATACGATCAATAGAATGTAAAACAATAGAACATAGAACGATACATTCAGTGCAATACATTAAAAAACAATGCAATTCAGTGCAATACAAAACAATGCAATGCAATATAATATAAAATAATACAATACAATAAGATACCATGTAATGCAACCATTCCACAAGACCACATCTGTGCTTTCTTTAATTGTTTACAGTAATGTAACACCGGTTCGCCTTTTATGGGACATATTCAAAGAACCTCTCCCCTTGCACTGCCCTCTGTTCCGGTGACAATCTTACAACTTTCTATCAAGTCACAAGAGGATTGTCACCTCAAACAATGTGTCAATTTAATTGTCTTGAGTCGACGCCTGTAAAGATGCGTTGTCCAACAACTGTTATCCAACATCAGCGTCTTGGCATTACACTTAACGAGCTATTAAATGTGATCTGGCAGGGCACAAAACCCAGGCTTTCACTAACTCCACCAGTCGTGACGTCAATCCTAACATGACGATATAACCTGTCCCTGGAACGGGACTCGAATCCCATAAGCGTCGACATAAAACGCAGCGAAGCATGACCGGTATACTGGGCATTGGGGCTGAACGTGCAACAACCAGCACTTCAGCTCTGTCGCTATATAATTATGAATTCCATCATCCGATCAATTTGGCATGCAAAGCCAATCGACGCAAGACTGGCCAGCAACATCTCCATCACGTGCCCTCTTCTGTAGCGCTATTCTTGCAGAGATATATCAAAAAATTTGAGAATTATGATTTTGATTATGATTTCGCTCGAAGCGACCATCGATTGATGCCTTGGGGGTCATGATAACGGCGCTATAGAAATCATTAGATTAGATTGGATTAGATTAGAATAAGCAGCAGCACTGCGATCATTTTAACGCTTTTATAGCGCTATATTTGCAAAGATCGATCAAGGAAATTGGTAATGAGCAATAATAATCAATAATAATCATAGGGTCATCGTGAGCAGCATTGCCAGAACTTGACTGCTCATGTAGAACTATACTTCCAGGGATGAGTTATCGATCAGGGGAGCTGCCAATAACGAGTAAATTGCGATCACGTGACTACTTCTGTAGCGCTATACTTGCAGAGATCGATTGAGGGGATTGTCGAAAACGATTTCTCGAGGAACGACAACCTCCACTTGGCAAACTGTTAGTCTAATTTAAATCGAAAACACGGCGAGTGTCACGTGTGTCCCATCTAGCAATCGACCTAAGTTCTTTGGCGGCCATGACTGACAACATCACGCCATCGCGTGACGACCTAACGAACTATCAATTAAAGAAGCACGTCTCGCTCTGAAGGTCAAAGGTTACAGCTCATCCAGCTGGGAAGCCACAGAATCATGGATGACCTCCAAACTGAAGGTTATGAATATTGCAAAGAAGAGTGGGCGGGTTCGAATCTCATCTTGTGAGACGGTTATAACTGTGTAGGGACCTTCAGCAAGTCGTTCACACACAATTGCTCAGCGCCATCGATTGATGCTTTGTCGTTAGATGGTGGCGCCTAATAAATGGAAAAACATTATCGATATTAAAACTATATGCATAACGCAAATATATGTTGCTGTAATTATCAGAACATTTATATAGCGCGTTTTAAGATCCTTTCGGAGGCTCTTATACACAGACATAAAGTTCATATTATATAAGTATTTTAGGGTCTATAAAATTTCCGACGGACTTCGCACGCTCAGCTATAAAGTACTTTGTGAAGTTTATTGATCAAAGCGTCTTTATTTCCACTTGTGGTCGGGATCCAGGCCGCAGCCACTTTTATCCGGAACACGGAGTAACGCTCTCGACAGTTGTAACATAATCTATCGTATTACAACGTAATCAAGCGTGTTTGTAATGTAATAAAATATGACGAAATGTCATGTAATGTAATGGCGTTAAGCTGAGCATTGTAATTACATGAAGAAATCGCTTTACTACTGCTACTACTGCTACTACTATTACCAATACTACTACCACCACCACCACTACTACTATTATAACTACTGCTGTTGCAGCTGCTGCTACTACTACTAAGCTTTTTACAGTTACCTTTACCTTTACCTTAACCTTTACATTTATCTTTACCTTAATCCTTACATTCATCTTTACCTTTGCCTTTACCTGTAGCTAAGCCAGATGTGAATTGAGTCTGACCTTGACTGGCGGTCGAAGAAGAATTCCATTTCTGCGAGGTTGTAGTCATCGCACAGTTCCATCAGCGCCCCGTGCGTCGTGCAGTAGCGCAGCTTCCCCAGTCGAGTGTGGGGCAACCGATCCAAGGTCTTCCACATGACCTCGTGTCTTACTCCTCCGACATTCAGCACGACCCTCTTCGTCAGTCGTGGGTTGAACAGCGCCCCGTAGGGGCTCGGAAGCAGAGCCCCGTTCGACGGAGGAGGTAGATATCCCGCCGAAGCGGAGCTCGTGTGATGCGTGACAACCTGGTGATCGAAAGGGGGGTCTTCGCTCTCTAGTGGGTGGACTGTGATGACGATGCCCCCGGCTGACTCGGGCGCAGCCGGGTCCTCGAACACCTCATCGTTGTCAGAAACCTTGACGACGGGGAGCGTGGGAAAGCTTGGATAGTGGTGCTTCCACTTGTCGGAGGTCGCTGAGCTCGGTTTGCTTGACGTCTTGTCCTTCATTCTGCTCTCATTAGTAACGAAATAGTTCTCCAAGTCTCGGCTGCTGTTAGCTGGATGGACAGTTCAAGCACCCGCTAGAAAGGCATCGACCAACATCGGCGGATCTAGACTGGCCGCCGCGTAGCACATCTGACTATTCTTTTTTGTTTTTGTAATTTTATATCGGAAGACTGACGGATTTCTGCTGTGTGGTTTTTGTGGCGTAGTGTTAAAAGTTTGCAACTAGCCACAGTTGGTAGCACTATATATCTACGAGAAACGCTGTGTCGCATAGTAATAGCATGGTATTATATCGTAACCGGTTTCACTGTATTGCACCATATCGTATTGTATTGAATTATTTCGTGTAGCTAGGTGATTATTTTGATTGTGTTCAGCAGTGTAACTTGTTTACAGCATTTGTTCGGCACGCTACTTAATTCTTAATATCAGTTGATTTTCCGCAATAACTGAGCTAACTATTTGATCAAAGGTTCCGCTGTGCATTATTTCCATCGCAAAAGCAAGGCGTTTTAAAACTCTTTTCAGTCTGCGATATACTAAGTTTTCTCATGAATAGCCTTTCCTACGTATCTCGTGAAGTAGTTATGCTTTCTAAATTTTCAGTAGTAATTGTATAAAATACTTATCGCAAAACTTGCGTATTTCCTCAGTCATCTGCTTCCTCAACCGTGTTTCCCAACTGCGTTCTACTATTTCTCTAAAATATTAATTGCATATTTGTTTATTTTCCGATCCTGCTTTCTCATCTATGTTTTCTAACTTCACTAATTCTCTTAAATACAGTTTGCATATTTGTTTATTTTCTCAATCACATTTTCTCAACAAAGTCTGTGATCAACTTGGTCCTTTTACCGTTCTTCATCAGATGTCATAGTTTAGCGAGCAGATGCGCAGATCATTGTATCTTAATGTTCGTTATTTTCGAAGACTTTTTAACACATTTCCGTAACTATTTCTCAGTGCTTTGAGCAGTTTAAGTTTATACTTTTCTGTGACTAATTCTTTAAATTTTGCTACAACGTTGGCCAGCGCGTGTACAAAATTACCCTACGGTAATAGATGACATTCATCTTGGTTGACTACTAAATTAATTTGTGAGATAAATTTTCGCGACGTATTACCGGTTTTTAAAAACGTTGTTCAATATTTCAACGGCCAAATTGAAATAGCAGTGTATCAATACTGTGGCAAAACAAGGAATATGTTAGTCTTAGTTAATAACTGTACATGTACAGCTCCATGTTTTTCGACCTCGGCCGTACTATGGCGCTCTATAAATCATCTAATTATTATCATAAGCGTCGGAGTAACTTGTCAGTGCTCCGCTGTGCACTTCCACTTTTATCATTTCTCTTCAAACTTCTCGATAAAATTACATGCGTCTTCATAACTCATGAGTAGTTGAACAATTCTCTTCCGCGAAAACTGTATTTCGACCTCAATTTGTGCGTTTCATTAAACTATTGCGGCAGTTTTACGACCGGGACTCCCATAATCCACCTGGCCGTGGATGGCATTATGGGCGCTTAGGGAGAGGCGACTTTCTATGCGAAGATGGACGCGTTTCTGGGGGGAACTCAAGGCGAGGCGGTAACTGAACGATAATACGGGTTGAATAGACGATGGTGTGTATTTGCGTCGCGTGGTGGCGACGTGTATGACTTCCTGCGTTCTTGGACAAATACCGGAAGAGGGAAGATCAATCGCGCGGGCTGCATGGGCGCCCGATACACCGTGTGTCATAAAATGACGGCCGTCTTTCGGTCAGCTGCCACAAACGCGGCGGATGTTTTTCCTTTACGGTCGTCACGTGACCTGATGAAGCGGCGGTGGAGGAGTGGAGGAGGATGGTGGGAGGATTGGAAGGTGAGGAGGAGGATGCTGAGGATGAGATGATAATGCTGGTAGGGTGGAGACCCGGAAAGATGCAGTCGTCCATTCTGAAAATTAAAATAACATGATGTATGCACACCTACATTCTTGTTCACTTAGCATTGGATACTGGCATACTGAAAATATGCATGGGAACTTAGCTACTGGCATTCATAATAAATAGTTGAAACATAAGAACCTGTTCAAACAAAATGACCTGCTCAAACAAAGTGACCTGCTCAAACATAATAACCCTTTCGAACATAATAATTAGCTTAAGCATAATAACAGTTCAAACATAATAAAAAGTTGAAACATAATAACCTTTTCGCAAATATAATAAACTACTCAAACAGAACTACTCCGCATCGCATCAGTTCATTACACCCGTCTCTCGTCCACTGAATTCCTCTAATTGTTTGTAATGTTTGCATCGCACCCGTCATAACACACGTCATAACACACGTCATCAGGCTTTACACCGCGTTCCCAAAATCACCGTCGACGGGCGGAATTAATTTTCGCGGAACGTTACGTGCTTGCGCCGTCGCTAGATGTCGTGACGGCTCAAATCCTCGGCGACTGCGATTAGCCGGATATTGTTCAATGTACGGTCTTTCTAAAGCACGAGCGTTGACTGGACACATGCGCGCATGCGCGGAAGACGTGTACGGATGGACGGACTGAAGGAGGGGCCGAAAGACGGATGGACGGACAGCCGATCGCGTGCAATGCGTCCCGGCGAGGAACTACTTGGACGGAACCGATCGATGCTGGGCTTACGCTTGTTGTATATGCATGTAAGTATGTGCGTATACGTGTGTATGTATGTATGTATGTGAGTATGTACGTGTGCATAGATGGATGTATGTATGTACATATGTGTATGAATTTATGTATGTATGTATGTATGTTTGTATATTTGTTTGTTTGTCTGCATGTATGTATGTAAGTATGTAAGTATGTATGTATGTGTATGTATGTATGTATGTAGTTGAACATTTGTATAGAGCCTTTCACGCACCTCGGAAAGGTGCTGTACATGTACGTCCATATGTATGCATATAGTTATATTATGTAAATAATCAATATTTGTGCAAATGTGGCTCATACATACAGCTATAACCCTGTCAAGCGCATTCATGCAGAACTTATTCATAGGCGCTAATGACCACTTGTTGTTATTACATACATGCATATATATGTATATACATATATATATGTATATATCTGTGTATGTGTGTATCCAAACATTGATATATGCATTTTAGAACCTCGAAAATACGGTGCAGCATGACTATCTAACAGACGAAAAAACTGCATCCTAAGATGAACAGAGAATGTTTCTTCAGCTTTTCGGGTAGGAAGAATTGGAATTTTTCATATGAAGATATACAGCCACATCCACGTACATACATATTCATATATATATATATATATATATATATATATATATATATATATATATATATATATATATATATATATATATATATATATATATATATATATATATATATATATATATATATATATATATATATATATATATATATATATATGAAATTTATACGTAAATATAACGGTCTGACATTTATATAATCTCTCTCTACAAACAAAGACTACAAATATGTGTTTTATATCACTGCGTGACTGACATGGCGACCATTAGCGGGAACAATAGTTAGCCAAGAGTATCTTGTGTGACGCACTATAGCAACAGGCAGACCGACGGACAGTGGCTCCATCTGGCGGATGGTGGCTGGAGGCGCTTTCGACGAGCAGGTATTGTTCGAAATGGCACCCGATGCTAATGCTGCTACCTGTGAATTCCTTCTGACGGTGAGCTCTCGCAGACAATGCATCTAAAATCCGTAGACAATGGAACGATTCGAGCACTGTGGCAGATTAGCAGCCTATTACTAATCAGTTGTGACAAATTAGATGATGTCATCGTGTAGCTTAATTTTCAATTTTCATACAGTGCAAAAAACTTCATGTTGAAATGTAAATTTTCGAATTTAAATTTTCGCTAAATGAAAAAAAAACATGCTGAAACGTAGAACTGTAGTTTCAGATTTTCACAAGCCTAGCATATCTTGCGTTTATTTGATATTTTCGGCAAAGTTAGGTAAGGTAAGGTATACCCAATAAGGTAAAGTAAGATGTAACCATTGCATATATCTGAGCCATAGGTTAAGTTAAGTTAGATTGAGTTAAGGTTAAGGTAGATTAAGCTTAGGTTAGGTTAAAAAGTTAGATTAGGTAAGGTTTACCAAGTAAGGTAACGTAGGATGTAACGTGCATTGCATATATCTAAGCCTTAGGTTAAGTTAGTTTAGACTGGGTAAGGTAGGTTAAGGTTAAATTAGATTAGACAAAGTTAGCTTAGGTAAAGTGAGGTTATTTGTTAGCATTAGCTGTCAATGACTACAGGTTCTATAGTTGAAAGAGAATTTCGGAAGAATTGCAGCTTTGTTAAACCACAAGAGGACAATTGTAATTTGTCACACGACAACTGGAATTCCACATTGGAATTCGAAACCCATGCAAGACTTCCTTCTCATTTCTCTCAGCTTAAACGCAACTCACCCTACCAGCTCCTCTCCCCTTCTCTCTGTCTCTGTCTCTGTCTGTCTGTCTCTCTGCTCTTCTGGCAACCGGACTTGGTTCTTGACACGGCATCTTTCTACAGCCCCACTGATTTGACGCAGCGCTCGTGAACAAGCTAGTGCTTAGCGCTTTAGAAATGTCAAGTTTACGATTACGATTATGATTACGATTGCGAGGACTAATCAAGCTGACGCGTTGAAAGATAAACACATTAACAGTTTACCATCTTGCCGATAAACATCGCGACCAATAAACCAGCTGATTGCCAATTTGCCAGCCGCCGATCTACCAATCGATCTCATCACATCATCGATTCGGTCCACGCTCGCTTATGCGCACGCAAACCATTCTTTTCGGATCCGTCCGTCCAATTATCTGGCGGTGATAGCGTTTTTCTGCCCGCGGTGTACGGTGTGGATTTAGCCCTGCGTCTCACCTGAATTATTAATTCGGTCGGCACACGGTGTAGTGGATTGATTGGGCCTCTGGCTGTTCGGATCGGCGCCGCGTCTTGGCTTCGCTCCGGATCAGTGGCGTTTAGGTCCGGAGATGGATGATCAGTGGGACTTCCTCGCCTGATTTTGCTGTGATTAAATTAATCTTACTGATGCCTTTCTGTCTGTCTGTCTGTGTCTCACTTTGTGTATGGCTCTGAATGTTTGTCTGACTGTGTGTCTGTCTGTCCATGTGTCGTTTCGTTTGTCTGTGTGGCTGTGTCGGTGTGTGTGTATTCCTATCTACCTGTCTGTCTCAATGTCGTGTCTGTCTTTGTGCATGTCTCTGTCTGTGTCTGTTGGTGTGTCTGTGCGTGTGCCTGTCTGTCTGTCTGTATGTATGTATGTTCACGTATGTGTATCTGTCTGTCTAGTCCTATTTGTCAATCAGTCAGTCAGTCAGTCAGTCAGTCAGTCAGCCAGCCAGCCAGCCAGCCAGCCTGTCTGTCTGTCTGTATGTCTGTCTGTCTGTCTGTCTGCCTGCCTGCCTGCCCATCGACTCTATAAATGATCATCAGCTGCTCGGACTGGAGCAGTTTCCGGTTTAATTGTAGCCTATCGCGCCGTTAAAAGGAATGCCTGCCATAGCAATCATGTGCAGCAGTTATGGCAATTCATGCAATGTTATGGTTCTGCCTCCCTCTGCCTCTGCCTCTGCCTCTGCCTCTGCCTCTGCCTCTGCTTCTGCCTCTGCTTCTGCCCCTGCCGCTGTCTCTGCCTCTGCCTCTCCTGCCTCTGTCTCGCTCTCTGTTTCTCTCTCTTTCTGCTTCCTCAATGCCTTCCTCTCAACTAAAATCCTTCCTCCCTGCCTGCCTTCCTTTCTTTGTGTCCTCCTCCCCGCCTGCATGTCTGCCTTTCTATCTCTTTCTCTGCCCTTCCCTGCTTGCCTTTCTGCATGCCTGCCTGCCTTAATACCTGCATTCCTTCCTTCCTCTCTTATCCTCCCTCTCTTACTCCCTCTCTGCATCTCTCTCTCAGTTTCTCTCTTTGTCTGTCTCTTTCTTGCTGCCTACCTCCCACCCTGCCTGCCTCCCTGCCTGCCTCTCTCTCTCTCTCTCTACACTCTTCTCTCCTTGACTTCCTCATTCTCCCCTCTTCTCTACTTGACTTCCTCATTCTCCCCTCTTCTCTACTTGACTTCCTCATTCTCCCCTCTTCTCTACTTGACTTCCTCATTCTCCCCTCTTCTCTACTTGACTTCCTCATTCTCCCCTCTTCTCTACTTGACTTCCTTATTCTCCCCTCTTCTCTCCTTGACTTCCTCATTCTCCCCTCTTCTCTACTTGACTTCCTCATTCTCCCCTCTTCTCTCCTTGACTTCCTCATTCTCCCCTCTTCTCTCCTTGACTTCCTCATTCTCCCCTCTTCTCTACTTGACTTCCTCATTCTCCCCTCTTCTCTCCTTGACTTCTTCATTGACTGCCTTCGTCGCTTTTTCATCATGATCCTATTGTATGTTTTGATTTTTCGAGGATCCTTCCTTCGTTCGTTTGTTCCATTGTTGCTGACGCCTTTTTCCTGCCCCGGCTTTCGCCTCCATTTTCCAGCTGCAGCGACTGGTATTTCAACAAGCTTCACATCCTGTGTTCCTCTCTTTTATTCTGTGTCTCTGTCTGTCTCCAAATCTCCTTCCCTCCCTTTGCCAGGCTCCATATATCCTTCCATCTCTTTGCTTCTCCCTCTGTCTGTACCCTTCGATCTCTCTGTCTGTCCCTCTGCACCGCCGTCCGGTCTCAAGCACCTACTCCAAACGCTGAATCGATTACACCGTGCGCCAAAAATGATTATCGATTTCCAATAGCTGGCTTCGTCCGCCCCCTAAGACGGCTCGGCCGACGAAGCCTGTGGCCGCAGAAGAGGGCTGTGGCCAGTCGTGGACGGACAGATGGAAGAGGGGAGCCCGGACGCAGTTCGGCTTGTCCTTAAAGAGATGGGGAGGTGGGCATGGTGGGAGTCCCCGTAGAGCTGGTGCTTTATTTCATGGCGGAATCCATTTTCAGAGACATCTACTCTGGCGGTGTCTATGAGGATACAAGAAAGGAGAGGAAGTACCGGAAATGAGGAGGAGGAAATGGAAGACTCTCAGGAGAAAGAGGAGGAGAATTATTAATAGGGGAAGGAAAGTGAAGGGAAAAAAGAAAACGAGGAGGAGTAGGCTGTCAGAATGAGGACGAAGTAGAGAAATGAGGAGGAAAAGGAGGAAGCAGAGAAGGAGGAGGAGATAATAGAAGAGCGGGATGAGGAGTAGAAAGAGTAGAGCAGCAAACAGTGAATGAGTAGGAAGAAGATGGTGAAGAGGAGGTGGAAGAAGAGAAATGAGGACAAGAGGAAAAGAAAGAGGAGGAATGGAAAAGTACCAGAGAGTGGAGGAGTAGTGAAGGAGAAAAAGAAGTTTGAAGAGTAGAATCGTAATCATAATCCCGAGATATCTACAGCGCCCAACGAAAGCCACGTCACGGGGACCAGCTTATTAGCAAGCGCTGTCAAAACAAAGTTGATAGGCAAAAGGGTTCGGATCCAGGTCAACATCCAAAAGTCAGGCAGAGAGACAGCGTGGCAGCTACGGTGGGTGGTGTTTGGTATTGGAGAGAGACAGAGAGAGAGCGAGAGAGAGAGAGAGAGAGAGAGAGAGGAAGAGAGAGAGAGAGGGAGGGAGAGAGAGAGATAAGAGGAAGAAGGGGAGTCAGGATAGGATCTGTGAAAGAGGAATGTTTTCAGTTTTGAGTGAAAGGCCGATGCAGAAATTGCAAGCGGTGAAGCATGGATGAGTTTGTTTGATGGGTCAGATAACTGTCGCAGAAGAAGTAACAAATGGAAAACGAGGAGAAAGAAAGAGAACAGTAGGAAGAGGAGTAAAATAGCTAGAGGAAGAGGAAAAAATGAAGGAGTATAAAATGATGCGGAGAAAAGGAACATAGGAAAAAGAGGATGAGAAGGAAAAGCAAAAGAAGAGAACGGAGGACTAGGAGGAATAGTCAAAGGAGAAACAAAGAAGAGAACAGAGGGAAGGTGGGGAAGAGAGGCCACGTCCATCATTTGCAGATTTACGGAACAGCGAGCCCATGTATAATTAGAAGACAGAGACTGAAGCGGATACAGAGAAAGAGAGAAAACAAGAAAGATGGAGACAAAAAGAAAGGGTAAGAGACAGAGCGAGAGAGAGAAACAGAGAGAGAGAGAGAGAGACAGAGAGAGAAAGAGAGAGAGAAACAGGGAGTGCAGAGAGAGAGAGAGACAGACACAGAGAGAGAGACAAACAGACAAACAGATAGAACAGAGAGAGAGAGAGAGAGAGAGAGAGAGAGAGAGAGAGAGAGAGAGAGAGAGAGAGAGAGAGAGAGAGAGAGAGAGAGAGTGAGACGCTATGTTCACACGTCACTTGCCGATTCTAATCGTCCATAATCCTCTTCTCGCTGGTATCACAAATTTACACTTCATCTGACTTGATTAAATGAACAGAATGTAACAAGCGCCAAATAAAGCAGTACAAAGACAGGATCTAAAGAAAAAGAAAGAGATTTCGAGACACAGCAAACCAATCTTGCGGACTTGATTTGATCTACACGGCCGATGAATGTGGCTTTTGTGTAGCGCTGAGATATTTCTGAAATTTGCAGTTGCATTAGAAAGAAATTCAAAATTAGGCCTACACTAGAAAAATACAGAACTTGGTTCACGTGACTAGCTATGGGCTTTGTTATTGGATAAAACTATGTCAGGCATAAGAAAAAATGGATGTTCGACCCATTTTTGCTACTGGATGTAAATAGATCGCGCATGCGCATATAATATTTGTTCACTGGTATGACCCTATTAAGTGATATCTCGTGATCTGCATGGGAAGATGAACTTCACCCATTGGTTGAGACTTACTACCATTGAAGATGAACTTCCCCATACATTTTGGGATGGGTAAATAGTAAATACCAATATTTCCCTACTGCTACCAACCACAAATTGCATTTTGTGTATCTTAAGATGAAGTAATTCCAGTAACGCCCGAATAAGTAATTGAATATATCGTCAGAGAGGCATCTTCTTAAAGTTGAAGGATCTTCTAGGACAGGCATCTTTGTAAGCTTTGAAGGATCTTCTGGGTGATGTGCAAAAGACCAGTTGCAGCCCAGCAGCAGATTACACGCTCAGCAGTCAGTATTCAAATTCTAGTGCATGATGAGTCGAGATACATAAACCGGACTCAGAGACGATATTGTGGCTGTACTTGTACATTTTAAAGCGCCTTCCTATCAGAGGCTGCATAAATAATGCTAGACTTCAATACGAACTAGGAACTTATCTGTAATAAATACTGTTCGAATAGCTGGAAAAGTCACAAATGGAGGGCTCTTTCATACACGTAGAACCCATCCCGGAACTCATGCACAACCTCTCTTGAATTGTTTGCTCAATCAAGGCCCTGGAACTTGTAATGACATGAATTATGGCTATCTTCTGGCTGCCTGCCTGCGTGCCTGCCTGCGTGCCTGCCTGCGTGCCTGTCTGTCTGCCTGCCTGCCTGTGGTAGTATCTCCGTTGCAATCATATCGGGCGGCGAGCCACGTGGCTCAGCGGTTGTAAGTCATTCTTTTCAGCGGATCCGACCCTCGTCGCATAATAGACTGCGGACTTGGACGGATACGGTCAACCAGAGACCCGTTACTACGACCAGACAGACTTAATTTATATATGCGCACACACACACGCGCGCATACACACTCACACGCACACACAATTACATACATACATACATACATACTTACATACATACATCTACACTAACATACATACGTACATTCATACATACATACATATATACAAACATATATGCATACATACATGCATACATACATAAATACATACATACATGCATACATACATAAATACATACATACATGCACACATACATAAATACATACATACATGCATACATACATATATGTATACCACGTGCATGAGGTTTTGATTTGCGTGGAAGAACGGCGATAGTTCGTGTAGACATATTTTAGGTCTATTGTTCTAATAAGTCCATTGCTTCTGTAAACCAATATAGCTCTACCGCTACTGGTGACACATTATTATGATAGGCCTATTTCTATTGCTACTGCCAATTCTTTGATGTCATTTAGATCTAAACTTAAGACACATCTCTTTCAACTTGCTTACCCACCGTAGCCTGGCTTCTGGTTTCTCTGGCCTATTGGAATTCGACCCGGCTTCTCCAACGGTTCATGATTTTTGACTGCGATTTTGACTTGAAGCGACCATCGACTGATGCCTTGGGCATTATGATAACGGCGCTATAGAAGTCTTTAGATTAGATTAGATTGCTGTTGATCTCGTATCAGAACAATCATGGTATAGCGTGGATGTATGGCTTGGTACTTTGGAGAGAAGAAAGAGAGAATGCTAGAGGGAGAGGAAAAGAGAGACAGACAGACAGACAGACAGACAGACAGACAGAGACAGAGATAAGAAAGAGCGAGAAAGAATGCTAGAGAGAGAGGGGGGAAGAGAGAGAATGAAAGACAGTGAGGCAGATGGAATGTGGTGTATATAGGCATAGGCCACGGGGTCCGATGCTTGAGCCAAACCGCTACCCTTACCAAAAAAGGCAAGCGGTTATAACATTACCATACATGGTCATGTCTGGCGCAAACCCAGGGTAAGAAAGTAGTAGTAGTAGTAGTAGTGGTTCCCCAGTTTAACGACAGCTTATGGCATCAAAGGACGTTGCCGTCGCCCTCCTCCTTTATCTAGGCTTGGGACTGGCACTACCGCAAACAAGGCAGTGGCGGAGTTTGGGTAAAAAAGCATCCTGGAAACCCTATATACACCGTACGTACAACACTACATCATAGCAGCTTGCATCAACAGGTCTGTTCAACTGTAAATGCAATTATAAATGTACACCGTTTTCTATGTCGACCGTATGTGATGATATGTGTATGTATGTATATATGATATCTATGCATGTATGTATGATATATGTATGCACATATGTATATGATATTTATGTATGGATGTATGATATATGGATGCATTTATGTGTCTATATTGAACATGTATGTATGTATGTATGTATGTATGTGTGTATATATGCATGCATGTATTTATGTATGTATGTATTTATGTATGATATATCTATGTTCGTATATATGATATTTATGTATGTATGATATATGTATTTATGTGTATATATTGAATATGTATGTATGAATGTATGTATATATGTATGTATGTATGTATGTATGTATGTATGTATGTATGTATGTATGTATGTATGTATGTATGTATGTATGTATGTATGTATGTATGTATGACTGAATATATAGACTATTAACATAGAACCTCAAATACCAACGCCATTTAGTTATATAGCGCATTTTATATCTGCAGATAAATAGAATGAAGACATAAGGGCTCTGTTCGGTAGAAGGGTTCGGTGGCCACCAGCGACGTTAATGTACGAATCTATGGTCAGCTGTATTGATCCGAGTAGGTTGGTCGGCGTGGCCATCTGTTTGAAGGATGTCCGCCTATCTACGATGGCCAGATGGCTTCGCGATTTAGGGTGGGTGGCGGCGCCTATGTATTGAACACGTGACCAGCGATGTTACGTAAGTGAATGGTCAAACTGCACCGAGTACAAAAAGAGTCAGATTGGCGTAACTTAAAAGAACGGAAACTAGATTCGAACTGTAAACGCGAAACAAACATGATGCTCTACCCGATGCGATTGTCCGTTGTCCGTTGATTAAAGCTACATCGCATGCGAACCAAGGAAGTAGTAGTAGTAGTAGTAGTAGTAGTAGTAGTAGTAGTAGTAGTAGTAGTAGTAGTAGTAGTAGTAGTAGTAGTGGTGGTAATAGTAGTAATTTAACATTTCCGGCGTCTGTATTGGACATTTGAGGACATCTGTAGACTTCTAAGGCTGCAAGTAATCACGTGACTTTACCACGTGACCCCTATAGGCAGAATACTTGACACACATTCATTACTAAATATAATGTACGTGGCTGGATTATTTATATAGCGCCTGTTTGGTACATCTCAAAAGGTTATGTAGTAGTTCCACAGTTTAACGACATCTTACGGCATCGAAGGCGGTTGACATCGCCCTCCTCCTTTATCCAGGCTTGGGACTGGCACTACCCGGCTAAAGGCAGTGTTTAAGGTCATGACCCTCTCGTATAACACGTCAATAGCGAACTGAATACTGCGGTCCCTCAGATCGCCTACGGTCGCACAAAACGGTCAATGATCGGATATTCTTGTCGGCGGTCAATGGCAGTACGATGGCTCCGAGGGACCCATTCAGCGCGTCCTGACGAGATCCGTATTATTACGGCCCCTGAAGACCAGTTCTGTTTCAGTGGAAAACACCAAGGCCGATGGAAAATATGTTTCCTCAGTTCAGGCTCTGTTTACATTTAAAACAAACACTGGTCGATGTTTTTTATGGAAATACGGAATAGCAACTTGGACAGCAACCACGAATATACGTGAATGTAAAGTGGGTAACTGGCAGTCTGTAGTTGCTGGGTATTTGTGAATTATGGGAAGGTATAAAGAGGTATATATCAGGTATTAGAAGGTATAAAGAGGTATATATCAGGTATTAGAAGGTATAAAGAGGTATATATCAGGTTTTAGAAGGTATAGAGGTATATATCAGGTATTAGAAGGTATAAAGAGGTATACATCAAGTATGGGAAGGTATAAAGAGGTATATATCAAGTATGGGAAAGTTTAAAGAGGTATATATCAAGTATGGGAATGTTTAAAGAGGTATATATCAAGTATGGGAAAGTTTAAAGAGATATATCAAGTATAGGATCAGCTTCCTCCTCCTCCTCCTCCTTCTCCTCCTCCTCCTCTTCTTCTGTTACTTCTGCTTCTTCTTCCTCCTCCTCCTCCTTCTTCTTCGTCTTCTTCTTCTTCCTCCTCCTCTTCCTCCTCTTCCTTCTCCTCCTCCTCCTCCTTCTTCTTCTTGCAATGCCTCCTGCTCTTCTTCCTCCTTCTCTTCTTCCTCCTCCTCCTTCTTCTTCTTCCTCCTCTTCCTTCTCCTCCTCCTCCTCTTCCTTCTCCTCCTCCTCCTCCTTCTTCTTCTTCTTCCTCCTCCTCTTCCTTCTCCTCCTCCTCCTCCTCCTCCTTCTTCTTCTTCTTCTTCTTCTTTTTACAATGCCTTCTGCTTTTCTTCCTCCTTCTCTTCTTCCTCCTCCTTCTCCTCCTTTTATCGTTCTTCGTCTCTTTCTAATAATGCTCCGATATTTTGTCAATACACCAGCGGCATTTATATCTATATCTAATAACAATCGATGCCAAAACCAAAAGGCACGCAACACAGAAGACTTACCGATAATCGATAAGCTGTTATTTCTATACCGTACTTTCCTGTATACAGAAAACTATCGAACGATGCCGCTCATAATCGTAGCAAACACGCACAGGCGAGCCCATCGCTTAAAGTTATCCAATCTCAATAACTTCTATGGCGGCACAAACGCCAGTTAACTGTGTTGCTACTAGTCCTGAGTCTAATGGTAAGAACAGTTCATCGTCAAAAGCATAGAACCTCCTCGCATCGATAGCGCTTTTGAGGCTCTTCCAGGAGGCGTAGAAGCAGCAAGGAGAAAGGAGGGACGGGAGAGTGGAAGAGTTGGAGGCAGGTGTGATGGCAAATCAGGCCGGGGCGAATACAGTTCCGAAGAATTGGGTTATGTGATTTTAACGCGGAAATTTGTTTACAAATGAAACTTATCTACGCGTTCCATAAATCGTGTTGTTATTGTTATTGTTATTATTGTTGTTGTTATTGTTGGTGTTATTATTAATATTATTATTATTATATTATATTATTATTATATTAATATTATGTTATTATATTATTATTATTACTACTACTACTGCTGCTGCTGCTACTACTACTACTACTACTATTATTATTATTTTGCCTAAGGTAGAAAGGTAGAAATTATCCCTCGGGAACTAAAGTACCAAGTAAGGAGTTGTTATTTTTATTATTATTGTTGTTGTTGTTATTCTGTCAATACACTTTGCTGTCGTTTCCTTCGTCTGAATCATATCTTGTCTTAATACGACTGCATAATTTCAAACTGGACGAATGCCTGAGCTTCCATTTTGCACTTACGAAATATTGTTTCCTATCCAATTTTTCTATCAACAGAATAAGTCACTTAATAATTCGCGCCACTGTGTTGTGCAAAAGTGGACGAAGTCGGAACCGTTTTCGCCCCGGAAGCGATCTGGCACCACACCGGCCGCCGATGGGCTCCCAGTCATCGACGGCCATAGAGCGTTGCGCGAGCGTCGCTGTTCCCTCCGGCTGATCGATAGGCTTCGGTCGCGCGATCGACTGTCGCTGTGCCAAGACGTTGTCGCCCACCGTCTGGAATCAATGGTATCTGGACGCGAAGCTAGGCCGGCGTGATGTTGCCGACATGGAGCTACGGGGCTCAAGCCCCTCTCTTGTGTAATCATACCTGTATTAACCTTTATAATCATTGACTACGATCTCACTTGAAGCGAACGTTGGTACACCTTTATGCTGACTAAAAGAATTTTAAAAATCATTAAAATTCAAGGTACTATGTACAACTTTAGGATGATATTGAAAATCTTTTGCCAATTCCATCATAAATTTTTTATACAAGCGCGAGGTACTTACACTTAGATTGTTTTGCAAAGTCTGCATTTGATAAATGATCTCTTTAGAGTGGCTTCGAACGTTTTCGCAAAATCATTTAATACAAATGTTTGATACAACTTTAAAGCAAATGAATTTTTGCAAAATCGATTAATACAGGAGAGAGCTACTATATCTGTTTACTACGCTTACTATATTTACTATCCATTGCTAGTCGATTCGCGCCCAACTAACACCCAATCCAAGCAACCGAACCACCTCCATTTGCCAAGATACAGAAGTCCACGCGCGGTCAGCAGACTCCAAGTCGCTCTGGGCGTCCATCACGGATTCCCGATATCTGGACGTTCGACTGCCGCCAGCCTATCTGCCTGTCTGTCTGCCTGTCTGTCTGCATGTCTGCATGCCTGCTTGCGAGTGAAGCTCTTTTACTTAGGAGGGCGCCAGAAGACATGGAAACCTATGCCAACAAAAATACACTACTATTCCAAGGCTGGCACGCAATCTTATGTGGCAAAGGGATAACCACACCTCGTGCTGTAACCTTGCTTATTAAAATCCTATTCACAGCACTAATATTTAATAACGTGAAATTAAATGATTTTCGTCTTTAGTAGTAATTGCAACGTTTAACCACATCTTATGGCATCAAAGGCGTTGACGTCGCCCTCCTTTATCCAGGCTTGGGACTGGCACTACCCGACTAAAGGCAATTCTGATTTAAGGAGGGTGTTAACTGCTTTAAAAAGGTCTGCATTTTAGCGTCCTTGTTAGATAGCGCTATATGAATTTTTTTTACTTCCCCACATTTTCTATTATCTTTTCTATAATTTTCGAGGGATTTTAATGACTATTTTTATTTCCTAAGATTTTTAAAGACCGTAGCTTCACATGTCTGGGGTGTCTTAATTTCTTAGTTTATCATGACCTTCATTGCTTTGCAAGCTTAGATACAACCAGTTTGTGTTCAAGTCCTCACTCATGGTCCAATATTATTCTTTCAGCAATGTTACTCTTGGAACTTGACATGGAACCGAACACTTTTGCCTATAAATTTTGTTTTGACTGAGCGCCTGTGAACTGGTCCCGTGGCGTGGCTTTCGTTGAGCCTGTAGAAATGTCGGGATTGCGATTAATTACTTACAATTTGTTTTTCAGCCAAAAACAAAATCTTATTTCCTTTATTTCTATCACGAAATTAAAGAATGGAAACATAATTTGGGACTTTTAATTTTTTGCGAAACCTACGCAACCTTAAACCCTAATACAACTCTTGCACCATTCGTCTTCCACGATTCGTCACCTACGATTCCTCGCTTAGTCGAGGGACATATAGCGACAAGATTTGAGCTCCTCTCTCCCCTCTCCGTGTTCCGCAGGGACCTGAAGACCGTACTGTTCAACAGTGATTTTACTTTTTCGTGTCGGAAGCACCTCTGTTGAGTTTATCTTCTAAAAGGCGCTTTATAAATCTCATATTACAATTACAATTACAAGTTTGTATGAACCAATTGTCCAAGGTCATTATACGGAGTCCACTCAGGACGCTCGAACTCGCAATCGTTGAATTACAGCCAAGCGTGCTACCAAATAGACAAGCGTGCCACCCGGCGATCTATATTCGGTAGACTGGTAGATTAATAGTTACGCTACATAAATATAAAAAGCGAATAGCAGGCATTTATGGCTCATATACACGGCACTGCGAGTGGACCATAGACATCAAGACAAAATCACTTCAAAATGGCCGACAGAAAATGGAAATGTAGACACGGCGATGATGACGAACAAAAATGGTGCCAGTTTGGCTTCAGTCTGCGCCACACGCGATCATCCATCGCTCAAGGAAAGGAGCAAATCATTGTATGTAAGTAAGTGAAGCGATTCTGTACACCCACAGTGCCGTGTATGTGGTCCATAAACGCCTCCTATTCGTTTTTTTATATTTATATAGCGTAGCTATAAATCGACTAGTCTGTTGAATAGATCGCCGGTCGGCACGCTTGTCTATTTGGCAGCACGCTTGTTTTGTAATCCAACGATTGCTGGTTGGATCCCGTGTAACGACCTCGGACAAATTGTTCGTGCACAATTGTTTGGTGGGACACGGTAGCATATTGGATAGAGCGCTTGGCTTGTAAGGCGGAGAGTACGGGTTCAAGCCTTCTCCTCAACGGTTACTGTGTAGGGACCTTGAGCAAGTTCTTAACTCACAAATGCTCGGCGCCATCGATGGATGCTAAGTCATTAGATAGTGGCGCCTAATAAATAAATAAATAAAATTGTCTAAATTCTCAGATTTAGTGCAAAAAATAAATAAATAAATAAATAGAAATTTGACGCGCAAAGCATCGATCGATAGCGCTAGGCAACTAAGTGACATAAACATTGTTCAAGAGCCATATCAATGGATCTCACCACTTTTGAGATATGCTTGAAAGGCGCTATAGAAATGCTTGCTACAGTACATTACATAGGAATGTTCGAACATAGGAGTGTTCGTTACAATGCAGAGGTGGATCTGATTTTGTTGTGAGATCTGACCTGTCTTGTGAGTTATACCTTGGTTCACTACGATCTGTGAGACAAGATGATGTTAGCCAAAATGATTTTGCCTTGATTGAAATTAAGGAGGGAGGTGGTCTAGTCTCTCCATCACCTGATGTTATACCTGTGTGTAAATCAGCTGAACTCTCTATCCGTAAAATGTTAGGACCATGTCAGAAACCTGTACTTAATAATAATAATGTAATTATGCATATAAAGAATGATATTTTGTAGAGTTTTATTGGCAGTGAGATTTTTTGTCTCTTGCTGAGCATGGGCTAGAAACCACACCAATCCCACCAGGTTAATCTGATAGGGTCCATTGCCTCACCGTACATAAAAATTAGACTGCATCACCAACACAAAACTTTCTCTGGACTTGTACAGGGTGAAAACCGTCGTTTTAAAAGGACAGTGAACTGTTAGCCGCCTTTATTTGTTTTGTAATTGAGAAAGTTTTATGCATCATATTATTATTGCTACTGTTTTTCTGTTTTTATTGACTAGGTTCTAGTGGAGATTGCTTCAATAACGGCAGCTTGAAGTTACATTATGTTTGTTTCTTTCAGTTACTGTGATGATGATGGCTATGACGATGTTGATGATGATATTGATGATGATGTTAACAAATTGTGCCAAAGTAATCAATTAAGTGGATTTCAAGTAATGTGATAACTTACTTTGCCCAGCAACTATGAAAGCCTACTTACCACAATTGACCCTATTCAAAGACCTATAGAGTTATGCAATCAAAGTACTCTAGCTGAAGACGTGCATTGTCAGGGACTCGTGAAAAAGTAAATGTACACCTTTTTCTATAACGACCGTATGGCCTCGACCCCGATCATTTTTCAATGAATTTATCGGGTGAGATCCTTCACCACCACTGCCCGTTTAAATGGGCGCCATGCCATTGAAGGTCCCCGTGTAGGGACCGTGCTAGTCCGAGATTAAAATCTCTGAAAAACCACGATCGGTCCATGGACCTGGATTCTCACGCATAGAGGCGCTTGAGAACATGTTAACGTAGTCTCAATTATTCCACCTACCTAACGAAAACACAAAATTAGCCGGCGAAGGAGAGCACTGGTCATCTGCCCTGATATGCTCAAGATAGCACGAAGGCGAATTTTAAGCTGTATCATAAGGTGGTACGCGGTGGTGAAGTGGTATGGTCGTTGCCTCGTAACCGGAAGGTCGCGGGTTCGAATCTGCCTTAAGCCACTGCGTAGCGACCTAGGAGAAGTTGCTCACCCGCAGTTGTTTGTGAGGAAGGCAAAGGGAAACCACCTCACTCATCTCATCCCCGGGTGGCATAAAGCCAATGGACCTGCCCTCGGGCAGAAAACTCATCATCATCATCATCATCATCATCATCATCATCATCATCATCATCATAAGGATGCGCGTGTATGCTTAGGGTAATTTTAGTAGTATTTGTCCCACTTTTGGCTTTAGCATGTCCGATTAGTTTAAGCGCTCCTTCTCACTCCACACCTGTTAAACGCGGTCACGGTTTACTGACCACACTCAATTTCAAGACCCATCTGTCGTCATATGCAAATCGTTTTAAAACAGTCTTGTGGCACGCTGGCCGATTGGACTGAGCACTCCTTTTCGCTGCACATCTTTTACACACCGTCACGGTTCGCTGACCACGCATGACCCATCTACAGTATACAAGTCGTTTGAAAACAGGCATGTACTAAGTTCGCCGATTGGTTTGAACGCTCTTTCGTTTCACTTCACACTTGTTAAAAACGGTCACGGTTTGCTGACTACACTCAATCAAGACTCGTCTACGATATGCAAATCGTTTGAAAACAGACATGTGGTGCGCTGGCCGTTTTGTTTGAGCACTCCTCCTCGTTCCAGACCTCGAGTTATGCAAGGTACGACCGTTGACACGCGTAGACACTTGTAGGTCGATCTGTGGTTTGGGCGCAAGGGGGCGGCAGAGTGCCTTTGGATTTGTATTGATTTTGAGTTGATATTGAGAGACGCGTTTTATTCGAATAATTAAAAGGAAATAGTTTTCAATTTTGAGTGAAAGACCAGCGCAGATATTGCAAGAATTCACAAAGAGTTGGAGAATTCGTAAGATAAGTCGGACAATTGGTGCAACTCACACCGAGACCATCCTTTGCTCTAAACTGAAGAGGTAAGTTTTCATTTTAAAGCTGTAAGGTCCTTGAGCAAGTCTTTCACTCACAATTGCTCAGCCGAATCAATTGAACTGCTGCTTGCTTCGGCTGCTTGCTTCAGCTGCTTGCTTTAACTGCAAGTGCAACTGCTTGAATGGAACTGCTTGACTGGAACTGCTTGACTGGAACTGCTTGCTTGAACTTCAGCTGCAACTTGTAGCTTGCTTCCTTCAACTGCTTGCTTCATTTGCAACTCATTGCTAGCCTGCTTGCTTGCATGCTTCAACTGCTTGTTTCTTCTGCTACTGAATTCTTGCTTTTCAGAGCCCTGCGCTATATAGACTCTGATTTCATTGCTTGCTTGCTTGCTTTTTCCCCGTCAGTACCCGGCTAAGACCGGGGAAGCTATTGATCCAACAGACCGGGCAAGTTCTGCAATGACTGGCCCCGTGTCCAGAAACTGTCCTAAGTTCGACACCGGAGAGAGAGAGAGAGTTCAATTGCATTCGCTAGATGGCAGGTTATTTTTCAGCAGTCCAGCTTCTAATGTTTTATGGATTTTTTAATCGCTCGCCATTTTGTACGAAGGAATGAAATTTTCAGGAAATTCCGTTTGCACGCCCACACTAGAAAATTTATTATTTTCTGGGCCTAGTGACAAAAAACTTTTAATGCAAAAATTACTTCAAAACGACGACTCTTGCTCGTGCTGTTACCAAAACCCCCAAACACCATCACATCACTCCTGTTCTTAAATCACTACACTGGCTTAAAAATACCTGAACGAATCGAGTACAAAGTCCTATTACTTACATACAACACACTTCAATTTTCCCAAACCTCCTATCTTCGTTAGTTATTTACAATACAACCGCTTCCCTCAACCCGCTCTTCTTCTGCCCTAACACTTCTCCGCCCTCCAGTCACCTCATCCTTAAAATTTGGTAATCGCTCCATAGCCATAGCTGCCCCACCACTCTGGAATGAACTCCCCTCAGAATTGCGACAGTTTTCGGACCCATCATACAAACTCACCGATGCTCTACCGCTTGCAATTTCTGCTTCGGTCTTTCACTCAATACTGAAAACATTCCTCTTCCACAGATCCTATCCTGACACCCCTTCTTCCTCTTATCTGCCTCTGCTCTCCAGCCCCAAACATCACCCACCGTAGCCGCTACGCTGTCTCTCTGCCTGACTCTTAGATCTCGACCCGGAACCGAACCCTTTTGCCTATCGATTTTGTTTTGACTGAGCGCCTGTGAATAAGCTGGTCCCCGCGGCACGGCTTTCGTTGGGCGCTGTAGAAATCTTGGGATTACGATTACGATACGATTACGGTGGGCGATTGGTTTTCACGTAGTGTTTGAGCCGATGTCAAATATCCTTCATTCAGTGGATCCTTTAATGCATGTTAAATTGTATTCGCTAAATATCAGTAGATTTTTTAGAAATTGAGGATCTCGTTTGTAAAATTATGGAGGACTCTGAATATCAGAAAATGAGATTTGCACGGCGAAACTGATAACAATTGATTTTTTATCTCTTAGGCCATATCTCTTTGTCTGCCTTATTATGAACTCTACATATGGTGAGGCAAGCATTACTCATAATTGTCTTTGTGCTGTTTGTCATTGAAAGGGGCTATATGAAATTGTAATAACTTGCTTTATGTTGATGTCTATCTAGATTGGTTTGCATCCGGAGAAGTCAGGTGATGATCTTCAGCTGGAGTTTCCACTGTTCCTAGTAGCCACTGTTCCTCACCCTCTTCTCACAGGACAGTCGTCAGAACGCAGCTACGGTAAGCGTATATATTTTTTCCTCCCCAACTCTTCTTCTTCTTCTTCTTCTTCTGGATCTTCTTCATAGACATCTCTCTTCTCAGAAAATTCGCACAAAATGGCGAGTGGTGAAAGAATCGTGGTAAATGATCTTAATGATTCTAGTTAAATTGTATTCGCCAGATGGCAGATTTTTTTAGCAATCCAGCTTCTAGTTCTTTATGAATTCTTTCATCGCTCCCCATTTTGTGCGGAGGAATCAGATTGTCGGGAAATTCTATATGCGCCGCCACACTAGAAACAATTTGTTTTCGCGTAGTGTTTTTGAGCCGATGTGAATATCATTCAGTGGATCCTTTTACGCATATTAAATTGTATTCGCTAAATGTCAGAGTAGATTTTATAAGGAGAGAGAGAACGGCGAAATGTGTAATCGTTTGGTTATGTTGATGTCTACTTGGTGCTCTTGTAAGGTACCGTTTGGTTTAGACCTTCATTCCTTCCGCTTGCTTGCTTGAACTGCATGTTTCCTCTGCTACTGATTTCTTGCTTTGAGAAAGAGAGAGAGAGAGACAGGAGACAGAGAGAAAGAGAGAGACAGAGAGTGAGAGAGGAGACAGAGAGAGGAGAGAGAGAGAGAGGAGACAGAGAGAGGAGAGAGGAGAGAGAGAGAGGAGAGGAGAGAGAGAGAGAGGAGAGGAGAGAGAGGAGAGGAGAGAGAGGAGAGAGAGAGGAGAGAGAGAGAGAAATTGGTGCTCTTGTAAGGTATCGTTTAGTTTAGATCTTCATTCCTTCCGCTTGCTTGCTTCAACTGCATGTTTCCTCTGCTACTGATTTCTTGCTTTGAGAGAGACAGAGGGACAGAGAGACGGAGAGGGAGAGAGAGAGAGGGGGAGAGAGAGAGGAGAGAGAGATGTTGATGTCTACCTAAATTGGTGCTCTTGTAAGGTATCGTTTAGTTAAGATCTTCATTCCTTCCGCTTGCTTGCCTCAACTGCATGTTTCCTGTGCTACTACTGATTTTCTTTTGCTTTTCGGAGAGCGAGAGAGAGAGTGCATGAGTCAGTCGGTCACTGAGTTAGTGAGTGAGTCAGTGAAATCTGTCTTGTATGTCAGACACTGTCTATCTATCTAATTACGTTCGATTCGTTCCTGTAGAGTGCTTGAACTTCAGCTGCAACTACTTGCTTGCTTCATCTGCTACTGTTTGCTTGCATTGCTAGCCTGCTTGTTTGCTTGCTCTGTCTCTGTCTCTCTTCCCCTTTTATGAGCTTTCCTTTTGTAATCGTTTGCGTTATGTTGATGTCTACCTAGATTGGTTTGGATATGGAGAAATTAGTCGAGTGACGATCTTCATCAGCTGGAGTAAGAGAACCGTGTCCAGGACCTTGGAATTCGTCAAATGAACGGATCAAGCAAGGGCTAACAGGATAAAGCAGCATAAACTGTGAGTATAAAAGTTCCAAGGCCGGAGAGGGAGGGCTCTCTCTCTCTCTCTCTCTGTCTCTGTCTCTGTCTAAGTCTTGAAAGCCATCGACTGCGACGCAGTCGATGACCTTGAAAGACTTAGTTTATTTTGGCTCGGCTCTCTCTCTTTCTCCTCCTCTTCCTCCCTCTCTCCTCCTCTTCCTCCCTCTCTCCTTGGCACTTTGCCAAGTCTCTCTCTCTCTTTCTCCCTCCCTCTCTCTTTGGCACTTTGCCAAGGAGAGAGGGAGGAAGAGGAAGAGAGAGGGAGGGAGAAAGAGAGAGAGAGAGACTTGGCAAAGTGCCAAGGAGAGAGGGAGGAAGAGGAGGAGAAAGAGAGAGAGAGAGCCGAGCCAAAATAAACTAAGTCTTTCAAGGTCATCCACTGCGTCGCAGTCGATGGCTTTGAAGACTTAGTTAGACAGAGAGAGAGAGAGAGACACAGAGAGAGAGAGAGCCCTCTCCGGCCTTGGAACTTACTTAGTTTATGCTGCTTTATCCATAGGCCCTTGATCCGTTCAGCCAAGGTCCTGGACACGCGGCCATCCATTGCAGGACTTGCTCGGTACCAAATTCTGCTGCTTCGCACAGTCGTTACACGCAGTCAGCAGACCCGCCGAACCAGAAACCTAACAAAGAAGACATTTTATTAGAAGAAATATTTCTTTTATTATTCTTCTTCAAACCTTAGATAAACATTTTCTACGTTATTCTCATTCCAATACGAGGAGGAGCAAGCAATGAAGAAAAATACTTGTAGAAAATGGAAAGGCACTGAAAATTGACTGCGTGATTGAGTAAATAAATGAAAAACCATTATCGACGGTTATTTTTGGATACAGTTCAACCAACTCATCCAAAAACTCTCAATACACAACACTAGACCTCTATTAATCAATTTATACAGCGCCTTAGAATTAAATTATGTACACTTATACTCCAAACTTAGATGCTGCAGTTAATCACACTGAAGCGCATATATACTCTATAGATTATTCACACAAACAAGCTTAATTAATACGAGGCTTATCAATTTATACACAAGAGGATATATACTCGAAATACATATACCCTTTACACAAGCTGAAAATTAACACTAGGGCAAGCAATTTATATAGCACCCCTTTGCCTTTATACGCTTCAGTTATGCGCTTGTGTGTGCTTAATTGAAGCATATTAGGCATAACTGAAGCGTATAAAGGCATATAAACTCTAAATACACATGAACAAGCTTGAACAATCTTTAATCAAGCTTTAAAGTAACACCAGGCCTCTATTAATTACCCCTTTGCCTTAGACTTAAATTATGCACACCTATATATACTCCAAACTTAGATGCATCAGTTAAGCACACAAAAGCACATATATACTCTGTAAATACACTTTAACAAGCTTAAACATGCTTGAAATGAACACTAGGCTTATCAATTTATATAGCACCCCATTGGCTTAGAATAAAGCACACAGAAACACACAAGCGCATATATACTAGACATACCCATACCCTATAAACAACTTTGAATTAGCATATTACATATATATATATATATATCACACATATATATATCACATATATAGGATTACAGCTTAATCAATTTATGTAGCACCCCTTTGCTTTAGACTCCAGTTAAGCAGCAAAAAAACACAAGCCCACATGTACTCTAAATACACATACCCATTACACAAACTTGAAATTAATACTAGGCTTCTATACACACTCAATTTTGTATAGAGCAAGAGGCCCTCCTTTTGAGTAGATACCTGAAGAGGCGCTAAATAACACACCTGCCACCAGCATATCCGTCAAGCATTCAACTATCTTGATACAGAATAGTATATCTACGTAATTATCTCGTCCATGTCAATGGTATCTACTGTACATAACAACTACGTGTATTAATTACGACAAGAATTCAAGCAATTGAAACCGTGTGTACAACTAAGGCATGGACTCTTCAATTTCAATTAAGCACACGCAAGCGCGTATATTCTATATACATATACTCTTTAAACGGGCTTGAAATTAACAGTAGGCCTATATTTATATAATCAATTTATATAGCACCCCTTTGATATGTGTATACATATATATCGGCACTTACGAAGACGAAGGCCTTGGAATGTTAAGCGCTTTTTCACTTCTCAGGCTTTCTGTCGCTTCAGTCACGGCCTCGCTTCTCCAGTCGACCAAAACTCCTCCTTTGAATCGCCCGAGTTCTTCGTCAGCTCGCTGCAGACCGTCCGAGCGAAGACTATCAACTCGCCCAGTAACTTGTAACCCGCAGACGTCTCCCTTCGTTCAAGTTTCGGACTGACATTACCCACATCAAGTTCAAGACCCATCTACTGTATGCAAATCGCCCGAAAACAGACAGGTGTGTCTTGTGGCTTGTTAGCCCAATCGAGGGTCACGGTTCACTGACCACACACAAGTTCAAGGATGAAGACAGCAAACGTTCTGCCTCAACTATCACACAACACCGGTTGAGTTCGTATTTTCCCACCTTAGTGACCACACTCTCATCTATACCGGGTATATAGATATATACATATATATATATATGGTATATACATGTACCGGGTATATATAGGTCACATGCAACACATCATTTATTCAGCACCGAAATATAATGACAGCGCATCAACCGATGGCGCTGAGCAATTTCGCGTTCAAGCCAATCGAATACCGTCCCACACAATGTATTTGAGAGCAGTTCAAACAAACCTCAACAGTTGTGACAAATGACTCCTCTCATTTTGACTATAACATTCTCATTCACTTTCCATCAATACTGGTATTG
This sequence comes from Norana najaformis, assembly GCA_964023275.1. Taxonomy (NCBI): domain Eukaryota; kingdom Metazoa; phylum Annelida; class Clitellata; order Crassiclitellata; family Hormogastridae; genus Norana; species Norana najaformis. Next base: position 2,254,792 of record OZ029916.1, on the reverse strand, counting down.
ATTTTGGTTTAGCTGTTTTATTCATTAAACCGTTGCTACTAGAAGCCACTGCAAAACCGTTCGATTATATTACCTTACTTTAACTCACCCATTCAAACGATAAAACAATTTTAACAACTCTATTAGGCAATGGAGTTATATAAAATTGTGTCTTAGTCTTCAGCTATTTAAAAAGCCATCCACTGACCGTGTATAAACTTTGAGACAAGATGGTTCTCATAAATGCATAACAGTTAGTGCTGTTGTTGGACATTGCAAAAGATCTCTAATGTCACGCCATCGATCTGAAACTGACCCTTGCACCTTGTCTCTTACTGAGTCGAGCTGATTCATCCCGGCCAAGAAGCACGTTTCACTTACGCAGCTCATGCGTGGCCTTAAGAAGCTAAGAAGCCCTACATTATGGTAGACGTAATAATAACAATAGTGATATTAGGCCTAATATTATTAGGCGTAATAATAACAAAAGGCTTCATAATTGTAATAGGCCTAATAGTGGTCATGGTCATAGTCGTCGTAGTAGTTGTTGTTGTTGTACTGGCATATAGCAGTAGTAGTAATTGCTGAATGTACGTAAGCATTATAATACTTGAGTACACATTCAAGGACCTCTAGGAAGTGTTATAATTTATATATCTAACGAATCTTAACTGATGCGAATTAACATGTATTGAGAATCGGTTTCCTTCGACGTTGATTCCTATTATCTCCCACTGAAACTGCATTTCCCAATACATCACCCTCCAGTCCAAAGGTCCTTCTCCCCACTGTTCCAAACTAAATATTTCCCATTGAAAACACATCTTCTCGTACATTTCGCACCTCCTAATAGGTTTTTTAGCGCCGATGTTTAAGCTGATCTTCCTGGCGCGGGTTTTGTGTAGCCTAGGCAGTTCGTCACCTCCCCTCTTGGTTTAAACGTAATAAATTTAGAAAAACCGCCAAAGACTCCATTCGCACCTGCATGCAGCACAAGTGCCATCTGCCTAATGTGAACCAACTCCAAACAGACAGACAGACACACATACATACAGATTGTAAAGGAATGGTTAACATCCAGCCATCTAGCTGGGAAGTAAACGGCAAGTCCGGCGATGCACTGGCCCCGTGTCCAGGATTTTGGGATTCGTTCACTGTCAGCTCAAGGGCCTAAGGAAAAGGAATGAGCGCCTCCTCTACGTCTCACACTGTGGGATATGGGAAAAATTACTTTATTGCTAAGACTCATAAAATACACATCTTCCTCAAACATTTCGCATCTTCCAGTGGGTCTTTTTTGGTCTCCCTGACTCGATTTTTGTGTGGCGCTGAAAAATTTCGGAGGTTTACATTTACATAGGTTCCACTGCTTCAGGCTACCACCCAAACCCCTTCAATTAAAAACGGATCGGCGGTCATCCAGCTGAGACAGAGCGGTAAAATTAGTATATGTAGGCAGGTGCAAAACGCAGTTGGCTTTGGCGGACTCGCGCCGAAATCTGAGACCAGGTGCGCTGTAGGATGGGCAGGAAACGATGGATAATTACATGCAAACCGAGAACCTAAGCTTACTAAATTAGAAATGGCGCCAACAAGTCTGTTCGCACCTGCATGCAGCACACGTGCGACCTGCCTAATCCGAACCAACTCCAGATGACAGACGGATAAAAGAAGGAATATAAAGGAGTGGTCAACACGTGTATGGAAGTCGTGTTACCAGCGTTGATCTAATGGTCTTTTTCGAAACTGTGCTGCCACCTACCTGGAAGGTAAACGGCAAACCCTGCGATGAGCTGGTCCTGTGTTCAGAATATTGGGAATTTGGAAGTCATCCACTGTCGGCTCAAGGGCCTAAAGCAAATTAAATAAGCGCCTCCCCTACATCTCACTTGTGGGATATAAGAAACTACTTTACTTTACTTCTGAGACTATCCCCACAAAATACACATCTTTCTCATACATTTCGCTTCTCCCGATGGATGTCTTTTAACGCCATTGTATAAGTTGGTCTCCCTTACGCGGCTTTCGAGTGGCGCTGAGAAATTTCGGGTTACATTTACATATATCCCAGTGGGCGGATTCAGCTAGAGCCGCCCACTCTTGTTTATGTGCCTGCGCCCCTCAGTCCAGATCCGTGCATGGTGGACTGCGAGAATGTGGCGCGAAAAATGCTCTTGCCCCCACGCAAACAATCCTGGAGCCGCCACTGATATATCCCTCTAGTTCAGGCTATTTCCTATTTACAAGAGATCGGAGAGCATACAGATCTGAGAATTCATCGGGTGAGATCCTTCATCACGGCGGCCCGTATGAATGGGTACCACGCTATTTAAGGTCTCCATGTAGAACCAAGCTAGCCCGAGATTAAACCCTCTTAAATATAATCACTATCGGTACATGAACCAGCACAGAAGCGCCCGACGACGTTAACGTGAGGCTTAATTATGTAACTTAACTACGTAACGAAAACACAAAATTATCGTCCAACAAATGAGTTAGAAATAACAATCAAAATTCAATGGGGCTGGAGACAAAGTTGAAACCTAGTTTTGTTATAAATTTGGTCAAATTCCACATCCTAATTGCCTTGGCAGATGAGCTGTTGACAGCTGACCGTCTACCAGCTGGCCTGGTGATACGTCACTTCCGGCAGCTACAACTCGCAGGGCGGCACGCTTGACTATTTGGCAGCACGCTTGTTGGGTAATCCAACGATTGTGGGTTTGAGTCTACTGAGTGGATTCCATTAATGATCTTGGACAAGCTGTTCGCGCACAACTGTCTAAATTCTCAGATTTAGTGCAATAAATAAAAATTTAATGCACAAAACATCGATCAATGGCGATAATCAACTAAGCGACATAAACATTGTTCAAGAGCCATGTACTGGATCTCAGCACTTTTGATATGCCTGAAAGGCGCTATATAAATGCTTGCTACAGTACATTACATATAAGCATTGAAGCTTCAGTATGTCTGTTGGCCCCAAGTTCGAAATCATCGCCGAGCCTAGTGTAATATGCCATCCGACGCTTGATGTCGTCCTTATTCCAGCACGAGATCAGAAGCGGAATTATTAAAACTGCGCTACAAAAAGACGATTATGTGGGCCTTTTTTGCATGCATCCGGAACGCGCTTATTTCTTTAGCGAGAAATGGCGGCTATGGCCACGTAGTTTTCGTAGCTCGGGTCATTCATTCATGGCACGTTTTTCAAAGGACAAAATCATATCGATTCCTGCAGCCTACTTTCCATAAATCATCGACTTTCTTACACATACATATATATATATATATATACGTGTATAGCAACCGTATATCATCGACCCTGCTCATTTTTCATTGAATTAATTGGGCGAGATCCTTCACCACCGTTGCCCCTTTGAACGGGCGTCACGCCCATAAAAGCCCTTACCATTATTCTGCAAAGTTATCTGATTGTCTTTCTCTGGTCATACCTTGGGCTAGAACTGTTCTGGGTAAACGGGCATTTTCGGTTGCTGGACATAAATTCTGGAACTCTTTCTGCTTAGTCGCTTCTGTCATTTCGTTCTCAGCTTAAAACTTGCCAGTTTCAAATTGCTTATCCACCATAGGCTGCCTATGTCGTGCGGACTGACCTTCTGGATATCGACCTGATTGTGGTTTGGCTTTGGTGTGCCATCGGTTGATGCCTTGTGAATTAGACACCGGTGCATTAGAAGTTGCTAATTATTATTATTATTACACATACATACACACATATCAATACTAGTATCCATCCACTAGTATCCATCCACAAGTATATCAGTTGATACCTTGTGCATTAGAAGTTATAACTTACTTCTGCAAGTACATAATTTTAGACATACAGTATATATATATATACACACATTATGCAGTAAGTTGTCCACATAATGTGATTAACGACATGATACGTATTTTAAACATCCGTGTTCGAACTAAATGCTGAATCTCTTCTTTCGTTATGGGGTGGGGACTCAGCCATCATTGATAATCTCACGGTACAGGAATTGCCGTCCTTGGATACTGTAGTTCAATTAAAAATTAACCACCCCACTTCTTGCCCGCATTTTGGTGACCGCTCCATCCCTCTGCAGACGTTCTTGATGTCCGATCCCATACACTGCATACAAAGAGAGCAGGACAACATACACTGAAAGGAGCGAAATTAGCAACAAAAAGAAAAAGCAAAGAAAAATCGAACACAGAAACCTATCAAAACAGATCGACACATTTGGTCGCAACATTCAAGTCATTGCACTGTCAAGTGTCAACGTCATTTTTTTGGCATAAATACGAATAAAAACACAATTTCTTGCACCTAAAACCGCAATCATGTCTCATCTGAGGATTTCACCATCATTATCTTCAATCACACTATAAGACATGTTAATAGCACAAATACATCAGCCACCCCCATTTTGCTCATTTGAATATTCAACTAATTGTTGGAGAATCGTCAGATAATGGTAAAACGCATGCTTACACATCTCCAACAAACTCCTGCACCTACTGGGGTGAATGAGCTCTCTGCTGAAGCACAACATATGACCACAGATATCATATTAATTTCAAAATTTTCAGAATTAATAATTAATTTTACTTAACACATTATGATACAGAAAACATCAAGACCACACCAATCACTTCAGTCAAACTTTCCTATTTCGGTTACCTATAACATGCATTGGCAAAGGGACAAATCCCCACAGGTTCCGACTGTCTTCCACAGAAAACACACTTCCCCAGTCTTATCCTGCTTTGGGTCTTCCCTGCAGCCATCCACAAATGCAATCCTGGTTACCTGAGGTAGAAAATGATATCTCAGAAATGTAAACCATGCCAAGCGGTGGAAAGACAAGCTCTGTAAAATCGGGCTTGCACGATCCATATACAGAGACCTTAAATAGCATGGTACCAATTCAAATGGGCAGCCGTGATTAAGGATCTTACCCGATAAATTCATTGACAAATGAGCAGAGTCGAGGCCACAAGGTCACCATATAAAACTGTATACATTTACACAAGGACCTTAAATGGCGTGGTGCGCATTCAAACGGGCAGCGGTGGTGAAGGATCTCCTCTGACAAATTCATTGAAAAATAAGCAGTGTCGAGGCCATAGTCACTACAGAAAACCATGTATATCTACATTTACATATAGTACAAACATACGGCACTGCTATCAATCCTGACAATAATTATTCCCATCTTAACGGCCAGCCTTACATAAAGATAAATTGTTACCATCATTATGCATGAGAATTATTCCAAACTTTACCGCCAGCATTACAAAAACAGAAATAGTTACCGTCATTATGCATGAGAATTATTCCCAACTTTACCACCAGCATTACAAAAAGAGAAATAGTTACCGTTAATATGCATGAGAATTATTCCCATTATTACCGCCTGCATTAAAAACAGATAAACTGTTACCGTTATTATGCACGAGAACAGTACACTTCAACATATATATGCTAAAATAAACTGCATCAGATACCACTATAACTGTTGATATGTCATCACATGCAGGCAAAAGTATAAGGGCACGAGAAAATTCAAAATTCAAATTCCCTAAAAACTGGTAAGGATCAAAGACTTAAAACTACAAGTCATGGAAACTATAATTTAACGTCTGGTAACTGAACTAAGAACCTGCCTGAAATGTTCCCAAACAATTAAGTGCTAACAAATACCAAGCCAGTTTTCTTCAGCTCTTAGCCATACAAACAGCTAAAGTTACAATGATCAAAGGATATGTTAATATAGACACTTGCAAATGCAGTTGATCGTCTTAAAATTGTTTCAAACACTAAGGCAATCGTCCACATAAACTTGTAAAATAGTTGAACGCCAAAGTTGTGCTCTAGACTTTCACTGAAGATTTCTTTACACAAAGAGCAACACCTCCGAAGACCATGTTGTAATTTCAGTAATTGTAATTTTACACCCGTATAGTGTGTCTTTAAGGGAAACTCCTCCAAGCAGACACACAGCAGTAACAATCGTAATGTAACACGAGTCAGGCGTGTATTGCTGCGTCAAGGAGCATCAAAGTCACACGACCTTCAAGGACAGCAACAAAAATGTCTGACTACTAGGACTATAATACAATCCAACAATTAATTCTTTTTATGAGATATGATTTGTTTGGCTCAGAAATAAACCACTCTGGAAAGAAACATGTAAAATTCAGACGAATTTAACCCATTTTATCGCTAAGCTTCAATTTGCAATCCAACCCAGTTACAAGAAATTCGCACGAATCTATCTGGACTTTAACACAGCACCTTTGGGAACCACTGAGTATTATAGCAGCAATATAAGTGTGGATTAGATTAGATTATATCATATTAAGTGCGGAATAGATCGGATTACATCAGTGCTGATTATATCAGATTAGATGAAAGGCATAAGCTTTCTAATTCACTGCAAAATCAATTGTGTACATAAAAAATGCAAAATTCATCAACGTCCTGCATCCAGACTATCAAGATTTCATTCGTCAAACACAAAACTGCCTTACTACACTGTAATCTTATAATGCCATCTAGGGAAGGAAGCCATATCAATTACACTGTTATAAAAAGGCTGCATTCTAAAGCTGAATTAAATCTGGCGTTCATGACTACAGCCGAGTTATATCAAAATACATGTTATAATGACACACATTGTAAGACGGGTCCAGTATATTTACGCAGCACAAGAAATTTCTACCTTAGAAGTAAAAACATCCGTTTAGAAAAGCCTAGATTTACAAATATATATAAGAAAATTAACTCAAGTGATCTGACTGTTAAACTCACCAAAGCTTCTAAACTAAAGCATTATTCCTTATTATGCCATGCTACTTTATGCGTAAGATAACAGAGTTAAACCACGGTTTAACACATCAAATGCAGATACCAGAAGCGCTGGGGCATCCGACAAAGTGCCTTGAGGACAGTGACCTATTAAAAATCTTCCTCTTCTTCGGATGCCAGAGGCGAAATTGTGGACTTGGCTTCAAATCTGCGAGTCTTGGCTCGTTGAAGACGAGGATCTTCCTCCGGAAATGAAATCCGGGTGCCAGAGACGAAGATTGCAGATGACGTCGTTCAACTTCTCACACCAGACGATTCGCTCCTCTTTGGTATCGGCCGACAGCCAGTATCTTAAAAAATTTATGTTCATCAAAAATCAACCATAAGAACAATTTTATGCAGAGCTTGTCATGGTAGGTTTAAAAATCTACCTTAAAAATAAATCCTCAGATTTCCTTTAAAAAAACAGTTATATCAGTTCTTAAAAATCTACCGTAAGAACAAATTCTGGGATTTCTTAAAAAACAGTCATAGCAGTTCTTTAAAAATCTACCATAAGAACTTAAGGCAGTTCGTAACAGCAGATTTTGAAACTGACGGCAAGAACAATTTTAGGCAGATCTTGTAATTTTGGGTTTAGAAATATACCATAAAAACAAGTTTCTGGGGTTTTTAAAAATTCTACCATGAAACAATTTATAGCAGTTCTTAAAAAATCTACCAAAAGAACAACTTAAGGCAGTACTTAACAGCAGATTCTAAAATCAATGCTACGAACAATTTAAGGTATTTCTTCAAAATCTACCATCAGAAAAACTTATATCAGATTCTTGTCAATGAACGACATATGACTGAAACAAATTGGTTCTTACTTGGTGGTAGTTAGGGCATTGATACATTTGGAAATGAGGGTGTCTGTCTCGCCCTTTCTCTGTCGACGTGTTGTCACCAGCTCAAACGTGTTTGGTCGGGCGCAGATGTCACGCGGAATCGGACCAATAACATCGGTTGTACAGATCTTCAGGTCAATTGATCCAATTGCCTCCTAAAAACAATCAATGCTCAACTCGTGCAGGTAGCAACACCCAAAGTAGGTATGTATGTTAGTATGTCTGTCTATGCATTTATGTTAAGTATGTTTATATGTATGCATGTGTATGTACCTATGCTATATATATGTATGTATAATGTATGTCTAAGTATGTACACAGGTATGCATACATGTGTGTGTGTGTGTTTGTGTGTGTAAGCATCTGATATGTATGTAAGTATGTATGACCTATGTAGATTTTCAGAACAATCAACCCAATTACCTTCCCAAACAACCAACAACTCACCTAATGCAAGCAACAAAATGCTGTAGCCATTTTGTACCTTTGCATTACCATACCTTTCCTTTAGCCCTTAAAGGCAGTGGTCTTACCCTAACTGCTAAAAATTAGCAACTACAGCCACCCGTAACCCCAGAATGCCCCGAGCGTTAACTGACCTTTGACTTCTCATCATCTGGATACTTCCAGTAGGAGATGAGGTTGTCCTTCAGCAGGCACCAGCGACGATGCCACGCTCCGAATCCATTCACGTCTTCAAACATCGTCTGAAAATCAATAACAATAGAACCTACACATCGCTGCAAAACATCAGCCAGTTACGGTACTTGCCCAAGGCCCATGCACAGCTCATTAATACAGCATTCACTATTCAGTATTATATATGTATGCCTGTAAAGACCTAAAGTGCACTTGCTAGCCTAATTGGTGTTAAAGTTCATTAAGGCGAAAAAGTTCATCTCTAAGCAAATAAATCTCAGATAAGTGGAAAAGTATCCACTGGTGAGGTCCCACACACACACAGAACACTGTCAATGACGTCCTATCCAAAGTTGACAGCAGACACCATGCTCAGAGTTCCTCACTGGTGTTGCAAGGTTGAGGAAAGACGGCAGTCGAGTATAAGTTCGCAGCATAAGGTTATGCTCACTGAATGACTCAACAATCTGATCTCATGTGTGTTAACATGTGAAGACAGTTAACATGTGAAAGACACAGACAAAGTCTGAAAGACTTATAACGCATGAAAAACACATAAACTCATTCAAAATTTTCTCCCTTTGACACTTGCCACGAGAATATAATAGAAAAACATGCTCAAGACATGTAAAAGTTACAGGTAAATAAAATGTATTCACAGGTAAATAACATGCTAATGACACCTGACAAAAAAGCCATTAACCAAACTCACCAGGAAACCGCGTTCAATGATGTTGCTCTCCATCAGGCAGACCATCTTCAAGTTGACAGTTCCCTGCAGCGGAGATGATTGTACAACCTAAAAAATTTCCAACATTTCAACTAGAGCAGTTCCTCAGTTTAACGACAGCTTTTGGCATCAAAGGCCGTTGCCGTCGCCCTCCTCCTTTATCCAGGCTTGGGACTGGCACTACTCCAAACAAGGCAGTGGCGGAGTTATTTCAACCAGAGACATCCAAGTACCCTTAAATCTGCACTAGCGACTTCTATAGCGCCATTATCATAATGCACAAGGCATCAATCGATGGTTGCATCAAAAATGGTTGCATTCTAGTTACATCATAAAACAGATTTTAAACTAGATTCTTTGCTGATGGGCAGCCAGTGCAACGATCACAAATTAGATGCAACTTGCTGATATTCAGGTGTCTGCTAAGGCTCTGGCCAGAGAATTTTAAAACGTGCAGCTTGTGCAGGTGCGTACAAACTACAAGTAATTCCATACATTACTTTACCTCATTCTTACTGGAATAAATTCAGTTTGAAATTCAAAGACCTTATCAAGCAGAAATTGGTTTCTGTTGACCATTGGCATCGTTATCGTAATCAACCCCATCAACTGGAAGTTGGAGGCTCGGAAGAATGAAGGGACGCTGAGTTCGGCATGGCCACCTGGTGACTTTGCCCCCAACAGTTTCTTCTTTGGCGTCAGAAGTTTCTTCTTCTTTGGTGTTCCAATGTCTCTTGCAATGCTCTGAAATACGTTAGTAGAAAGCTATATAAGATAGTACACTTATTGAAACAACATAAAGGTAAGGGTAACAAAGGGTAACATAAAGTTGATGTACAATGACAGGGCAACATGAAGGTAACGGTAACATAGGGTATAGTTACTGTGTCATAAAATGATAACATAAAGGTAAATGTAATGGTACCACAAAATGGTAAAATAAAGGTTAAATTAAGAGTAACTAAGGTACAGGAATGAAACCTTAAAGGGAAATGTACCATAATGGTAAATGTACCATAAAAGTAAAGGTAACCACTGCTCTGCTACTTAAAAGGCACTACATTAAGTGTCTAGATAAATAACCAATGTCGTAATTGCAACATAAAAGCATAGTAAACAAAGTAATGTTAAGAGTAACAGAAGTAAAGGTAAGGGTAACATAAAAATAAGGGCAATATAAATGTAAACATAACATAAAGGGAACAAAAATGTAAAGGTAAGAGTAAAGAAGGCACCTACCATGCCATACACTTCAAGCTCCAGTTCAAAGCCTTGGCGAATGTCGCTGAAGTGGAACGGCCCGGACACTTCGAGAAAGCCGCGGACCGCATCCTGGGTCGAGACAACTGGTGAGAAGTGAACGGTCTTTCCACAGCGAATCATCACGAGAAAATGGTGCACGACGCTCGCTAAAATTCAAAAGAAATCTGTAAGAAAACTCCCATTCGAAGCCACAGCAAATCTCTGCATGGTGGCACAATATAAATACACCAAGAACTAAGTAGATGCTCAGATATACATACATACACAATGCTGTCTTTGGACATTATCAGATCAAGTACGGTGTCTTTAAGGGTGCCCTCACGAAGGGAGTGGGGTCACCCAAATGGGGATTAATGCGGATGACGGGAAAGGGAGGTTATACCCAAAGCATCTAAAGTGGGTAGTTATTTCAATGAAACATGCCTTAAAAATTCAAATTCAGTCAGACAGCAAAATGCACTGCATTTGATCATAGCAGATTCCTTGCTGAACATGACATTATCGAACACCCCATCCTCATCAGGGTAGCTTCATGTAGGCATTAGTACCCTTTTAGATTGCAGACTTCATAGAGGTGAGGAGGCAGGAGGGTAATGCCAAATGTGGACGAGGGGCCTAAAGTAGATAATTTGATGCTGACGACCTTTACGGACAACCTCTTACCCAATCAATACATGACTAAATAAATAACAACTAAATGAATAAATAATAAATAAATATACAAAAAATAACCATTAAATAAATATATACCCAATAAATAAAGAATAAATAAATAAATAACAAATAAATAATATATAAATAATAACAAATAAATAAATAATTAATAAATTAATAATAAATATGAACCTCATTAGCTACTTACGCTCTCCGACGGTGAGCTTTGATATGAATTCCTGCTTGAAAGGCAGAGAAATGCTGCTGACGCTGAACTTCCCCGTGACAGCAACTGCATCTGTCGGTCCGTCAGACAATCCACCTGATTTCAGCGCACGAATCTCCCTCTGGTACGTCTCCTTCTTCTTAGCTGAACAGTCAGAAAAAATATCTTTTAAATGCAATCGGCTGACTGGCTGAGTGAGGGCCTGAAGTACAAAACGTGCTCATTAGAAGCCCAACAAGAGATGGTTGTAAAGAAGGAACCTTGAGCAAGTGGTTAACCTTTAGCAAGTCTGTGACACTGAGAGAGAACATATGGATACAGACACAGATGGACAGATGCAGAAGCAGACAGACAGAAAAACGGATATAGAGAGACAGACAAACAGAGGCAGACAGATAGACAAAGAAGCATACCCACAGAAAAACGGATACACACGAAGATGGAAAAATTGACACAGACAGACAGACAAACAGATACAGTGAAAGGGACATACGAAGAAAGACACAGAAGCAGGCAGAAAATAGATACACCAAAACGAAGACAGACAGACAGAAAGGGGATCAGGTGCTAAGTTTAACTGACTGGAAATAAGGAGCAGTCGATGGCATTCGATCGCTTCAATGGATCCAGCAAACGCCGAGTTGCTATGGCAACACTTGCTCAGAGCGTTGCTCGTCTGAAGAATGATGTTCTGTTCACGAATGACGGCCTCCTGAAGAACCTGCAACACCACCACCACCAATTCTACCACTACCACCATCGCTACCAACCAAAGTCCACCACCAATTTCACCACCAGTAACACCATTAACTCCACCACCACCACCAATACCACCACCACCATTACCATAACCAACATCATCACCATTACCACCATTACTGGTACCACTATTACAATTACTACCACTACCATTACCATGACCAACATCATCACCACCATTACTGATAACAGCATTTCCACCACCACCAATACCACCATAAATCCCAATACCACCATCATCGATATTACACCAATACTACAACCACAAATTCCACCAACAGGCAACAACGTAGAAAACATGGCAATACGTTTGTTACCTTGAGTTGTTCTGCAGTGGATTTTCTGGCAGTGAAGTCATCATTTACGCCGGTACTCTCCCGACGACTGGGGTCATTCTGACGTACAACACTCCCCAAATCAATCGGCACAGCCACTTTGAACCTTCAATCAATGAATTGATCAAGCAATCAATGAAACCAAAGATAGCAATAGTATGCCTCTCTCTGTCTGTCTCTCTCTCCTTCTCCCCTATCTTACAGGTGAAAGAATATTAAGGGTAGCATAAATAAAGGTACTATAACAGGGTAACATAAGGTACAGGTACTTTATCATAAAATGAGTGTAACTAAAAGGTAAATAAAGAGTACATTAGGTATAGTAATGACACCATAAAGGTAAATGTAACATAAAGGTAAAGGTAACCACTTTTATGATACTTAAAAGGTGGTACATTCAGTGTTTAGATAACTAAAAAGCTGGTAATAGTAATATAAAAGTAAAGGTAAAAAGTAATGGTAAGAGTGCAGGTGATAAAAATACCTCTCCATACCTTACAGGTAATGGAAAACAACAGGTAACTACCGATTCAGACTGTCATCGACCGATTGCGATCGCTCATATCTTTCGCCGCTCTTGTTGACAACATCCGCTGCATATGTTGCACGTTTGTTGTGCAACGAACCCTCCTCTTCCTCTCTGTCCTCCAACAGTGACGAGTAACTAACGGGTCTTGGCGCCTGTAATGTAACTTTATTTAGTAATGTAATATAGAATAAATGGACATTTATACACAGCCATTTTTCTTTCATTATGGGATCATTTGCTACATTCACATCTAAGCCAAGTAAATTTTTCCAACTTCATTCTAGGAACAGTGGAGGCAAATTTATTTGACTGGATTTTGCAACAGCATGTGGCTTGTGTTAACTATGCCACATAATCAGCCAATCAATCAATAAGCCAATCAATCAATCATCCAATCAATCAACAAATCAATCAATCAGTAAATCAATCATCCAATCAATCAATCAGCTAATCAATCAGCCAATCAAACAATCAGTCAATCAATTGATTCCTCTTCCACTTCCACGGCACTATAGCAGTTACCTAAAATAAAATAGCCTTTGATGTGCATGTGTGGTCCAGCTGTATGTCACAGTATACTGTGGTGCTATCTGGCAAATAATATACAAAAAATGGTTTAAATGTAAAGATACACATTTTCCTATACTGACTGTATGGCTTTGACCCCTCATTTTACAATTAATTAATGGGGTGAGATCCTTCACCACTGCTGTCCATTTGAATGGGTGCCACAACATTTAAGGTCCCCATGTACAGTTTAGAATAGGCAGTATGCTGAGATAAAGTTCTCAAGATCAGGACAATTTTTGGCAATTGCTTTCATGGTCTGTAGTTAACAGGGATTTCCTCATAGCAGGGACACTCTGCCAAAGTAGAGTCCAGATGTTCTGTATGGAAGAAGCTAGTTTTGTGAAAAACCAGGAGACTTTCTCACCACTTGCTTGATCTGCCTGGCAGACGGAGTTTCGCTTGCTTCTCTCGGCCGACGAAGCAGGCTCACGTCAAAAGGGAGTGGTGTGCCAGAACTTTCTGTGAAGGAAGTATTGATGCCTGAATTGGGAGTGGCACTGCACAGTTCGAAAGCAGTGGTCAACTGTGGAGACAGAGGCTCTTGTGAGGGAGTGGCATCGAAAGATCGACCAGCTGAGTCTGTTTCATGACATGGCAGGACGATGTCAAGTGTCGTGGATGAAGGATAAACAATGACCTGAAATACAAAAAGGGCAGAAATGTTGCATTCATATGCAGATTCACCATCGTCAATTATAATCCGAGTTGAAAGCCAGTGGGCATACATGTATGCATGTATGTAGGAACAGATGAATGCATTACTGTATGCTATGTATATATGGTGGGACGTGGTGGTGTAGTGGTATGGTCGGTGCCCTGTAACTGGAGGGTTGCGGGTTCGAATCTGCCTCAAGTCACTGCATAGTGACCTTGGACAAGTTGCTCACCCACAAGTGTGTGAGGGAGGCAATGGGAAACCACCTCACTCATCTCATCCTGGGTGGCATAAAGCAAATGGACCTGCCTTCGGGCAGAGAACTCGTTATCGTATACATGTTTATGTGTATATGGATGAATGTATAGATAGCCAAAAAACTCTGCTGCACACCATCCAGAGGTCCCTCAAAGAAGCTCACATTAAACTCATCACATATAAAGCAAAGAAGGGCCCTTGGTTGAACTAACCTCATCTGATGCAGTTGTTTCTTGTGCCTGATTCAATCCCCCCTCCGGTTCGCTGCTCCCTTCCGAAACCATTTCAGCGACGATGACCTGCTCCTCTTCTGTAGAACTTAGAGCCCTCTGATCTTCCATATCTGCCTCAACAAGTTTTCTAAAAATAGCAACCAATAAAACATCTTTGCAAAATGAAACAACAAATTAAAAATGCATACCATATTTTATCAGTATAGCAAAATAGTAATCAGAATTCTCTAGAATCTTATTTGGCAAGTATTTGTGTGAACAGCTAGACATTTAACACAGCACCTTTTAAATGCCTCACAAAAGCCCAAACTAAGTTACCCTAATGTTGTTCAAGTTCGTTAAGAACTTACTCAACATTGTCGTTGTCCTCTGACGTACTTGACTCCGAAATCTCAGCACCTGCTGACAAAGAATTCGTGTCCAATATCATTTTCGCTGAAGTCTCACCATCCTTACGCTCGGACTGGGCTGCAAGAGCAGCAATCGGGGCAGGTCTTGCTGATGGCATGGGAGTGGACAGCACAAGAGACATGGCAGGCGATGGTTTCTTTATTATGCCGTATATACTGGTGCGAACTGCAGGCGTTGGAGGACTAACAATTGATGGAACGGCGGAAGAAAGCATTCTAGGTGCTGTCAGAACTTCGCATGAAACCTGAATGCAAATAGTATTTGAAACCTGAATGTAAACATTAAACAGCATTTCAAACGTACAAAAAATTTGAATGTTCACAGCATCTGAAACCTAAATGTAAATATGAAACCACATTAGAAACTTAAAAATTTAAATGTTCACAGAATTTGAAACCTGAATGTAAACATTAAACAGCATTTTAAACATACAAAAACTTTGAAATGTAAACGGCATTTTAAACCTTAATGCAAACAATAAACAGCATTAGAAAACTAAGTGTAAACAGGAAAAAGCATTTGAAACGATAATGTAAGCATTAAACAGCACTTGAAACACAAAAATTTGAATGAAAACAGCATTTGAAACCTATACCAAAGCATTAAACAGCATCTGAAACAATTTGATTGTAAACAGTAAACGGCATCTGAAATCTAAATGTAAAGTAAACTGCACCTGAAACCTGAATGTAAACGGCATCTGAAATCTAAATGTAAACATTTGAAACTTGAATGTAAACAGTAAACAGCACTTGAAACATAAACAATTTGAAATGTAAACAGAATTTGAAACAAACAATTTGAAATGTAAACAGCATTTGAAACATAAACAATTTGAAATGTAAACAGCATTTGAAACATAAACAATTTGAAATGTAAACAGCATTTGAAACACAAACAATTTGAAATGTAAACAGCATTTGAAACACAAACAATTTGAAATGTAAACAGCATCTGAAACATAAACAATTTGAAATGTAAACAGCATCTGAAACATAAACAATTTGAAATGTAAACAACATCTGAAACATAAACAATTTGAAATGTAAACAGCATCTCAAACTTAAATGTAAACATTAAACAGCATCTCAAACATAAAAAATTGGAATATAAACAGCAATTAAAACTAGACTATAAACATTTGAAACCTGAATTTAAACAAAAAACAGTATTTGAAACACAGCAGACAGAACTAGAAACAAACAAATTGAAATGTAAACAGCATTTGAAACCTGAAAGAAAACAATAAAGAGCATTTCAAACATACAAAAAATTTGAATGTTACAGCATTTGAAACCTGAATGTAAATATTAAATCGCATTAGAAACTTAAAAATTTAAATGTAAGCAGCATTTGAAATCTGAATGTAAACATTAAACAGCATCTGAAATATACAAAAAATTTGAATGTTCACAGCATTTGAAGCCTGAAAGTAAATATTAAACCACATTAGAAACTTAAAAATTTAAATGTAAACAGCATTTGAAACCTGAAAGAAAACAGCAAAAACAGCATTTTAAATCTTAAATGCAAACATTAAACAGCATTTGAAGCATACAAAAAATTTGAAAATTCACAGCATTTGAAACCTGAATGTACCGGTAAATGCTAAATCACATTAGAAACTTAAAAATTTAAATGTAAACAGCATTTGAAACCTGAAAGAAAACAGCAAAAACAGCATTTTAAATCTTAAATGCAAACATTAAACAGCATTTGAAGCATACAAAAAATTTGAAAATTCACAGCATTTGAAACCTGAATGTACCGGTAAATGTTAAACCACATTAGAAACTTAAAAATTTAAATGTAAACAGCATTTGAAACCTGAAAGAAAACAGCAAACAGCATTTGAAATCTAAATGTAAACGGTAAACTGCACCTGAAACCCTAATGGAAACATCATTTGAATGTAAATATTAAAACGTATTAGAAACAAAAATATAAATGTAAACTTCATTTGAAATCTAAATGTAAACATTAAACAGCATTTGAAACATACAAAAAATTTGAAAATTCACGGCATTTGAAACATGAATGAAGACATTAAACATCATTTGAAACATAAACATTTTGAAATGTAAACAGCATATGCAACCTGTCATATATACAGTAAACTGCACCTGAAATCTAAATGTAAACATCATTTGAAACCTGAATGCAAATATTAAACAGCATTAGAAACTTGAATTTGAACAGCATTTGAAACCTGAATGTAAACAGTCAACAGTATTCGAAAACATAAAAAATTTGAAATGTAAACAGCAATTGAAACTTGAATTTGAACAGCATTTGAAACCTGAAGACAAACAGCACATTCTTAGTGCACATGCTAATAGCCATCTACAGTAACATAAAATATGGTCTACCAATCAACAAGCGACAACATCGATAGGGTGTGCGAAAAGGTGATCTATACGAAGCATGCTCGGTCTGTGATGTAATGGTCGCAGGCTCGAGCTGAGGAGACTGGGTGTAACAGCCTTTGGCAAGTTTTTTGAGCACGCACGCCTCTTTCGCCACGCAGCAGAATTTGGTACTGGCATAAGCTGGTACATAAATGCCAAGTCCTGCGATGCATTGGCTTTTGTCCACGACCTTGGGGTTCGTTCGTTGCTAGCTTAAGACAGAAAGATCCGAAATGAGCACCTCTTCTACGTTTCACTATCGGACGTGGAATCTTTCTCTTCTTCAGCGTTCTAGGTAGGTCCAGGAATCCAACAACTTCTCTGTTCTGTGCCCTTTCCTTAACTTCTTTGTAACACTTTATTCTTTCTTTACCCAATATGCAGTTCACAGCATAATCCTTGGAGTTCCTGTAACCTTCTTTACCTCAATTAATACTTTTTATACTGTAGCTAAGGTAAAATATTCTATGCCAAAGTAAAGCAATAAGCCAAGTCACTGTCTACAAGGTAAGTATACAAAGGTAAAGCAATAACCCAAGTCACTGCCTACAAGGTAAGTATACAAAGGTAAAGCAATAAGCCAAGACACCAAGGTAAGTATGGCATACCAAGGTAACACAACAGAAAGCAGAATTTACTTTCAAGTGTGATCTGAATGCATTAGCTACCTTTCAGTCAGTTTACTTACAGCCGTTTTGATATTCCTGCTACAATCGCCCATCTGTACACGTACCACGTCCGTCTCCACTTTTCCTTCCGAGATTTCACTAATCCCCAATTCCCGCTCCACCTGGAAACTTCGTGGAGTCAGCAAGGGCGTATTAGCCCTCTCCTGTTCTTCGGAAAGCTTCTGCTCCCACATGGAAAGCCGGGATCGAACAGTGTTCTTGTCCTCTGAACCGCAGCTCTTTCCCTCCAACGCCGTCTTCCTCCGCTCGGCAACTGGCGAACCCTTTGGTTTCTCAGCTGAGGTGGAGCACGCATCCACCTTCTTTTGCCAGCTGGCCATTCGTTCGCTGACTGGCTGAAGAGCCGGGTCAACCGGTTTCTTGGTTCGTCGCAGGTTGATCACTTCAACCTCATCCCAGTTTTCTGTCGCGAATCCAGAGCTACGAGATGCAACGTTGTCTTTCAGCAACATCTGCGTTTCCTGTGCTGTACTTTTGGCCGTTAAATGTGCAGATAAGTTGAGGTTTGGTTGAGGCATTTTGTCCAAGTTTTCATCTGAAAAGTAAGTCGTCAAACGTTTCATTAATACATTCCAGCCATTAGCCGTGTTATTCAATGTATGCAGTTTTACACAACTCAACAGGAGTTAAATGAAATGGTTAAATGTACGTTTTCCTACAGTATAGCAAACGCACAGCCCTGACCCTGCTCATTTTTCAATAAATTTAATGGGTGAGATCCGTCACCACCGCTGCCCATTTCAATGGGCACCACGCCATTTAAGGTCCCCGTGTACAGACCATGCTAGCCTGTGATTCAAATCTCTGAAATATAGCCAATATCGGTGAAGTGAAGGGGCCCTTTGAACCTGGTCTTTAACCAAAGAAAGTGGGTCATTGGGACAGCAGGCGTTATCTGGACATGTACTAACCATAAAACTGGCCTACAGAACAGCAGGCAAACAGTTTTTATTTATTCATAGCACTTATTACGCACAATAAAGCTTAATCTCAGGCACCTTTTCACAGACCTCTGACATCACTCCACTCAGAAATCCTGTATCCCCGCTTGTGCATTAAACAATATTAATACTTTCTGTTAACTGCTATCCTTGAGCTGAAACATTCTTTCAGAACAAGTTCAACGTTTCAAAACAAGTCCAATGTTGAAACTAATGCTACGCTATTATCTTGTCTAGTCTTGTCTTCAACCAAGGACCGGCTGCAACACTAACAATATTGTACCATCTGCCTCTGTCCCTTGTCTCCTGTAATAACTGGTCAAACAATAATTCAGTCCACGCTATGCTAATAGGACTTTCAATCTGAAGAAAACTGTACCTTTTGCTGCACTCAGCTGGCGATCAAGAACCACAAGGCGAGACTTAACACTTGGAATTATAGGAGTATCTGTCTTAATGGCGTTCTCCATCTGCCTCAAACAAACACGCTTGGTTGGTGAATCTGTTAAAACAACCAAACACATAAAACAATACAGTTATGATTATAACTGTAATACAGTTACAAATGTTTTATGCTCAACTGTAATAATGTTAATCAATGTTAATGTTACAACTATAGTTGTATTATGATAGCAGATGCCTTACGACTGCAGCTTATTACGATTACAACTGCATTATAATTACTGTTGTATTATGATTACTACTGGGTTCCATCGGTGACCTTGAATATCATGCAAAATTTGTAACTTGTTACCCATTTCAACTTACCATTTCATTCTCACAAGCTTTAAAAACAAACCTATTTCATCCAACCGATAGCCACCTACAGAGCGTCAGAGAAGTTCAGAATATTGTAGAAATGGTCTATTAGAATACAGCACCAAATCAAGCCACGGCAGCCAATTAGTAGAACACTCACTTGCAATGCAGCGTATTTAGGTTCAAAACCTGTATGCACTTAAACGTAATCGTAATTGCACATTTATATAGCATCTCTTCAAGAAAACTCCTCAGGGGGGCTCTGAAACTCCTCAGATGCTACCTCAAGTATCGTTGGCTAATAAAGCAGTGTAAAATAAAAATTGCAATAAATAAGAATTTCAAATAAATAAATAATCAAATCAAATGCCATTGACAATATCTGAACAAAACATACAAAAATAAATGCTATACCTCTTCCTCCTGTTGAGACAGAATCCCTGAGTTTGTTGGCTTCGATCATCAGTTCAACTCCACGCTTGCGGTTCAGAGCCAAGTCGACGTCGGTTGCATGGTTGTCATCCATGTTTTGACGTGTTTCTGGAGCAAACATTACACAATTGCACTTTTAACACATTTTGTTCTGTAACTAATAAAAGGTGCTATTAAAATCGACAAATACATTTCTGCAGTAATCATAGTTTTGCAACCTTGTTAACATTTTTCAGCCAGAATGGGTGTTTTTAAGTTAAGTTTCTCAAACTTCCATTTAGTTCAAAGGTTAAAACTTTAAGTTCCTTAAAAAACAAAGAAATGTTCCACTCTTCTGTGGCACCATAATGTTTGTCATGCACTACATCCTCTAGGGCAAGAATCTCTAAATAAATCATGCAGGTAATTTATTGTTTTAGCATACTAAATTATTTATGTGATTATCCGTAGCACTTTAATGTACCAAATTAAAAATTAACATGTATCTTTACTGAACGAGCGTACCAGTAAAAACAGAAAAAATCTCTTGGAGAAATTGCCATTTTTAAATTGTAACATTTTCCACATCAAATCACCATTTCAAACGTAAATGAATTGAAGCAACTTCCTCTGGAAGCTGTAGTCTCATCAGTGAGTTTGTTTCATTATGCATGTTTTAATTAACTTATTCTGCTTATTTTCTTTTTCCTTAACACTATTCTAGTCTCAGAAGAGTCAACTAAAAAGATAAGCAATTAAATGAATTTGGGGCGCTAAAACGTTATTGGTTAATCGTGTCAGTAATTTCGGACCTTAAAAACAATCAGATAAAATTAATAAAGGCTGCTGAGGTATAAACCAAAGCTGGCAAGCATGCGGATGGGTCACCCTTTATGACGTCTGTCAGCATCAGAAGTTGTAATAACATAATTACAAGATTTCTGAATAATGCACTAATACTGTCTGCAATAAAGCCGAAACAGTTTGGGAATTCACGACGATGGTTTCTGTATTCACTGAGAATAAGCCTGTGAATAAGCAGTTCCCGCGACTTAGCTTTCGTAGGCCGCTGTAGAAATCTCGAGCTACGATTTCAGATGTCTGTCAAGTTGACAGACATCGATTTCAGCAGGGTAGTACCAACATAGTCTATATATCAACATCCGCTTAGGTAACACTAAAAACGTCCTAATAAACTTTAAAAAATCACTAATATCCTGAGAAAAGTTTTATTTTAAATATGTGCAAGCACTATACGTACCAGTTGCGCACCTTTGAGTCAAAAACAAAATTTGATTTGAATTCGAGCGCCGAAAACTCTCGCCTAAAGTCTCGCTACGCCAATACAATTGCCACGTGACTCGAGTAACACAAATACACCACGGGCAAAAAATCGGATGTCTACATGAAGCCTATCGTAAGCTCGACATTTCTATAGCGCCCAACGAAAGCTAAGTCGCAGGTACCAGCTTATTCACAGGCTCTAATTCAATGCAAAATCGATTGACAGGAAGAGTCTGGTTCCATGTCAAAATCACAATATCACTTTAATATTTTCAATCCACCCTTTTGCCTAGTAACCACAGCCGGATTCTGGTATTCCCTGACCTGTCGATTTTCGACCAGGCTTATAATTTCTGACTACGATTCACTCGAAGCGACCATTGAATGGTGGATTGTGCAGTATGATAACGGCGCTATAGAAGTCATTAGATTCGATCAGACATGCCTCATCAGAGATCACTTGCGGCAGTGCAATGAGAATCCTAGACTAATTGGGGGCCTAGTTAGCTACATTGGTAAGCGCGTATGCCAAGGAAGCCTCTGTGTGTGAGGATCCCCGGTTCGCGTCCCGGTCGTGGCTTATTTCAGAAATGAGAATCTCGGGCTAGCACGGTCAGTGCACGGAGACCTTAAGTGGCTAGTAGGGGTGTTGAAGGATCTCACTCGATATATGGTCGATGCCATACGGTCGCTATAGAAAAACGTGTACAAGCTACAAGTTATCAATGTAAGCTTGGCATCCTTAACGGCAACTGCCTCTTTTTTGATAACACTGTCCCATCTCTTCGGCTGGCAAGCGGATTTTAGCATCTCTCGACAGCGCTTCGACTTTATGCAGCGATAGGAGTAAAGTTGATGCCTTGCGCTCAGCTTCCAAGTGTCGCTTTGGAAACCTGAGTTTACAATTACGTTTGCGAATCTTAAATTACCACAGATACACGTGACGTTATAAATTATCATAGGGAAGAAAGGATTGCATTGTCACACTCGGAAATGAATCTGACGTGGCTACCATAGTAACTATTGTTACCTACACTCTGAGAGAGTAGCTTATTCTAATGTGGTCGCAGTGTTGAAACACGTCAGTGATTGTAGGGCCTAATTTAATTACTAACTTCTAGTATTTAATTCACAAGGATCAACCGATGGCGCATCAAAGCCAAGGTGCAATCAGATAAGTCAATACCCAGAAGGTCAGACCAGTAAGACAAATAGGTAGCCTGCGGTGGGTAAGCAATTTGAAAGAGGTAAATGAAGTTGAGAACGAAATGATATAACGACCGAGAAGAACAAGAGGACCCTGGGAAAGACTTCCAGCAATCGAAAAAGCAGTTCTAGTCTTAGGTATGACCAGAGAAAGCCTATCAAATTATTTGGTTGAATAATAAGCATGGGGAATTAGAACTAATTCTGAGTATTTTGGTTGGCCAAAGCTAAGTCTTTTAAAAGTATAAGCCTCCATTTAAAACAAGTCGATTAAGTAGACCTAAATATTTAAATCTTATTTCAGAGATTTAAATCTCGGGCTAGTACGGTCCGTGCACGGGGGCCTTAAATGGCGTGGCGCCCATTCAAACGGGCAGCGGTGGTGAAGGATCTCACCCGATAAATTCATTGCAAAATGAGCATGGTCGAGGCCATACGGTCGCTACATAAAACCTATGCATTTACATTTATTTAAAACGTATTACGTGTGTTCCGGTGAAAGTTTTTTGTGATTGCCACAAGGAGTCATCACGCAAAACCCTCATTAGGCGTGAAACACTTATTTCCACACAAAATTATTCTCCACAAAAATATTCTCACTATAACAGTATCTGCTAATTTTAGACATGGCATTATTTCCACACAAAATTATTCTCCACAAAAATATTCTCACTATAACAGTATCTGCTAATTTTAGACATGGGATTAAGTTTCTAAGCAATAAACTGAACTTTTACGTTCAGCAACTGCATAAAAAGACTGCCGAACCATCTCAGATCAAACAGGTTTGCCATTCAGCAACTTACTTCGAATATCTGTTTGAGACAGTCGGTTAAGCGATTAGCGCCTAATTTGACGACGGCTGTGCGGCAGCAAACCTTCGGGTTCTGACGACACCACTCGAAGCACGTATTTGAAGATCTAGGCGAATCTGATATTCTCTGGTGTCTTTTCCCCCATCAACAATATCAATGACTTAGAGTCTCACAATTTACTCGCAGGGAAATATGAACTATAGAAGAAATGCAAAATCGCAGGTGGTTAGAACCTGCCTGACCTATGGTGACATGCTCGGCATTCGTGTGCTGTGAGGCAGTCTTTCATAGTAAGGAACTAGGAGTAGCTGTTGAGTAGGCGCTGTATACCATATATAGAGTGATGACTTTCAAATGTAAATTTTCGTGACGCACCTAAGCGAAATGCAAACGTTCCCCCAAAGGCTTTCTTACTTCTTATTAGTTTTGTTTCTCTTTCCAATTCTTGTTAAATCTGTCTGAACGTCTGCCCATTCCATGCACAGCCAGAGATATATCGCAAACAAGGAGGCTCGGGCAGTCTGGACAAATCTCACGCTGCAAAGGTGACTGGGACAATGCCAGGGCCTTGCGAGCAATGCTTTCCGGCCCTCTGAGGGGTTGGAAGAGACCTATCGGACGCCCTCGCCATACATGGACAAGAACGGTGGAAGCTGACCTGCGCCCAACGAACTTATGGTTACGTTCGGCCTGGAGACGAGCACAGAATAGAGATGGCTGGTGGAGACTGCAACAGTCGAGAGGAGCACGCCACAGATGATGATGATGAAGATGATGATGGTGGCGACGATGATTATGTTGACGATGAAGATGATGATGATATGATGATGACTATGATTACGATGGTAATGATGATGGTGATGAAGATGATTATGATGAAGATGACGATGGTGATGATTATGACGATGAAGATGATGACGATGACGATGATGCTTACGATGACGATGGCGATGATGCTGGTGATGAAGATGATGCTTATGATGAAGATGACGATGATGATGAAGATGATGGTGGTGATGGTGATGAGCATCAAAATAAAGAGCACGTCATAGTTGAAAGTTTCGACAGGTCCCATAGACTGTCGTTGTAAATCGGAATCAGGATAGTGTTGAGCTGGCTGTTCCAGGTTCGGTCGTGCCTTTTATGCAGACAAGTCTAACTCTTTTCCGCATTAATCAGTTACAGTGTTATAATCAGCTATAATGCCATCTCAAATCCAGTAGACATTGCACTCGTTCAGTAGGCACTGCGACTCCTGCCGTGCCCTATACCTGAAGAGGGTTGGGCTCTCGGGCCCTCTCGGCAGTTGGTCCAAAGTTTTGGAATTCACTACTCAGTTAATTTCGTTCTGCCAATTCTTTCATGTCATTCAGGTTTAAGCTTAAAACACTCATCCAACTGCTTACCCACCGTAGCCTGGATTTTGGTTTCTCTGATCTTTCCGAATTCGGTTTATGATTTCGACTGCGATTTTTACTTGAAGCGACCATCGACTGATACCTTGGGCATTATGATAACGGCGCTTTAGAAGTCTTTATTTCGACTACTCATTTTATATTTGTCCAGCAGAGGGCGATAGTGGAAGAGACCTAAACTGTAAAATTTTGTGTATGCTTTTCTGGCTGCGACCCTGCTTATTTTTCAATAAATTTATCGGGCGAGCTCCTTTACCCCCGCTGCCCGTTTGAATGGGTGCCACTCCATTTGAGGTCCCCGCGTAAAGCCTTAACAACCTTGTCATTTGTCATAGCGCGTTTACGAGTCAACCCAAGAAGGTCATGGTTCAAATCGTCGCTATGGACATACAGCGACGTCTAGACGGGCAGCGGTGGTGAAGGAGCTTGCCCAATAAATTCACTGAGCATTGAGGGGCAGAAATCTTGTAAAATATTTCTCGCTTTGGCGGGGATTTGAACCCCCGACCGTAAACACGTTATAGCATGTTCCGAGCACATTAGACACTATTGAACTTTTGTAGCGCATTTACTGACTAATAAGAAAACGGAACATACCGTGATCTTGGTTTGGTTGGGCTTCTCATACGTATTGCAATTCTTCCCATCAAAATAATGCTTTTGAAAGAACACGTCTCATCCAGCCACGGCAAAAGAAGTTACACCTCGCGCGTCTTAATTTGCACAGAAAACCAGAAGTATTCTACAAGTCTCACATTTTCGAATAGCGCCAACACGCAATGACGTCACAATAGCGGAATAGTTATGAGTGAGTTACACATTCTTACTTAGTACTTCGCTACAAAAGTTCAATAGCGTTAATAACTGCGCCATCCCTTCAGTGAAAAAGGATTGGCCATGAGAATTCAGAGAATTATCGAGGAGCATGGATGGAATTAGGCCTAGTTCACTGACCTGGTTAGCTACATTGGTTAAAGTAAACGTCAATGTGCTTCTGTGCGCGAGGTTGCCGGTTCGCATACCGATCGTGGCTTATTTCAGATATTTTAATTTTAACCTTAGATGGTGTGTCAAACGGGCAGCGGTAGTGAAGGATCTTGCCCGTTTAATTCACTGAAACATGAGCAGGGACGAACTTGGCATACGGCCGCTACAGAAAACTTTGTACATTTACATTTACTTAATACAAAGAAGAAGTGAGGGGGAAGAATGGAGGGAGACTTGGAGACGATAGCAGAGTATCATTCATTCGTCTACGGATGAACATGTTGTTTTTAAAGACCTCGCTTAGGCTAAGGGAGGGAGAGTCTTCATAAGGCGACTTCATTTTCCTAGCCTCGGCATATGATGTATATGCCGTCCTCTCCATCGCCATCTCGTCTTTCCACCGATATTGTACGGCCAGTGTACTCATTTGCCAGCTGAGTTCGATAGGAGATGCAAATGGAGCAGAGATCTTTTAATGTATTTTCTGCCCTGGTGTGAATTTGAACCTCCAACCCTCCAAGCAAGTTAACCCCCATTTAGTAATACATTGAAAGGTAACAACTATGACATCATCATGACATATAGTCTATAATTGAAGCTATTTTGAAATATTGACTATATATGTAAAAGCCTACACGTACAATGATCACTTCTGATAGACGACTGTAAAGTAATGTAAATAATCTAACTATAGGACCGAGTTAGTTGTTCAAGAAAAAGTATGTCCGAAAGATGATTAAAATGAATAAGTACACTGATATAGGCTAAGTAGAAATTTCTATATATAGGCCTATACGGGCCTTCAGTGTTCGTGTGGCAGTGATGTAGCGCTACCTTAAGGTATAGCCTAGGCCTACAGTAGGCCTACCCATCGGCTGTTGCATCTAATGATTACAACTACTCACAAAGTAAAGTAACGAAAACTATAAAGCAGTTTAAAACAGGGAAGTTGAGCAATGCTGGGCTTGGTTAGTAACCTACCTAGATGAGAGACCGTCTGAGCATTGTCAGACCGTCTGGGGCAACTCAGCCCTCCATCCCTTCAAGGTCAGGAAATGAAAACCGACACAAATTTGTGAAATGGGGTTGAGGTTAAAGAATTTCTATGATAGTATATGTGGTTTCATGTTACATGCAGCTGGAAGTTTTAATTTATTTATTTTTCTCGTTTCAATAGTCTTAGCCTTTATTGCTGAGGAAGTGTCATCGGACTTAGCTCCAATGACATCTACAGACCTGCAGGTCTTAAGGCCAGAGGCCTATGGGCCTATCATTATATGCATCTTCTGCAATCGCAGCTGCTGAAAGCACTCCTTAGTCGCGAACTCCGGTGCCGTACTGGGCTCCACCTGCCTTCTTCAACGCCTCCCGGATATTTGCCTCTTCCAGTTCGACAAGGTCACTGATTTGAATTTCCAAGGCGAAGTTCTACCAAAAGAAATGGAAAACGAACTGTCGTGTTATGTAAAATTACGTATATTTAAATATATGTGTGTCTGTATGTACGTATGTATGCATGTATATATGCATGTATGTATGTATTTATGTGTGTGTATGTATGTATGTGTATGTGTGTATGTGTATGTATGTATGTATGTCTATGTATATATATTTATGCATGTGTGTATGTATGTGTGTTTATGTGTATTTATGTATGTATGCGGGTATGTGTATGTATTTATATATATATGCATGTGTATGTATGTGTGTCTTCTATGTATATATTTATGAATGTATGTATGTATGCATAAATGTATGCTTGTAAATATGTACAGGTGTATGTGTGCATATAAATCTTTTAACAAAAGTAAAGATGACGCCAAGAAACTTTAGTTAATTTGCGTTAATTAAATTAATTAATTAATCAAAGTAAACTTGATTAACCCACCTGAATAACAGATTTTACAGTCGACTTGTCCGTGCTGACTTTGGCCCGCTTGAGGGCGCTGATGTGACTTCCTATCCACGTGATCAGGACGAACTTTGCCCTCTTGCTCAGTTCATCGCCAGCAGTTAGACGAACGAATCCGAACAGCCTCTCATCATCTGACAGAGAAAATTGAACAATAATGTCATAAGAACTAACCTTCGATGGAGCTACTCGAAACGATTTAGAGCTCGAAAAGAACAGTAAATTCGTTTGCACGCAGATAATACAATACAATGCAATACAACAGGGCATACATGTATATAGTACATACATACTTACGTACATACATACACATATACATATTCGCACATATATATAAACATACATATATACATACATACACGCATATATACATACATGCATACATACATGCATATATACATACATACATACATACACATACATGCATACATGCATACATACATATATTTACATACATACATACACATATACATACATAAATGCATACATACATGCATACATACATATACAGTACATACATACAAACATACACATATACATACATACACACGGTTACATACATACATAAATACGTACATACAATATGTGTGCTCTAACTGAATATATACATGCATATAAACTACAAGTCTGTTTATGTAGAGTATTATGCTATAAAATACAAAAACACTTTGATACAGTATAATACAATAGGTTTACAATACAATACATAATAAAAAACGCACACACGTAGATCACAACATTGGCGGCTCCAGGAATGCTTGCGTGGGGGGCATTTCCAGAGGGGCGCCACATTCTGGCATGGGTCTGGTCTGACGGGCGCCGGCATATAACCAAGAGGGGCCCCGGGGACCAACCGCCCCCCAAGCCTATAGCTAAATCCTCCTTTGTCTATACTCAACCGAATTTGTTATAAAAAATGGAATTTACAAGTTTTTTCTCTTCGTTTGGTTGTTTTCCTACTTGCGGGGCTGTCTTGTGACGAGTTGGTTCCAAACTTAAAATCGTTATTGTAAAATTTAACCAGTCACTGTGTTGAGGAATGTTATGCATGCTTTGCAACATGTGCAAACGACTGTTCATATTGGAACATTGACATACATAGCGGGGCAGTTTGACAGCAGAGATATTGTCAATTGGATATTAACATATTAACATTCCTTAGAATAATATGGGATGCCGATTGCCTGTTTAATATTTATTAGTGTTATTTTCCCCTTATTTCAATCGTGTTTATTTAATTAAATAAACCCTATTACACCATAGTTTGATTTAAATTAAAGCCTGTATTGATCCACAGGTTTAGACGGTATAGATCACGCGACAATTTACCTGAGAGTTCGGATTGGAAATCCTAGTTTCTAGTAAAACGATTAACTTATTATTAAAAATAACTGTTGAGCAAATTCTACTCAATTTCATTCAAAACTCAAGTCCCTCCTCTACAAGAAATCTTACCCTGGTCAATCCAATACGCTAACTTCACATTTCTCTATACCTAAACACAACCCGATTAATTCAGTGAAAATCGAACAGGGTCGAGGCCATACGGTCGCTAGAGAAAAACGTGTACATTTACATTCACTTTTACCCGCCGTAACATGGATTGCCCTTATATAGAAAATACCTCTAACATTTCTCTTTCTCCTCGATACGTCTCCAAACACTTCAATCATGGTAACCGGACTTTGTTCTACGAGATCTAAGTACAATCCATTTGACTTGACGCAGAGTTTTTGAAAAAGCTAGTGCCCCGCGCCAAACTCTTAAGTAGCGCTTTAGAAATTTTCGAGTTCACGATTACGAATAAGGTAAACTGTTTCGGTTTTCCCTAACGCCTAGAGCTGAAAATCCTATGACGACACAGACCACGTGATAATTCCACGTGATATTTTACCAGAGAATTTGGATTGGAATTCCTCGTACTCTGATCCGGTGGCCAACAGAACAATCGTGTTGCTGTCGTCGTACCCCAAGAGAGCCCTGACAAACGAATAACACACATTTATCTGTATTTTGCATAAAATTGAACATAATGTATCTGATCATTTATATAACGCCCTTTAAAATGTAATCTAATTACCTCTACAGCGCAGTTGTCATAATGCGCGATGAATCAGTCTGTGGTCTCTTCATCTGAACGCCGTAGTCTCACGTTTTCAAGAAACCCCACCCTGATCCATTGAATCCGCTGCCCCCATTACTCTCAGCTTAAACACAATCCACACTAACAGCTCCTTTCCCCCTTCTTTCTCTGGTCTTCTGGCAATCGGACTTGGTCCTTGTTCTTTGGACAGTCCCACTGACTTGACGCAGCCCTCGTGAATAAGCTGGTGCCCTGAGCTTAGTTTTTAAGAGAGCCATACCAAATAATAATAATAATAATAATAATAATAATAATAATAATAATAATAATAATAATAGTAATAATAATAATAATAATAATAATAATAATAATAATAATAATAATAATAATAATAATAATAATAATAATAATAATAATTATCTCTCTTTTTCTCCGGAAATTTTTGAACAACCAAGGGATTATACTTACCTTGGTAAAAAATAATAATAATAATAATAATAATACAGGGATTTAAAAGCCATAGAGAGTTGGACAGCCATAGAATTGGTCACGCGACTTAATGATAGCCTCAAGGGTGAGAGAGCTTCAAATTGAGTTATGATTAATTAGCCAACACAGACTGCACATGTGCTACGTAGGTCTCAATTTTATGCCCGTAGGGTAGCGACAGCATGCAGCAGTTCTGATGAAATCCTGAACAGACTGTTAGTAAACACTTACATATATACATATGCTAATACATCTCTGTGTCAATATATATTTGTATATATATATATATATTTGTGTATACATATCTATATATTATGGTAATAATTGCATTAAATATCAACTGTACCGGATAGTAGGGTAATGGTCGCTCAATCCGGCTGCGAACTGCGTGACTGATGTTACTGTTTTAAGGTCAGCATAGAAAACGGATACTGAATTGTGTGTGTATCCGTGTATCAACGTGTATCCTAGATGTCTATGAGTAGCTAAACCCCAGTAATATTATGAATAAGCACATAGGCCTATACAGTCTATACAGGCATACACACAGGTACATAGAGACACAGACGAGGACACAGACAGACTGACATGCGTTTATGTAGTCTGATCCATCACACAAGCCCATCAGTTGTATGCATACACATGTTTACACACACACCCACACACCCACACACTCAAATACACACAGAGGCAGAGGCAGATACTCACGCGCACAAGTACATAAACAGAGGTACACAAATACAGTGACACACACATATACAAACAGACATACAAACATACAGAAAAACATACAGACAGACACACAGATAGAACGGTCTACATATAACATAAACGGCGTATACGGTCTGATGACAAATACACAGCATACACTGGTCGGACCACGCTGGTACTTTAACCCTTCTCCCACGCAGCTACCGACCACCCCCTTAGCTCCGGATGGGGTATTTGGGTCACACAATGACAAACTGCATGAAGGGGTGCTGCCTCTTCTTTCCCCCTCATTACAATTTCTTGCGCTAGAAAATGGGATTACTATACTCACCCCTCACATTCTATTCGTTGTAGAACTCAATATGAACTGTACTGGACTTCGTATACTTAAAGTACTGTATAATTCAAGGGCAAATCCAGGGCATTCGAGGCATGCACTCCCCATATGATTTTGGGGGTACACTGGTTTTGGCGACGGTTGATTACTCAAAAATAGGTCATTCGAATTCCAGGAAAAAATAGAGGGTACTATAAATCTTGATAATTAACAAATCAACCAAAACAATCAGGAAAATCTGATAAAGAAATAAAGACAAAGAAAGAAATCGAAAAAATTGTGCTATGTCAACGCACCTCGTAAAGACGGTTTTATGAGAATTAAAAATTAATACAATTTTAAATATTTATTGACGAGGTTAAGCATGGCCTTTCTTGTTACTCCCGCCAGCAGGCCTACTATATAGGTCTGCACTGTGCAGAATGGGATTAGGCCTCTGTTGTAGGCCCTGTTGTATCATAAGCGAAACTTAAGAGATATCTTACAACAATTTCGTCATCGGACCACCAAAGTTGATGTCTGGTAAGACGAGACAACTACGAGAAAACTTGACGGCATAAATTGTCCGACAGTCAGTGACAATTAGTGCGGCGTGCATTCAGACAATAATTTAGCCTTTGATAGTAACTAGGCTTCCATATTCGACAGCGAAAAATTGCTCTCGCACCAAACATTTAATGTGTTGAACAATCTAGCCACATTAGCATCTACCGTTACTAATACAGTATCGGTTTACACTGCTAATTAGTAGCTACCCCGAGTTAGTATCTACTGTAAATTATCATCATAATCTAGCACAATACTCGTAAGAGTGCAACTAGATACAGGATGCAACAGTAGCAACAGTAGCAACATCCGACAACCAGACATCATCTCCTCACGGGCCTAGTTAGTTACATCGGTAGATGCGCATGCAAAGGAGCCTCTATACGTAATCGTAATCGTAATCGTAATCCCGAGATTTCTACAGCGCCCAACGAAAGCCACGTCATGGGGACCATTGGAGCTTCATATTATTCGAATAGACATTAAATTAGATATTAGCTGCAAATTAAGAGTAAATACTAAATAGATATTAATTACTTAATTGGATCCTAATTACCAGCCACTAATTAACATTTTATACTGGAAGCTACCATCGACTGAGACATAATCGCATATTTTTAAAACGGCGCCACAGAAGTCATTGAATTAGATTAGCCGAGATTAGATTACATTTAAATAGATTAGACTATACTAGAGGAGATTAAATTAGATTAGACTGGAGGAGATTAAACTAGATTAGACTAGAGGAGATTAAATTATATTAGACTAGAAGAAATCAAACTAGACGAGACTAGATTATATAAAATAGATTAGACTACATACTAGAGGAGATTAAATTAGATTAGACTAGACGAGATTAGTCTAGACTAGACCAGAGTAAATTTGATAAGATTAGATTCGATAAAATTAGATTCGATACCATGTGGTTGGCGTTGAATCGTTCCTAACATCTTCGTAAGCTTCAACTATCGGTTCTTTCTGAATATCGGCCATTTCGAGGGCGGACTGAGCAGGAGAGGTGCTTCAACGGTTGGCGACTACAGTCAGGAGACTCGTTCAGTAGACGCCTATGGAGCGACAGAGCTGCGAATGCTACAGGTTGCGTTGGACTGGTGAGCGAACGTCACCCACGCCAAGATCCGGGTCGAGATGGCGATGACATCCTTCTCTGACGGATGGCGGTTTGATGGGGTGTCGCACTCGGCAGTTGGTTACAGCCCTAATTGGTATTCGGCTGTTGTGTGCTAACTCTGACATGACTGTGTGTCTGGTTGTCTTTCTGACTGTCTGCTTGTCTGTTTCTTTCTCTCTCCTTCTCTCACGTATCTGTATCTTGTTTCTGCTTCTTTCACCTCTCTCCTCTCCAGTGTTTTGCTATCTCTGTTTCTCTCCTTTCCTCCTTTCTCTTCTTTCTCTTCGTCTCTCTCTTTTTCTCCTGCTCTCTCTTTCTCTCTTTCTCTTTCTGTCTCACTATCTATCTGTCTGTCTGTCTGTCTGTCTGTCTGTCTGTCTGTCTGTCTGTCTATCAAAGATTCTATATATCTAGCTATCTATCTATCTCTTTCTCTCTCTCTCTCTCTCTCTGTCTCTCTCTCTGCCTTTCTCTGTCTCTCTCTCTGCTAGCTCTAATCATTTATAGATGCCAGTTTGTCAGCTACAATGCTAATTGTCTCAATCTTATGCTAGACCCATACATGGACCGAATGGCGTTGAACCCAGCGAACGAATGTGAGAATAACATCTCAGCGGCTTCACCAAGATACATACACAGGCCAAGGACACACTCTTACACACCCACGCACATACATACATACTTACATACATACATACATACATACATACATACATACATTCAAATATGCATATACGCACATACATACGTACAAACAAGCATACATACATATAAAAATGCTAAGATACATACACAGGCCTACATGCACATACCTACGCACATACATACATACATACAAACATACATACATACATACACACATCAGTGTTCCGCAGGCGCCTGAAGACTGTACTGTTCAACAGTGATTTTACTTTTTCGGGTCGGAAGCACCTCTGTTGAGTTTATCCTCTAAGAGGCGCTCTATAAATCTCAAATTACAATTACACACATGCATACATACTTACATACATATATGCTTATATGCCTACACATACATGCATACATACATACATAACCGCACATACATACATACATTCAAACATGCATACCCACACATACATACAAAATAAATACATACATACATACATACATGCACATGTACACCTACAGGCACATACTTAGGCCTACGTAGTATGCTAGCCTATAATAGGCCTGTGATCTATGTCCTATAACAGTCATTGGCTGTCGAGATCTGTGTAGAAAAATGTCTCATCAAGGTCAGTAGGCGTCTATCGTTACATCTACACTACAGTAACCTCGCCCAACTATTCTCAGTACCCGGATGGCCTAAGCCATAAGGTCTAACACATGCCAGCCATTTATGGCTCGGTTCGAATGGCTCTGAGTCTCTCCAGCAGTTGTGATGGTTGTGACGTTATGCCGTTACCGCTTTTGGCAAGAAATCCTTTCCTGACGCTTTGGGATAAACAAATGAATTTCTGAAAAAAATAAAACTATGAGTGAACGAATGAGCGAAAGCGCAAATGAAAGAGGAAAACAGGAATGAATGAACGAATGAATGAATGAATATTTAATCGAATGAATGATTGACTGATATTAAGAGTAACTGATTAATATTAATAGTGCCTAAGTAATATTAATAGTAACCGATTAATATGCTGTACGCTTTGCACAGTTAGGCCAAAAGAAATTGTTTTGGTAAAAAAGCCCTGTGTACACAACATCCACCCCCCACACATACAGTACAAATATCCGGGTTGATACCAGACTCTAAGACCACACTGCCACGCACATCCGTTAAGCCAACACAACCTATTGGTGCCTGAAAGACTAGGTCAGTTTTGTGGACTGTTCACTGCCCTTCGAAACTCCCCATAAATGTAAAATGGAAGCCCACATGTTTTTCATAGTTACCGTATGGCCTTGACCCTGCTCATTTTTCAATGAATTAATCGGGTGAGATCCTTCACCACCGCTGCCCGCTTGAATGAGCGCCACGCCAATGAAGGACCCCGTGTACGGATCGTACTAGCCCGAGATTTAAATCTCAGAAATATAGCCATGCGAACCAGTTTTCTCGCGCACCTAGACGCCTTGACGTACTCACCAGTGTAGCTAACGTACGGTCGTTATAGAAAATCATGTACATTTAATTTACTTTAACTGGGCCAGGCTCTTATGAAAGAAGTATTTTGGGCCCAAGTTGCCCAGAGCTATCCTATAATTTTTGACAGATATATTTATGCAACTCTTTGATTTCTGTCCATCTAGGTAATTCTGTCGCACAGCGCAGCTATTCAGCTCGAATACATTTGGGTATTCTGTTTCTTTCTGACCTATCCTTCTGCGAATGCATTAGCTCAAATATGTAGGTGAGGTGTGCACTATCACGAAGGATTAGGGCCACATTCTTTTCTATGAATTGGTTTGTCTAGCAAATGGCCTGGTCTTGAAAATTGCAACTCGCTTCTTACTGCCATCTCTAAAGCTGACTTGAAGCTTCAGAGGATCAAAGGATCGAGAACGCCTTGGCCAGAGCGATGACTAAAACTCCTAAGTATCAACATACATCTTCTGTCCTAAAGTCGTTATTCTGGCTACCCTTGGAAAGGACCTGTATTCAACATTATTCTGTCTGTCTGTCTGTCTGTCTGTCTGTCTGTATATCTATCTGTGCGTCTGGATAGATGGTTGTCTATGCCTCCCTCTCTCTTGCCTGGTGATTGTGATATCTTGTTTTTGAGACGAATTAGGTTTTCTATTTCTACAGGTTTCCCATTGCCGTTTCCCTCACGCACAGTCTGAAAATCACCATCATCATCGTCGTGGACGTCGTCATCCTTATCGTTATTACTATTTTCATCATCATCATGGCTTCATCGTCGTCGTAGTCATCATAATCGCTATCATCATCGACGTCGTCGTCTTTATCATCATCAGTATCAGCATCAGCATCACCATCAGCATCATCATCAGCAGCAGCATAATCATCATCATCAGCAGCAGCAGCAGCATCAGCACCTACACTCGTTAGGTAGCGCTGCTGTTGCAAGTGTCCCACTGTTCATTCGCTAGATGCCCCATAGTCTTCGATTAAAACGCGCCGTTCAGTGACTATAGGCTTTAACTATAAAACGTCTCGAACTTAGGCAGCAAATGGCTCAGCTGGTTAAGCACAGTTTCTTCCACTTTATTTTCTTCTAAATAGAGAAGGAACAGACAATTTGGAAGGGGCCTGGCTCTGCGGGTACGACTCTGGCCGGCGCTTGGGTGGGTAGCCCTAAAATAGGCCGTTAATGTTAACTGTCACCTATCGAAATGCTTGCCAGCATCGTACCCACAGTGCCCAGCCTTTTCAACGGTGCGCGCGCTGCTTGAATTCTGAACTCTGGCTCTTTATAAAGGATGCTTGAATGACACCTCCATCTACTGGTCAGTGGGCGCAGCAATTTATTTAAAACACTCACCCAAATGAACTAACAGTAACCCACGACACAGAACCGACCAGCATCGACTCCCAACCTGCCAGCATCGACAGACAGCAGGCCAGCATCGACTCGCCGCCGGCCAGCATTGACTCCCAGCATGCCAGCATCGACAGACAGCGGGCCAGCATCGACAGACAGCAGGCCAGCATCGACTTCCAGCCTGCCAGCATCGACTCCCAACCTGCCAGCATCGACAGACAGCAGGCCAGCATCGACTCGCCGCCGGCCAGCATCGACTCCCAGCATGCCAGCATCGACAGACAGCGGGCCAGCATCGACAGACAGCAGGCCAGCATCGACAGACAGCAGGCCAGCATCGACTCCCAGCCTGCCAGCATCGACTTCCAGAGGGCCAGCATCGACTCGCATCCGGCCAGCATCGACTCCCAACCTGCCAGCATCGACAGACAGCAGGCCAGCATCGACTCGCCGCCGGCCAGCATCGACTCCCAGCATGCCAGCATCGACAGACAGCGGGCCAGCATCGACAGACAGCAGGCCAGCATCGACTTCCAGCAGGCCAGCATCGACTCCCAACCTGCCAGCATCGACAGACAGCAGGCCAGCATCGACTCGCCGCCGGCCAGCATCGACTCCCAGCATGCCAGCATCGACAGACAGCGGGCCAGCATCGACAGACAGCAGGCCAGCATCGACAGACAGCAGGCCAGCATCGACTCCCAACCTGCCAGCATCGACAGACAGCAGGCCAGCATCGACTCGCCGCCGGCCAGCATCGACTCCCAGCATGCCAGCATCGACAGACAGCGGGCCAGCATCGACAGACAGCAGGCCAGCATCGACAGACAGCAGGCCAGCATCGACTTCCAGAGGGCCAGCATCGACTCGCCGCCGGCCAGCATCGACTCCCAGCATGCCAGCATCGACAGACAGCGGGCCAGCATCGACTCCCAGCATGCCAGCATCGACAGACAGAGGGCCAGCATCGACTCGCAGCCGGCCAGCATCGACTCCCAGCATGCCAGCATCGACTCCCAACCTGCCAGCATCGACAGACAGCAGGCCAGCATCGACTCCCAGCCTGCCAGCATCGACTTCCAGAGGGCCAGCATCGACTCGCAGCGGGCCAGCATCGACTCGCAGCCGGCCAGCATCGACTCCCAGCATGCCAGCATCGACAGACAGCGGGCCAGCATCGACTCCCAGCCTGCCAGCATCGACTTCCAGAGGGCCAGCATCGACTCGCAGCGGGCCAGCATCGACTCGCAGCCGGCCAGCATCGACTCCCAGTATGCCAGCATCGACAGACAGCGGGCCAGCATCGACTCCCAGCCTGCCAGCATCGACAGACAGCAGGCCAGCATCGACAGACAGCAGGCCAGCATCGACTCCCAGCATGCCAGCATCGACTCCCAACCTGCCAGCATCGACAGACAGCAGGCCAGCATCGACTCGCCGCCGGCCAGCATCGACTCCCAGCATGCCAGCATCGACAGACAGCGGGCCAGCATCGACTTCCAGAGGGCCAGCATCGACTCGCAGCGGGCCAGCATCGACAGACAGCCGGCCAGCATCGACTCCCAGCCTGCCAGCATCGACTCCCAACCTGCCAGCATCGACAGACAGCAGGCCAGCATCGACTCCCAGCCTGCCAGCATCGACTTCCAGAGGGCCAGCATCGACTCGCAGCGGGCCAGCATCGACTCGCAGCCGGCCAGCATCGACTCCCTGCCTGCCAGCATCGACTCGCATCCGGCCAGCATCGACTCCCAGCCTGCCAGCATCGACTCGCCGCCGGCCAGCATCGACTCCCAGCCTGCCAGCATCGAATCCCAGCCTGCCAGCATCGACTCCCAGCCTGCCAGCATCGTACCCACAGTGCCCAGCCTTTTCAAAATTGTATCTTCCCAATTTGTGTGGGCGAAGTTATATAATGTAGTGATTGGTCCGAGTGATTTGGTTAGTTTATATATGCAGTCTTTCTCCTCTTCCTCTCCGTTCTCCTCCTCTTCTTCCTCATCCCCTCCATCCTCCCTTTTTTCCTCCCCTCTTCCTCTCTTTCTTCTTCCTCTTTTTCCCCTTCCTCAATCTCTTCCTTTCTTTTGTTCTACTTCCTCTCCTCGTCCTCCTCTCTTTCCTCCTTCTGTACTTTCTTCTCTTCCTCATTCTCCTCTTCTTCTTCCCTCTTCTCTCCTTCCTCCTCATATTCCACATCTTCCTTCCTTCTCCTCTTCCTGTCCTCTTCCTCCTTCTCCTTCTCCCCTTTGCTCGCCTTTCCTTTTCCCTCCTATTCCTTAGCCATATGTCATGAATCAGGATCTGAGGAACATAATCCAACTGCCCCAACACAAATAACCAACACCAATCATTTAGCACTTTTATTAGTACGGAAGCCGCAAGGTCAAATATATCACAAGATATATAGTACGTGAAAACAAGCTTATAGACACATACATATAAACGTTAATGTTAATTTACACATCGATGCACAAAAGCTTCAAAGTAACACGAGTTTCTATGCGTTTAGATGTAAAAGTGCACAAGGGAGGATCCAGGAAGAGGCGATTCAACTATGACCCCCATGTAATTTAGGGGCCAGTCCACTGAGTTGCCCCAAACCGGTTTCGGCGACGATTGCCAACAGAAACTGTGGAATAAAGCAACGGCTATTGTAAAGCTTTCAAAGGACATGAGTAAAAGTGAGGCTTCCACGTACCGCTGTGGAACAGATGGGAGGAGTTCATTTTCTTCAGTGTGAAGGTTGAACCGGAACTGGACGATTCCATTGATATAGGGTTCAGTTTATCACAGGACTTGCAGCAAAGGAAAATAAGAAAGTAACAAATAGACAAAGAGGAAATCACGAGCACATGTGCGAAACTCGTAAGAAGGAAAGGAGAAGAGATCGAAAAGGGGAAGGACATCGGGAAAAGAGTTAGGGAAACCGGTGGAAAAAATCGAATGGGTTGAAAAGGTCGTCAGAAGTTTCCAAAGACCAGAGTAAATAAAAATTTGATACTCTTTCAAGCATACAACACAAGATCAGAGTAGATTTAAAAAATTTCTTCAGCTTTAGGATTCACCTGCGAAAATATCTTCCTATTGCGACAACACATCAACAGAGTAATAAAATCATCGACCAAAGATTTATTCCTTAGGCATTATGAAAAGGGCGCTATAGAAATCATTAGATTAGATCATAAGTCATCTTAGTAATCATCGTCGTCGTAGTTGCTATGGCCGTTATTACCATAATCAATCGGTTGTAGTTGTTGATGTATCATCAACGAAGAATTGCTTGGATTTGAAGAGAGAGGAGGTAAACAGATACAAAGGTCCCATCTATAGTGATGAAGCAAATTAGGAAAACCGCCATTCCGCCAAGTTGGGGGGTTGTACGTCCCTTTCGACCCCCTCTGTGAATCGCCCGCCGGTGATCATCGGATTTCGAAATCTATAGTTGATGAGGAGAATAAGAATGTTGTCATGGCAACGACCATGGCGACGCCTGGGTTGAGTCGACGGCGGACTTCCGGACCTGCGCAGTTGTGGAGTCTCGTGCTGGTAGGGTCATCTGTATTCCGTCTCCCACTGTAATAAGTAAGTAAGTAAGTTAACACTCCACGTATTCATCGGATGATTGAAGAATGAGTCACCACCACCACCACCACCACCACCAACAACAACAACAACAACAATAACATCATCATCATAGCTGAATGCATCGATACAGTCTGCCTCCCTGCCTTAATCCGTGTCTCTCTCTGTCTCTCTGTCTCTCTCTATCTATCTATCTCTCCTACCCTCTATTCAACCAGCCACCCAGCCAGCCATCCATCCTTCCATCTACCCATCCATCCAACTGCCAACCCATCCATCTTACCACCCACCATCCATTCACGTACGCATATATCAATCCATCAATTCATCCCTACCCCTGTCTGTCTCCTGCCAGCCGGCCTTCGTCCATCCCTGCTTCCCTCCATCCCGCCCTCCCAACCGCCCTCTCAACTCCTCCCCTCACTCCACCCCATCTTCCCCCCGCCTCCCTTCATCTATCCAACAAGAGTACTTCGAGCAGGTCGGCTCTTCTTCCAGGCACACCGTCTACCACCTCAGGAGAAACCCTTCCCTTACAACCCTGCTGAATATTCAAAAGACACGTCCTCACCCCAAAGAATGTTCTAGCGCTCCTATATGTTGTAATCGTAATTGTTACACAGCTTGAGCATACTGGCACAGGACCGCAGAGTATGGAGACAGGTGATACATGTGCGTTGGATACTTGGGGGATCTCCGCTCATGGATTTTGATATGTTATTGTAATCTAGAAATTTCTCCAGATTCTATGCAATACTAAGTCACGGAACCAGCTTATTCACAGGCGCTCAGTCAAAACAAAATCGATAGGCAGGAAGGGTCAGGTTCGGTTCCAGGTCAAGATCCAATGATCAGGAAGGCAGGCAGGCAGGCAGGCAGGCAGGCAGGCAGACAGACAGGCAGACAGACAGACAGAAGGCTACGGTGAGTGGTGTTCAGAGTTTGAGTGGCGAGACATAATTAAGGGCAAGAGGAGGAATCAGAACAGGATTTTAGGAACAGTTTTCAATTCTGAGTGAAAGAACTTCGCAAAGATTGGAAGGGAAGAAGTGTTGGTGGTGAGTTCGTAGAATGGATCAGATAACTGTCGTATTTCTGGCAGAAGGTTATTCCAAACAGGCGGACCAGCTAGCGCAAATGTTGCACGTTTAATATTAAACCATTTCAGATTAAATACTAGTTTCAGACGTCCTCGTCTACCTGTTTTCCGGGGTTTTTATTTCCTCAATTGTACAGAATTAATTCTCTTTCCTTGTATCGAACCCAATTACTTTTTTGCACTACCCTTACAGATATTAGGCCAACATACGGGTTTCCTTTTACTACGGAGCCCCTAAGGTGACATGCAAAAATTTGCGCCAATATTCGAGTCGTGCGTGCAACTTAATAAGCTAGCGCCGCACACGACTAAAATGTTGCCCATACGACATGGGCTAATAATTAATAATTATTATGATGCGCACTACGTAGAGTTGTTTACTCCCTAGATGTGGCACTTTAAGGGCTTTTAATGTTACCCATTTGAAGGGAATTAAGTCTGACCCAAAGCTCTACCATACAGGGTATGTGATCGTAGGAGATGGTGGTGGTGGTTGACTGGTGGTAGTAAGATGGTTTGTATATCGGCATATTCGATGGTGGCGTTTCCAAAAGGAGTGCCAGCTATTTGTACAGCAAATATACCAAAATATATGGGTGGCAGGTTGATGTGTTCCCACCGTTACATTTCGAATATCTGCATGTGTATGGCGGCCCAAAGTGAATAGGGAGATCATGCGGAACTACAAAACTTCATTAGACTTCGCCCGATCGAGTGATTGTCTTTCTTGGGCGGTAGCTAATAAATAATTATTAATTGTTGTTATGCTAGATTATGATCCATTTGCGTTCAATAACAGCAGTTTCCAAGTAGATTCTGTGTAAAGGTAATTTCAATTTTAGTAGCACTGGTGCTCGAAATTTGAAATCCGAACTTAATTATTAGGCTTAACTTAATTATGTTAATAGCTGCTATAGTGAAAGTTGGCCAGAATATTAATGCTGATAATTGCGCATAGGCCTAGTAGGTCTACAGTCATCACGTGCCGTGATAAATTCGCTGGTAATACTATAACAAAAGAACGAAAACTAATAATAGGTCTGGGCCTACCTAACACACGCACTTGTAATTTCCGTAATGTCCACGAAAAATATCAACCATGAACCATCAGGCCCAAACAAAATACAAGTTACACTTAGTATCGTAACTTCATATTTCACAACTGCGGAGGATTACTCAAATTGGCCCTAGCCTGCCTAATTTAGCTGTTAAGTAAGCCCCAAGAATCCTGCGTGATGTAAATGTAAAATCTAAATGTATATGTTTTTCTCTGGCGACCGCATAGCCTCGATTCTGCTCATTTTTCAATGAATGTTTAGCGGGTGAGATGTGGCTCTGAGCACGCCCCACCTTTTGATGGTTTGCGTGTAGTGACGTTGTGTCATAACGAAGGTGATTAGTTTTGCCCTCCTCCTTTATCCAGGCTTGGGACTGGCACCGCCCGAGTAGGGCAATGGCGGAGCTTTTGATGGTTTGGGGCCAACGCCACAATTCCGGGCCTTATGGAGACACAGTTAAGTTACGCATCTGTTTACCCCCATATACCTTTTTAAGTCTTCTTAAACGCCCCCGATCGTCCACTGATATTGAAAAGTGAACCTTTGGTAAGGCAATTTAAGGGCCTGTGACACAAATACAGGCCAGCAGCCTTTACTATATTTAGGTCTGCATGTTAATGTTCATGTTCCTTTTCGATAGGGCACTCAAGCTGTAACTTCTTAGCCACAATTGAAAACCCAAAGCTTCAACTTGCTACCCTTTCAGTGAGCCTGGCTGTGAAACCAGCAAAATTCTGAGCCAGAAATCCAAGCCTGTCCCTGTGTACAGAGCCACAAGCCCACAACGAGCCAGACTAAGCAGCTCATTAAATATTACCACAACTGGTCGGCCAAAGCTCGCTCTGTCTCCCCAAAAACCAACAATTTTTCCATTTAGACGACACTAAAAACACTCGAAAACACTCATATTGCACGAAGAACTCACCCTGTCGACATACAACATCCCATGGCGATTTTTTCGGACAAAAATCGAGTATTTTCGAGCAGTTCCTGTTTCGAGTTGCGCTGTCTAGATGTCTAGATGTGCCGCTAGTGCCTTTGGTGTACACACTCATACGCACGCACACACAGATGTGCTACATTCGTACACTCGTCATAGAAAGCCACTTATTGAAGCCATGAGCCATCCGCTTGTCTGACGTGGACTGCATAAAGGAACCAGAGTGGAATTTTGACTTCCAACTAGCGGTTTTATGAATCTTCTGAATTTTGCAATCAAAATAAAGACGAATAATGCGTCTAATTTGGGTTTACTGCCTTTGTGTGAGTCCAAGTATAACCCAGCGATTCAAATTAAGCCCCTAGTTGCAATCGTACAAGAGTGTAGCAATCTTCATTCTTAAAATCGGATTCTCAAGTTTACAAGTGTGACTGAATAGGTTAAACGTATTAGGAAAAAAGAAGGATGTCTCTAACGTTTTACAAATCATTCTGTAGACGATTACCTTAATTCTAAAGATGCAAACATCAAATACGCGAAACCTCCATCCTATATATAGGCTTCTTATTAACAGGGACACAACATGACACCTTTTTCAACGTTTCAAAGCTTTTCTCTTCCCCGAAGTCGGCTGGGAACGCTTCTGAAATACGCAGATAAAGTGAAGAGAATTTATTTATTGAAATCTAATTGATTGCGTCATTGATGCGTCGGCTAAACACATTATCATGCAAAGTCCGCTTGCTACAGCAGGCCTATATCTTACAACGAAGTGGGCTACTCAGCTGTCTTGAAAGAACAAAAGACTCTACATAAATTCCTGCTTAGGTTAATTGACGTGCAAATGATCCAGAGCGAATAGTTTTGGAGTTCGCGAACCTCGCAGGATGCGTGACCTATACTCCGGAAACGAGCAGTTGTTATTTATCCGTCATTTGATTTGTTGTCTTGTAAAAATAAATGTAAATGTACACGTTTTTCTATGTCGACTGTTTGACCTCGACC
The DNA here is from genome assembly GCA_964023275.1 of Norana najaformis. NCBI lineage: Eukaryota > Metazoa > Annelida > Clitellata > Crassiclitellata > Hormogastridae > Norana > Norana najaformis. The sequence continues at coordinate 2,210,577 of OZ029916.1, read as the reverse complement.
CTGCTAATTTTCAGTGAATTAATTGGGTGGGATCCTTCACCACCGCTGTCCGCTTGAATTGGTGCCACGCCTGTTAAGGTCCCTGTGTACGGTCCGAGCTAGCCCGAGATTTAAATCTCTGAAATGAGTCACGACCTATAATCTAAGCTAGCAAAATATTATAATCGAGTCTGATAAAACCGATATGATTCCATTTATCAATGCCCTGCGGGAAGTAATCAGTATAGGAACCTTTTGGCAAGTCTTTTACTATGGTTTTAACCAACACTGCGGGTTTACGTTATGGATAGGCCCTGTAAATTTTTATGTGCTACACTCTGATTGGCTAACAGGCCTACATATAATTTCCTTTCATTTCCGCTCCTTTCTGCCGTTGGATGATTTCCGTATCTTCTAGGATTTCCCTCTTGGCTTTCGACCGGACTCGCCCTGGAGTTTGGCATGCACACCGATGGTGAATAGCAGCGACCATTGATCGATGCCTTTAGCAGAGGAACAGCTGTATTTTAAAAGTTCTTAGATCAGATAATAAATTTCAGCAGTCTGTCCGTGTCCACGTTTGCTCATCCTGGCGATGCATCTGCAGTACTATCTATTTGTGCACCTCTGTCTACTACATTTGCCCGTGTTTTAATCTGGTTTTAATATCCATGTAATCGATCTACACAATGTAATTCATGTTCGCTTATTAGATTATAATTGTACATTATATGTATATATTTGGGTAATCGTAATCGTAATCCCAAGATTTCTACAGCGCCCAACGAAAGCCGCGCCGCGGGGACCAGCTTATTCACAGGCGCTCAGTCAAAACAAAATCGATAGTCAAAAGGGTTCGGTTCCGGGTCAAGATCCAAGAGTCAGGCAGAGAGAGACAGCGTGGTAGCTACGGTGGGTGATGTTTGGGGCTGGAGGTTAGACACAAATAACAACATCTGGGGTTTTACAGTCTGAAACTGCGTCATCCAATCGCGTAGATCAATGAAAACCTGTTCATAAGTCAAATACTATACCATTACTTAGCTTTTTCAAATTGCTTATCCGCCGTAGTCTGCCTGTCTGTCTAATGGACAGAGGCTCTTGGATTGTTGACCTGATTGCGGCTTGGTTTTGGTGCGCCATCGGTTGATGCCTTGTGCATTAGACGCCGGCGCATTAGAAGTTTTATTATTATTATTATTATTTGTAGATAATCATATCATAATAATAAAGGCTACTTATTTAGGCCTCTACTTACGAAGAAGCCTATAAAGGTTTATTTTTAACGTTGGTGAGCAAACCAGTGACGTAGGACTTAGTCGCTTCTATTTACAAATCTGCTAAGAAAGAAGCTAAACGAGAACGTGTTATTGTTGTGAGGCGATGAGCTTAACATTTTTCTTGTAAAACAATTTTTTTTTAAATAGTTCACTTCTTTATAATGGTCTGCGAAAAGTGTAAGTAAATGTTACACATTTAAATGTATGTCTTTTAGTAGCGTCATATGTGTTCTGTGTAGAACTACATGACATAATAGTTTTCGTTTTTAGACACTGTGTCGTGAACTGGACTCTGCTGGCGTAGAAACGTCTCTAAAGCTTTTGATTTTATTGTGGCCTGAAGTTTACAAAAATTGTATTAAATATTATGAGTTCAGATATGTACTAGCTGAAATATTGGGACTGTCCTAACTTTTGACGGAGTGTAACCCACATAGAACAGTACAGAGTAAACCCGCGGAGGTCACAGGTTAGGCAATTTAGTTTTAAAAACTCCTGTACCAGAAGTAGATGGAGACTTCCGCGTTTAGCGTAACCCCTTACCTTGTCCACATTTGTCCACATATTATGCCTCCCATCTCTGCGGACGTCATTATCAGATGACCCCTTTGATTTATTAAGCTCCGTTTGTTGTTTTAAGGTCAGAAGAAACTTGGAAAGGTGATCACTCCAGATCCGTGGAAAGCCGGTGCAAGAAACACAACTGGTAGTTATTCCTAGCTATCTAGTCAAATCTTGTTTACTCCTTTTTATTTCTGTTGATATCTTGAAATATTTTGATTTTGTAACCAAAGTTTGGTTAAATTACATTGAATTTTAAGATCAGTTGAAAAGTCCATCTGTTAATTGCAAACATGGAGAATGCTTTCCATCTTCTCCTCAACTTCAGTCTAGAGCACTTGTGACTGTTCTTGAGTAAACCCTTATAGTTGGAAACATTTGAAGACTGGTATTAGGTTGGAAGTGCTGAATATTTTTGTGAAAACTGCATATTTTTCTCACCAATAATAAAAAAGATACAACTATTTAACATGCACATCTCTACGCAAAAGTTTAGAAAAATTGCAAGTTAAATTTTGTCTCAAATTTAGATGTCTGATGTAAATAAAATTAAATAGATTTTTTACACACAAAATTAGCTATGTGGTCTGAAGTTCAACATGTTACCTGTTGAGTGACCTTTCTGTGAAAGCTGCATCTGAGCTGTTTTGACTTACTTTATGCGTAAAAAGGCCTTCCGGTCTCCTTTATGCATGTGTTTTATTCGAGTTTATATAGACAGAGATGTGGATGAAAATAGAGAGAGAGCATCTTTAGTGGCAACCTTTTGAAGTGTGAAGTGCCAGTGCGGGGCTTTTGTAAATGTGCAACATAAACTGAAGCAAATGTTTGGCCAAAAGTTACAGATATGCAGTGGAAATTCTTCTGTTCATCATTTCTTACCTTCTTTCATTCCTCTCAAGTATTTCCTCTGTATTCTATAGTATTCTGTAATCTTTGCGATTGTTTTAGAGAACCAAGGAAGAAAAATCAACGAAAACAAAGCCCTGACAAGCAAGACCAATAGGTACTTTGACTGTGCATATAAATTCTGTTTTTACTAATAACGAAGCTTGTGTGTATAAGAAATAGCAATGAAGAAATAGCAGTGAAGAAATAGCAGTGAAGAAATAGCAGTGAAGAAATAGCAGTGAAGAAATAGCAGTGAAGAAATAGCAGTGAAGAAATAGCAATGAAGAAATAGCAATGAAGAAATAGCAGGAAAGCTAATGTCTAATCTGGCTATGATTAATAACATGAGATCCAAAATTTACTATTAAGTCTATAATTGAGACAACTGTTAATAGATGTCACTAGCAAACGTGTGATTGATGTAAGCATATGTAGGTTTTGTACTAGTGATCCATCAAATGATGCCTTGTGCCTTAGACACTAGTGTCATATTATAAGTTCCTTACTAATAATACTACTAATAATTAATAATAATAATTATTGTCACTTGTGCTTAGCGACTTTGATGTTGTGTTTAAGGTTTTCTCCATACCAGACTTCGTTTGAAAAATGCCGTATCTGTAAGAGCTCAGTCCACCAACCGGGGTCACACTACTGCCAAGGATGTGCTTACAAAAAAGGTGAGTCACCTCGATATCTTTTGAAATTTCGCTGAGCACAACATTTTCAGTTATATGCTCAGCATACGTTTCCACTTCGTCATCATCATACGCCCGTAGGTGTCCGATGCCATTTTCACTATGTTCTTCCACTGTTGTCTTTCCAGTGCGGCGTGGCTCAGCTCCTGGAGTGATGTTCCACGCCATTTGATTATGTCGTCTACCCATTCTTTGTGGGGTCGTCCTCCCTTCTTTGGTCCATCCATCTTTCCTTATACTAATGTCTTGATACTAATGTCTTGATCTTCCTATCGTTGCTCATTCTGCGTATGTGACCAAATAATCCCAGTTTCCTCTGTACATTTCTAAAGCATTTTCAATTGTATGATCATGTACTGACAACTAGACTAGTGCAGTTTCATATCTAATCTTATCTAATAACTTCTGTAGCGCCATTATCATAATGCTCAAGACATCAGTTGATGGTCGCTTCAAGTCAAGATCGCAGTCAAAAATCATATATACCGTTGGAGAAGCCAGATCGAATTTCGATGGGTCAGAGAAACCAGAAGCCAGGCTACAGTGGGTAAGCAAGTTGAAAGAGATGTGTCTTTAGCTTTGACCTGAATGACATCACAGAACTGACCAAATGAATGAGTATGATTGTTTGCCAAAAATAAATTTTGCTAAGGAACAACATTTTATTAAAACTTGTCATTTTATTTGTTAATTTTACTAAAGTTAAGAGTAATTTCTTATTAAATCGGTTTTGTTTAGAAAACCATCAGTTGATGTTTTGTGCATTCTGATAACGGTGCTTGTTGATTTTTTGGCATTCTTCAGGAATCTGTGCAATGTGTGGAGTCAAAATCCTTGATACGAAGAATTATCGTCAGTCGTCCGTCTGAGATTGCTACAAAATAAGTTAATGGAAGAAGCTGTTGTCATCTGGGCGTTTTATCGAACTTTTGCTGTGAGTGATTATCCTAATCTGGAACAGATTAACAAACTTCGGTGTTTTGAAGACGAATTAACAAAGTTTGGTGTTATGAAGGTGAATTAACAAACTTTGGTGTTACAAAGATGAATTAACAAACTTTGGTGTTGTGAGGAGCTGTGCACAATTTTAAATATTCTAAAACAAAAATTGCAGCTTTTGTGTTCTTAAACAACGATATTTTTATTGTGCATATGATCTAGAGCCCTTTGTAGCCATTGCCTTAATGCACAAGGCAAGAAATTAGTTTGGTAATTACGCAATTCTGCTTAATGAAAATAAATGCATTGCAGATTTGTGAAAGTATTGTACAGTGTTCTGGTAAAATGGGTTTTCTCATCCAATTTGACGATTTCTTTAAAAATAAGTGTACACGTTTATCTGTTGCGACTGTGTGGCCTCAATCCTGCTCATTTTTCAATGAATTTATCAGATGAGATCCTTCACCATCGCTGCTTGTTTGAATGAGCTCCACATAATTTAAGGGTCCACGTACGGACTGTTCCATGTTACTGTTGTTATCATAATGCACGAGTTTAAATTTCATTATTTGTCTGCAGCTGAAATTGTTGTTCTTTAAAAACCTAAACATGACTTAAGCTAGCAATCAGTATGCTTATTAGAGGTATTTACATTTTTTACTAAGTTACAACAGGTGGAAGAGAAAAGATTTCTGATGGCTACGTTAAGAACAAGACAGCAGAAATGTATTGGACGCATACTAGAGAGAGGAGGGAGAGGAGGTTAGGGTCGGTTGTGTTTAATACAGACTGTTTCTGTCTTTAAGACGACTTGAGAAGTTGCATTTAAGGCGATTATACTAATTTCTTGAGCAAGACTTTTCAGTGAAATTTTCTAGAATTCTGAATTAAGTTTGTGTAGAAATGCAAATGGTTTCACAAGGATTATACCGGTATAAACGTATCGCATTTATTGGGGCGGGGGGCGCTTGTCTTCCCTTCCTACTATTTACCCGCTGCTACTAATTACTCCCGCTTCAGCTACTCCCACTACCCATTGCCCTCTGTTTCCCTACTTTCTTTTTCCTCCCTCTTTTGGGGTTATTGGTTAATTGGTCAAAGCACTGCGGCTCAAACTATAAACTGCCTAGCCGCAATAGCGCCCATACTATAATTGCCCTAATTAAAGCTATTAGGAGCTGCCCGCACAGAGACCCAATGCGCATACTCCATCTAAAGTTTGGTAATCGTAATTCCGAGATTTCTACGCGCCCAACGAAAGCCACGTAACGGGCACCAGCTTATTCACCGGCGCTCAGTCAAAATAAAATCGATAGGCAAAAGTGTTCGGTTCCAGGTCATGATCCAAAAGTCAGGCAGAGGACGGCATGGCAGCTACGGTGAGTGGTGTTTGGGATTGGAGAGGGGAGACGGATAAGAGGAAGAAGTTGATAATCGTAAACTCGAAATTTCTAAAGCGCCACTTAAAAACAGGGCACCAGCTAATTCACGAGCGCTGCGTCAAGTCAGCGGGGTTGTCCAACGATGTCATGTCAAAAACCAAGTCCGGCTTCTGTTACGGCGCTATAATAATTCCCTCTGTTGCCCAGAATTCCCTATTTCGTTTAACAGAAGGTCGCTGTATTAGAAGAGCTCGTTGATATTTAGATTCTTATGTCTCTCGATAAAGTTAATCGTAATCGTAATTCCCAGATTTCTACAGCGCCCAACGAAAGCCACGTCACGGGGACCAGCTTATTCACATGCGCTTAGTCAAAACAAAATCGATAGGCAAAAGGGTAATGTAACTTTGATGCAAACTAGGGGTGATGTACCCTGCGTAAAGTAAGGTAATCCAAGCGAGTATAGTGTAGGCCTAACTGAATTCGGTGGTTTGCTACAATAGAGTGCAATGTAGCTACGCGTTTCTAGTGCGCTATTTACACAAAGTGACCATCGCAACAGTAAATGTAAATCGAAATTTGTCAGCGCCACACAAAGTCCAGCTTAACAGCGGCGCTATATCAAATCAAGTCCTCAAGAGGTCAGTTTTGGTGTCAGGTCAGAATCCGGGCAGAGGTCAAACCGTGTAGATAACATGGTGCTATGGTGGAAAGAGTTGGTGATGGTGGACGTGGGATGGTGCGGTGCGGAAGCAGGATAGGCTGGCTTGAAAGTCCGGTTTTCAGTCTTGAGTGAATAACTGCGGGATAGGCCTAGAGGACAAGCGGAGAAGTCAATACAGTTAGCCGGTGTAACGACAGTTAATCACGCGACACTTTATCACTCGACACCTAACAGATAGGTAATCACGCGATGCTTAATCCTGTCAGAAAATACTAAAAACGTAGAGAAGTATACTAGTTATGTCAAGAGCAATATGGAAGTTAGAACTGCACAAAAGGCGAGTCTTTTGCGTGCAAGGTACTGGATATGTTTGAACCGGACCTGGTCAAGAGCGTTTAATAATATTGGGTTGCAAGGAATCGCTGGATGGATGGCTAGGTTGAAGTTTTGGTGGGACATTTCAAGTAAATGTTCACGGTTTTACACAGCGACCGTTTGGTCTCGATCCTGCTCATTTTCATTGAATTTATCGGGTGAGATCCTTCACCACCGCTGCACGTTTGAACGGGCGCCATGCCATTTAAGGTCCCAGTGTACGGACCGTGCTAGCTCTGGAACCGAACCCTTTTGACTCCCGGAACCGAACCCTTTTGCCTGTCGATTTTTTTGACTGAGCGCCTGTGAATAAGCTGGTTCCCGCGACTTAGCTTTCATTGGGCGCTGTAGAAATCTTGAGATTACGATCACCCGAAATTCAAATCTATATACTAATCAGGTTGCGGTTCTTACTATACACAGCTTTTTACTCTCTACCGCCTCATAGTCGCGACTCTGTTACTGATGTTACTGAGACTATCCATCGCTCTATGCTGAAAACCTACCTCTTCCAGTCTGTTTACGGTTCGTAATGTTTCCTGTTCCCCGGCTTCATTATGCACTTCTGAGCTTTGCAAGGAGGACATTATCAGATTTCAGTTGTATTGTATTGTATTACTCCATCCCCAGAATCGAAACTCTGCCCCGTTTTGCTTCATTTTTAGCAAATTTCAACTCTGTTGATGCGAAGTTCTTCTGTTCGTTTATTTCTTCTGATATTGTTTCCCGCCAAACTGAACGTCTGTTTTTGCATTTTTGTTTATGCGTTTTACAATATTGAACTTACATCCGCTTTGAGTCGCAATTTAATAAGAGAGAGAAACGCTCTTATTGCGCATATTTACAGCTGATATTATCGAAATTTGCGTAATTAAATGATAATAATCGTGGATAATTATACGGCTTATGACAAATTTTCGCTATCACGCGAACTTACAACTGCCTATCAAGTTTATATGTACGGTTGGGTTTTAAAATAGTCTTCGTCATGAGGTTTGCTAACTACTGTCGCCTCGATTCTGTGTATCACTGACTGTCGCTGAAAAACCTGGGGCTGCAATAATTCGTGAAAAGAAAGTGAAAATTCCACTCTGGCTCGTTTATTCAGTCCACGTCAGACACGCAGATGGCTCATGGCTCCGAATAAGTGGCTTTCCATGGCGAGTGTACGAATGTAGTACGTCTGTGTGCGCGTGCGTATGTGTGTGTACACCAATGTGCATTCATCATCAGCGATACATCGCTCTAAGAAGGGACAACCAGAGAGAGAGAGAGAATCCGCGAGAAAACATCAGATTTTCTTTTGAAAAATCGTTATGGGTTGCTGTTTATCGATTGGGTGAGTTTTGGGTGGAATTCGAGTGTTTCGCTTGGTGTTTTTTATCGTTTAAATGCAAAAATGGTTGGTTTTGGGGAGATAGAGCGAGATTTGGCCGACCAGTTGATAGTAATATTTAATGAGCTGCATAGTCTGGCTTCGTTGTTGGCTTCTGGCTCCCTACGCATTCCGGTTTCCAGCTCAGACTTTTCTAAATAATCGAATTTTACTGACTTCCAAATCAGTTTACATTAAGCGGTAGATAGGTGGAGTAGTGTAACTTTTATTTTACAGATTGAAAACTCCGACTTAGTGCACATTTTAAGCTGCGTTCATTTCAGAGCCAGTATGGCTATGTGTTAAAGCCTGTTTTGTTATGACCATCATATGCGTTCTCTGCTAAAACAACCCGCTTCATATTACAGAGATATGGTTACTGAGCGGTTGCCCTCAAAACAAGGGGCGTATCATGCAACAGCCTCGGGTGTCTAACTGGTTGGGGTGAAGGGCCATATTGCTATTTTTCTAAGACCTTCGGGGGCCGAAGACAGAATCTCACCCTACTAACGAAAATAATTTTATTTGCCTACCTTAACATCAGATACCACATATTCACATTTTTTGCTGATTTTTTTGTACTGATGGGATACCTGACGTTGCTTTTGCTCACACAAGAACTCGAGTTACCAGTTCATAATTTTAGACATAAAAATCAATATTTTGAAAAGTTCGGAGGGCCGGATCATGATATTCGGGCCGTATACTGGACAACCCTGCAATAGTCGGTTCACTTCCATGGATTCCTTACTATTAATGATCCAAGCCAGTCGTAGAGAATAATTTTTTGTGATATTTAAACTGTATTGAAATAACAGACCTGAGAGGGATATTAAAATGAGGGATATGTAGCCTAAATGAGCAAAGGCCCCAAGTTCGTTTCTTCGCCATTGCTTGAGACAGTTTGAAATAATGTTTTACTAGCTCTATAAAGTCTGTAGTTCATTACTTTATTGCTTACATTACTTAATTACTTTATTGTATGAATGTTGTGTGTGTCATTTTGTTAATGATTGTTCGCTAGACACTTAGTTTTCAGGGTAAACACTGCGGAAACCCCCCTGCACACGAGGAGCTGTTCTCAGGGCTGGATTCTGACTTTCGGAGCCCTACTTATAGACCTACTAATATTGTAGAGGTACTTTTTGCAGGTTGCCCAATTTCCCGCAATTTAAACTGAACTTAGTTGGCAGGGGTCGAGGGCTTAGGCACATGCATAACGCGCCTCAGTTTGATCCTAACGTCAGCGACACTCGATATCTACCCTTGCTAAATATGGTTTTTATGTATGTACCTAGACACTTTAATATAGCGCCTTTTAGTCTCGTTACTTTGGCGTCGATCCGTTCCGAAAATCTGGGTCCCAGTTCTGTTTCCTTTATCACTTGGAAGACTTTGTTTACTCCAACTTCTTTGCTTTATCCTTTTTTCTAAATGGTTTATCAAGTGGTAATTTTGTTATTTTGCTTATTCCAACTTCCAAAGCGCCATCTCGCAATCGCTAGAGGCAAACAGTTCGCGTGCGTAGAGAAGTCAGTAGTACATCGCTGTAACACGCAACAAAAGCATCAGATTTTAAGTGTCGATGGGCAGCCTCACAGTTTGACAACGCCTGCGGGTAACAAGATGGCTGAGTCCTTAGATGAGTCCGTGGTTCGACTCTCATTGACACGAAACTGAAATTTGAAACCATCCATCCACCCAAATCCATCCATCCATTCTCCCATCCATCCATCCATCCATCCATCCATCCATCAATCCGCAGTCCGTCCGTTTATTCGTTCGTTCGGTCATACTTTGGGTCCATGCATAGGCCTAAGTAGACTGGCATGCCACTAACAGACAGACAGACAGACAGACAGGCAGACAGGCAGGCAGACAGACAGGCAGGCAGACAGACAGGCAGGCAGACAGACAGACAGACAGAAAATAGTTTATACCTCTCAGACCCCCTGAAATGGTCTCGGGGACCCCAAGGGTTCCAGGACCTTACTTTGAGAACCGCTGGTCTAGATCAACGAATCAATGAATGACTAGCTAATAATTCAGAATTTTTTCATGCAGCAAGAAAAAGCGTTTGCCAGACGGTCCTAGCAACCACAGACTGCTCGACTGCGCAGGACAGGAAGTAAACGATGACGTCTCCTCTCGCGTTGCCATGACAACAGTCTACTGGTTGATGTTCAGTCCGTGTTCAGGCTTCATCATCAGATGATAACGACGACGACGAAGATGATAATGGTGATGGAGAAGGTCTTTCCCAGTTACCGACTGACTTCACATCTGTGTTTTTACATCTGTGACTTTGCTTCTGATGCTAAAGTAGTTCGGTGCGGACTTTTGAAAACGTTGTAATCCAGCAAAATAAAACCAAATCATACTTTAACTGTATGTAGAATACACTGTTTGGCTGTTTGCATGTTAAAATAACATCGGATACCAACCTATGGTCTATAGGACGGTCCGTACACGGGGACCTTAAATGGGATGGCACCCATTCAAACGGGCAGCGGTGGTGAAGGATCTCACCCGATAAATTCATTGAAAAATGAGCAGGGTCGAGGCCATAAGTTCGCTATAAAAACGTGTAGGGCCTACCTTTACATTTACATTTATGACAAGATCTTCTCGGTTTTTCTATATCTCTATTCCTTGAACTATTATAATCTATTGTAGCTTTGGGTCGTCAGGTGGCAGCGCCTCTGATGAAGAGGCGCTACATAAATATGTGATTACAAATTACAAATCACAGACCCATATGAAAGAAAGTTTGCGCTCTTTTACGGGTGACGGCTTGGCACTGTTGATGCCTCGCTGGCAGGCACAATGAAGTTAGAAACCATTGAAGCGTGTTAATACTTGTATGCTGAGCATTTAAGAGATTCAGAGGCCCGAACCATATATGTAAATACCGTTACATTTTTATTACATTACGAGGCCCAAACCAGATCATGCCGCCAAATCCTACAGGCTTAACTATCTTGGTGTGCTTTAAATTTGTGGAAAAAGCAGTTTAACAAGTAAATAAATAAATACCAACAATTGAAATGTATTTTTTAAACCTGAAGCCGTTTCTCTGTGAGAGGCATGGACCAGTTGGCTCTCCCACCTCTTCTGATAGGGCCTGATTGGGTGACTTTCCGCGGATCCCAGGCCACGTGGTGCTCTCCCTCATGTCGGTAAATAAGTACCGATGCAAGCTGTGAGGTTTGAAAAGGTGTCTTGACGTTGCATTGCTCATGACTGAGAAGTTGCTATAGAAACGTGTGAACAAGCATTTAACCTTTTTAACCATGCATAGTATTTGCAAGCCTATATCTAAGCATACATAACATACACCTACATATCTATGTGAGAGGCACGGTGTTCTATCTGTAACGCGTTTGCTCAATGAACATGCAGTTGCTGGTTCGACTCCGTGTAACTACCCTGTGCAAGTTGTTTGTGCACACCGTGCCTCCCTCTGTCACCAAGCAGTAGAATTTGGTACCGGCATCTGCTGGGAAGTAAACGGCAAGTCCTGCGATGCATTGGCCCATGTCCAGGACCTTGGGATTCGTCCATTGCCGGCTCAAGGGTCTAAAGAAAAGATGAGAGCCTTCCCAACATCTCACTTGTGGGATATGGGATATTTTACTTTACAAATCTAAGTATAATATAGGCATTAACGCTAAAATATAGGCCTATGTGTAGAAAAACATATAGGCCGCTTTGATATTTCTATCGGATAGTTGTAGACCTGAATAGCCCAGCGATTATCCTAATTTGAGCTTCTTGAGGTGCGTGCAAATAATAATAATTAATTACTTTTAATGCGCCGGAGTCTAATGCACAAGGAATGAAGCAATTGCGCACCAAAGCCAAGCCGCAATCAGGTCAACAGTTGGACAGTCTATTCAGAGAGGCAGCCTATGGAGGATAAACAATTTGAAAGGGTAGGTTTTAAGTTGAGAACGAACTGACAGAAGCGACTGAGCAGAACGAACAGACACAGGGAGATAGTTCCAAATTTAGGTGCAGCAACCGAAAAGCTCGTTCACAGTTCTAGTCCAAGGTATGACCAGAGGAAGACAGTCAGATGAACTTGCAGAATAATGGTAAGTCTGATTTTAAGGACTGATTTAAAGACAAACTCTACGGCGACTTTGAGACCCGTTTGGGTTTTGAAATTTGAACCCTTACCACGTTTCAGTGGGTTACATACAAGGTTTGGGGTAAAAATTGTGAACTGGAAATACATGTTTGGGTCACCTATAAACTCTCTCGCCAGACCGATCTTCCTGACCCGTTGGAGTTTGACCGAATTTCGCCAACCGACTACGGTTTCACTTGAAGCCTGATGATTTTGGGCATTATATTAACGGGGCTGTAGAAGTCATCATATTAGACTAGATTACCTCAATAGGCAGGTAGGCATGCATAAATGAATAAATGAAAGAACAATATAAGGGTTTGTCTTAGGTGTTAATCACTGACTGCTAGGTGTCGCTGCTCTCTGCAGTATCCAGTCCAGCGTCAAGTTTTCTGTCTGTTATTTGTTCTTGTATGATTAAAATCAAAATTTCTTTTCGTTTTTGCGCCGTTTTCATGAACTCAACTCCATTGGTACCTAGTGCTGAATTTTTGGCTTCTTTATATCCAAGAATTCACGTTTCCCGCCGTATGGAGCGCCTAGTTTTGCCGAATTCGCTTCTGCGTCTCTTAACAATCAAGTTGCATTTTAGAATTTACAGCAATAGAGTTAAAAATCTGCATTAGTATTTTATCATTTAGTTTTTTGAATATTGCATTTAGAAATATATTTTAAATTTAAGAAATGAGAATATTAGTCTACGATTCCAATCAATCCCGTTGAAGCAACTACAGAGAGTTCCTAACGTAGTTGCTCAACAAGTATGAAGGCTGTTCAATCTGCTTCGGCCAATATTAAACTCCACATTCACTTCCTTTTTAAATATTGCAGACTAGAAAACCCTACGCTGCATAAATCTGCAAATTTGAAGTAAAAATTCCACGCTGGCTCGTTTGTTCCAAGCGCTCTGAACGAGCGGATGGCTCATGGCTCCGAGTAAGTGGCTTTCTATGGCGAGTGTACGAAATACAGTACGTCTGTGTGTACATGCGTATGAGTGTGTACACCAAAAGCACCAGCGGCACATCTAGACATCTAGACAGCGCAACTCGAAACAGGAACTGCTCGCAAATACTCGATTTTCGTCTGAAAAAATCGCCATGGGATGTTGTATGCCGACAGGGTGAGTTCTTCGTGCAATCTGAGTGTTTTCGTGTGTTTTTAGTGTCGTCTAAATGGAAAAATTGTTGGTTTTTGGGGAGACAGAGCGAGCTTTGGCCGACCAGTTGTGGTAATATTTAATGAGCTGCCTAGTCTGGATTCGTTGTGGGCTTGTGGCTCTGTACACACTTCGAGTTCTGGCTAAGAATTCGCTAACAGAATTCTTCTGTTAGCCTATCTCTAGCAGGGTTATTTAAAGGGACTAAAGCTGGCGTATTGTTACATTTTACTAATGGATCGAGCTAGCATTTTTAGGCCTAAAATAAGGAAATATTTAAACGGATATTGGCAAATCGTACACGTGTGATATAGCTACTGGCCTGAATATAGTCGGACCGAACCTGTTTAATGCGCATGTCGTGTTCAACCTTTTGTAACAAGAATACGAAGGCCCATAGTGTCAGAGACTGTTTCTTAGATATTCAGATGTTACAGCAAACCTGTGGACCCAACAGAAATGCAATATGCTTAGATGTAACAGATGTTCAATGTGAACGATCGCGTGTTTAAGATAGCTGTGCAGCTGTTGCCCGCACGTGACATATTAATTTTATTAAAACCCAGAGTACGAGGTAGAGTAACTTAAAATTAGGTACCAGCCCCACTCTTCGTGAGCTCTTTGATGCTCTATCAGCGTACACGGTGAAATGTTCCTATTCATAAACAATCGCCCTTATTAGAGCCTCTAGGTAGCTTAAATTCATATTAAATTTTCTAGCCGTATTTTAATTAACTTTAATGAGCCTCTTCATGCTATTTCCGGCCTTTCATCTTCCTATTCATACACACTCACCCTTATTGTAGCCTACCCTAGGTTACAGGTAGCGTAACTTTACATTTTGATCCCACAGATGATCACTCAAACGAGCCAACGACCTGTCCTTCGGGTCGCCTAGCAGGCTGTTCGTACACCATGAAAGCTTAAAGCTGTTTGCCCAAAGTTATCAACCCTTCCACCCGCATCTGTTTCTAGATCCTGTTCATATCCCGACAGCGAACTGCTTCGCTGCTCTCAGTACAAGGGGGTTGTAAACTAATAGTGGATATTTTCCGCTGTGACAGCATTGCCAATTATATCAACATCTTACAGAACCCCCAGTCTTTCAAGGCGGGCAAATACCCCAACTCTAACTAGAATTATTGACAATAGTGGGTTAAGTGGAAATTCGATCTGTGTTTCTTTATATAGAGGTTTATGCCTTATCTCCGTTACTGGGAGCGGTAGAGGGGCATTCACTCCCATTCCTGACAAAGGGAGGAAAGGGTAAATAGCTTTCCTTCCTCTCCTACCTGATGCTTTTTCGGGAATTTTTCTGTCCCCTGTGGCTTGTTTTTGATTGGCAAATGCAATATCCTAATAGACTTTCGTCTATCCTAATTTTAAAGCCAAGAATTGTATGTTAATTGATGAAAGAATAGATAGGCCTATCGTCGTTTTTCACAACTTAAACTTCAGGTAGGCTACCGTGAAACGCATTTGCAAGGTATCTACAGAAACTTCATACCATATCCCAATATCATGCGTGTAATTTCTTTTAAAATTTCAGCAAAACCAGTGAATAAGAATTGTGGTTTTTCCAACAGCGGGAAATCAAGGAAGCCAGATGGCCCCAGCGTACCACATAAACTACACGACTGCGCAGGACCGGAAGCTCAGAATGGCGTCTTGTCGCGCGTTGCCATGACTCCTATCTACTCTCTGATGCTCAGTTCGTGCGCGGATTTCATCATTAGATGATAACGACAACGAATATGATTACTACGACAACGACTACGATGACTATGCTAATGAAGAAGACGAACGTGGTCTCCATGAGTGATTTGTTGACTTAACTTGCGTGTAACCTACATCTACAAGCTTGCTTTTGAAATTGAAATCGTCCAGTGTAGATATTGCATTTGCCAATCAAAAACAAGCCATAGGGACCTAATAGTGGCCCATACCGTGTAATTAATTATTAGTAATTTCTATTATTATAGTACTAGAACTTCTATAGCGCCTCTGTAATAATTTTCAAGGTACCAGTCGTTGGTTGCTGAGCAAAATCACTTCAGAAATCTGTATGCCTACCAAATTCCAGTTGTGCATTTGCATTGGTGCTGAATGAATCCTGCGGCTTTCATGTACCCAGCAGTCATGTTTATTGGACCTAGAGCTGGCTCGCATTGCTCCATTGGTGCCAACTAAGCCCCAATTAGGGCCAGACGAAGGTGCCTGTCCGGGAGGGAATGATCTGTGCTTAACAGAAATGGGGGAATACTTTTAGGTAGAAGCGGAACAGTTGGGGAAAAGTTGCATAGCTACTGCGGGGATGGTGTGATTCAGCAAGTGGGAAGTTCCCTACATATCCAAAACTTAATGCAGGGTTGCTGTTTGGGTGGAAAACTTGGAGGAAAATGTGTTAGGCTTATAGGTGTTTGAAAAATGACGAAAGGAATGAGATGAAAGACTGAAGAAGGGAATTAGAGAGGAGTGAAGAGACGGAAAAGAGTAAAGACACTCAGTAGGAAAACCACCGATATATCTGCCATGTAAACAATGGACAAAACGATTCTGAACAACACGATTGTGATTAGGCCTAGAGAATTTTATTTCATAATTGATATTTTGGCATGCAAGTAACATTATCCAGATGGCTTTTCCTAAATCGGCTGCTAAATCGTTGATTCTGTTCCTAGTCTCAGTTATGCAGTTTGCTTTGGAAACTGAATTTATCACATGATCGAGGAAGTGCTTTTTCTTTAAAACGCCAGAATAAGTTTTTGCAAAGAGAATGTGAAATTTCAAAAGTTGCAAGTTGTTCTTCAATTGTTGTGAAAATATGACCTGGAGAATTTTGACCATTTACTTACTGTAAGAACTGATGATTTATTTAGCGCAACGAGGGCTTTTTGAGCCCTACTTCGAAAAATAGACTCGAAGATTTATGACTCGGAGAATTTTGACCCTGAGTATTGTGACCATTTACTGTGAGAATTGACTTAATGACCATTTATTTAGCACGACGAGAGATTTTTGGGGCTATTTACGCCAATTACTTAGAAAGTGTTTTGTTCAATTCTTGAGCTTCGACGAAAAATCACAAGCCCTTTCTTCCGTATGTCTCCTTAGGCCAGAGGTTCTGTAGAAGCACAAACAGAAAATATTTCTTTTAGTTTATTGTCATTGATCAGATGGCTCGAAACTGTTTTGCTATGGATGGATGGAGGGATTGTTGGATGAATGGATGTATGTATGGATGGATGGGTTGATCTGTGGGTTTTTGGTGGGTGGACGGATTGGTGGAAGGATGGGTGGAAAGATTGGTGGGAGGATGAATGAATGAATGAATGGATGGATGGATGGATTGGTGGTTGGTGAATGATGGATGGATGAATGAATGGATGGATGGATAGACTGGTGGGAGGATGGATGTATGTGTGGATGGATGGATAGAATGGTGGGAGAATGAATGGATGGGTGGATAGACTGGTGGGTAGGTGCATGAATGGGTGGATGGATGGATGAAAGAGTGCGTGAGCGTGCAACAGAGGGAACAGTAGAGGAATTAAGGGATTGAATGAGCGACTGAGTCATGGAGGAGGGGATAAGAGGAATGGGCAGACGGATGGATGGACCGACGGATGAATGATAATTACTCACGGGGTCGGGGTGTAATGCCCTGTACGATGACATAAAGGTAACTGGTGCATAGAGCGTCTGTGGGGTTCGATCCCTGGGACAGGTGGTCGCATGGTGGCGATACTGGAGGCCGTAGTCGTTGCTGAGAGACGACGGAAGGTTATCGAGCAGCATCTGATCGAAGAGCTTACGGGATCCTGTAATTATGAGCACAAAGAACGCCTCCTTTGCTAGCCAGAGCAGCAATTTCGAAAGCTAATTAAAAGGCGCTACATTAAGGGTCTAGATGCATACACACATACATACATACACATACATACATACATATGCATTCATATATACATTCATACATACATATCAATCACCAAAGTACATACTTGTAAACCCCTCCGTTCTATGCGTTGGTTTCCTGAACCTGGGCTTTAACTTCATATTTCCGCTTCCATACTGAGTAGAAATTTTTCGTACCATCATCCACCCGTCCAACCGTCCATCCGTCCATCCGTCCATCCATCCATCCATCCTTCCTTCCAAACAATTCATCGATATCGAAAGTGAATATTATTCATTATCATCAAATCCTCATTGATCGATTGATTATCCTTGTCTGTCGTTATTGATCTTCTATGGTCATCGCCATCGTAACAACACACAAATGATCGATGGTGATCGGAGTGCAGTCCACCCACCGTCTATCCACTGGACATTCTCTCCCCGAACTCCGATCGTCTCCTGAAAATGTCTCCACGGTCCTTTGCCACCCGTTCGAGCCCTGAAAATGAAACCGGAACTTAAAGTAGAGTCTATATAAAAGCGAAACTGAAACTTACATTACCTCGCTGCTTTATCTTAGCATATGTTACCTCACCTTACCGTACAATAAATTACCTTACCATACGTCAACCTACATTAGCTTAATCTTACTTCACCTACCTTACTTTATCAGAAAACGAAAGTTAAACTGAACTAATAATAAATAACACGACAAATGTGACGTAATCGTACAATTTCTTAATGACCGATTCCCTTGTTTCAGGTCCAGTGAACTGTGACGGTGGAAATTCCGCTTTCTGGAACGCCAGGAAGTCAGACTGATGCGTTGTTATCTGAGGACGACGGTAACCAAACTTAGGACAACTATCACGACTCCTTTGTGGGTAATTCTGTAACCATGGCAACATAAAACAGATACAAATCACCTTAATCTATGTAATGATAGGCTTAGATGCGTGAGTGTTTGATCAGACTGCATATATGTTATAATGAACGCTGGCGCTATGTGGCGAATATTATAAGAGCAGAAAAGATTACTCAGAAAAAGGGGCATCCATCCATCCATCCATCCATCCATCCATCCATCCGTCCATCCATTCGTCCGTCCGTCCGTCCGTCCGTCCGTCGATCCGTCCGTCCATTCATTCAATTGAATTCATTGAAAAAATGAGCAAGTTCGAAGCCATACTGTTGGTATTTAAAACCGTGTACATTTACATTTACAACGATTTGTTTTCAAGATATTTCTGTAGATTCACCTGACAGGAAAATTCAGCCATCGCCAACATGGTTGGTGAAGGATGGCCACAGGAACTGGAGCTGTACCACGGGTCGGCCATGCCACTAAATGAACTACAGGACAGAAGCATACGACGATTTACAGTT
Source organism: Norana najaformis (assembly GCA_964023275.1). Lineage (NCBI taxonomy): Eukaryota > Metazoa > Annelida > Clitellata > Crassiclitellata > Hormogastridae > Norana > Norana najaformis. The sequence goes on along the minus strand of OZ029916.1, from coordinate 2,191,859 downwards.
GGTAAAACTGCTTCATAATAAAATACGTTTAATAGAAATTTAATTTAATTTAAACTGGAACACTTCTAAGATGCTACTTAAAAGCTAAGCCCAAGGCACCAGCTTATTCACGAGCGCTGCGTCAAGTTAGAAGGATTACCCAGAGATACACAATTTTAGTGACTAATAGGACCACACAATTATAAAATAGATGAAGATGACGATGCCGGTGATGATGACGACGACGATGACGATGATGATGATGATGACGACGACGACGACGATTAAGATGGCTATGGCATGGAACGATTTGTAATGAAAGGGGACCCCACTGTAGGTTCAGACAATTTTCCACTTAATATACGATATTTATTATCTCCACGCATTTGGCTCCTGCCCACGTGTCTTCCTACCGAAAATCGCACCCAGATTATGACGACGATCTTTGGAAAAAGATATACCTCGTCCTACAATCCTAGTCCTGTATCCATCGAGATTCTTTCTTTTTCTGATCTTTACAGCGACGACGAAAATTATACAATCAATTTTCTTACCTGTTTGCTTTGATTAAGTCTCAATGTCTTTCCGGGTTTAAAGGTTCGACGTAAGATTTTAAAATACACCTTCCATTTCACGTACAAGGAGAAATCATTCGTCGTTAGGTCCGTTTGCAAGGCCTATATTCCGGTTGTCATGGTAACTCTTAGGTCATCTGTGACGTCGCATTGAACTATTTTTCTGACGAGCTTGTCGTTATCCTGGATCTATCCTAATAATTAATAACCCTTTCCTAATATCTTCGTCTCAAGTAACCAAAGTAGGGTCGACTTCAATAACGACAGTATTTATCACTGAATTAAGCTATTGATTAATTGACCAACTAATTAATTAAACAATTTTTGAATAAATAACAATTATGATAATCATTAGCACTAAACAATGCTATTAATCAATCAATTTAAGCAGAGGCGTCGATCCGTAGTAAACATTGGAGGGGCCCGGGCCTAAAGTGGGGGTCTGGGCGCATAGCCCCTGTCGGGTTCCAGAGGCAAAGCCCTTAGTATGGGGGTCAGGAATAGGCCTAATTCAGGAAGAATGAGAACTTTATCAGTACATAGCTGCCTTTTACTGATTTTACAGGTAAAATATTGCTGGCCAACCAATGGCCGAGCTCTCATGCTCAAAATATTGCCTGAGCCCGGGTTCCGGGGGCACCCATATGATTGACGCCTCTGGGAACATTGGTGTCAATGTAAATCTGTGAAGTAGCACCGCAAGAAAAAAATTTGCATCAGAAAGACCAGCGTAACTGCTTCCCAAATAGAGGTGTCGAACTATAGGCCACATTTAGTGAACACATTTTTCCTTTCTACTTCCTCTAATAAAATTACTTATTTAATTCTAGATCCCAAATTTTTCGTTAATAAAGACTGGATTGGACCCATATAGATTCCTTGGATTGGACCTAAAGACAATTCTTTGAGCATAGACAAAAGTAAAACCATAATTCTTTTCAAAAATGTTTTAATTGCATTAGCAAGATGGCAGTACAGGTTCATTAATGTCAGTTATATTCGCTAGGTGACAGCACAGTTTTGAAAAAGACCATTAGATCAAATCGCGCGCTGGTTACACGAATCCTATGCACGTGTTGACCACTCCTTCACATTCCTTCGGACTGTACGTTTGGCTGTCCCTGTGCTTGTCTGTCGGCCTGTCTGTGTTTATGGCGGATTAGGCAGCTGGAAAGTGTGCTGCCTGCAGATACGAGAAGGATTGTTGACGTTATTACTACATTTCGGACGCTTGATTTCTTTATTTGCATATAATTAGTCATGTATGTTATTTCCTGCCCATCCCGCTGAGCACCTGCTTTTGAAGGTTTCGCTGTGAGTGTGGCGTTGCCAGATCCATACGTAATACACCTGCCTACTTAAAATAGTTTTGCCGCCCTTTCTCGGATCTGGCTGGTCACCGATCCCTTATTAAATGGGAAAAGCCTGAACAGCGCCCTTTTCTTCGGCCTCGGCTGTGCTACGGCGCTATATAAATTTTATTATTATTATTATTGTTTGTTATTGTTGTTGTTGTTGTTGTTGTTGTTGTTGTTATTATTATTATTATTATTATTATTATTATTATTATTATTATTATTATTATTATTGTAGCGGATTTCCCTCGCCAGGGAGCCCATGGAACTCTACGAGTTCGCCTCCCCCGCACGGGAACCCATGGAACTCAGCGGGTTCGCCAGGGAGCCCATGGAACTCTACGAGTTCGCCTCCCCCGCACGGGAACCCATGGAGCTCAGCGGGTTCGCCAGGGAGCCCATGGAACTCTACGAGTTCGCCTCCCCCGCACGGGAACCCATGGAACTCTACGAGTTCGCCTCCTCCCGCACGGGAACTCCACGGGTTCGCGAGGGAACCCATGGAACTCTACGAGTTCGCCTCCCCCGCACGGGAACCCATGGAACTCTATGAGTTCGCCTCCTCCCGCATGGGAACTCCACGGGTTCGCGAGGGAACCCATGGAACTCTACGAGTTCGCCTCCTCCCGCACGGGAACCCATGGAACTCTACGAGCTCGCCTTCCCCCGCACGGGAACCCATGGAGCTCGGCCGGTTCGCCAGAGAACCCATGGAACTCTGTGTTCGCCTTCCCCCGCACGGGAACCCATGGAACTCTACGAGCTCGCCTTCCCCCCGCACGGGAACCCATGGAGCTCGGCCGGTTCGCCAGAGAACCCATGGAACTCTACGAGTTCGCCTTCCCCCGCACGGGAACCCTATGCGAACTTGCCGCCTATATAAAGGGCTGCAGCGAACACACACACTCGGACACTCTTGCTGCAGAGAAGAGACGACATACGGAGACAGACACACACTCTTGCTGCGGGTGCTGTTGCTGTGAGAGTTGTTGCGGTTGAATTGTCGTTGTAAGGGCACGGAAGTTTAGAATAAGAACTGTTTTAACTAGATGCTGTAGGTTCGAGTCTTTTGCGAGAAATAAAAGGGCTATAGCTGATCAATCGACTTGGCGTTCGGTTCCTTGAAGACCCCAAGGGCTTATCTCGCGGACTGGCAGTAAATAGGCGCTGGGAGAGAGAGCCTTCGGGTAGAGTGGTAGAACACCAGCACCTTGACAGGGGATTCGGCACCCCAGGTTTGTCACAAGTGGTACCAGAAGTGGGGTACCTGTCAACTGCAAGTCGAAACTGATCAACTCTCGCATGGGAGACGAGGACGACACCATCATCTACACTTTGTTGGACGTTGCGGACGTTTCAGCCGATCAACTTAGTAGTTCGACGCCTGGTGTGCGAAGAGCGACAATGGAGGCCTCCAGATTCGACCGTAGCCAGTTTCTGGAGAGCATCGACTTCGACAGCTCACGACAGGCGGTGGTGAACGGCAGTGAACGAAGACCGATGCAGAGAGAACGTGAAACGGCTTCGAACCTGCCGTCATGGGGAAACGTCGTCTACCGCAAGACTCCGATGAAGCCTGGGAAGTTTGACGGGACAGGATCCCTGGAGTCGTTTTTGACACAATTCGAGGTATGTGCCAAACACAATCAGTGGACCGATTCCGACAAAGTGGACTTCCTTCGATGTGCCCTCGACAAGGCCGCCACGCAGTTACTCTGGGACTTCGGAGCTCGGCAGGACGTGACGTATGAGGAGTTGACGCAGAGGTTACGACAACGATATGGGACCGAAGGACAAGCAGAGACCTTCCGGGCGCAACTCTACTATCGCCGTCAACGGGCCGATGAGAACCTGAGCGACCTCCTGCACGATGTCCGACGGTTGGTGGTACTTGCTTATCCGGTGCCCTCCAACGAGACGACCGAAATCCTTGCCCGTGACGCTTTCCTTGAGGCCATTCGGGATCGCGAGTTGTCGCTGAAGGTCCGGGAGCGCGAACCCAAGACGCTGGACGAGGCGTACCGGATGGCGCTGCGGATGGAAGCGTACCAAAGGATGGCGGATTCCGAGGAACGACGGAGGCCACCGAACCGTGTTCGAGGAACCCAGGAGTCCGACCAAAACGTGCCACTCCAGAATCAATTGGACCAATTCCTCAAAGCACAGCGTGGGGAACAGCAGCGTTGGCAAAGGGACATGGAGAAGAAGATAGAGCGGCAGCTAGAGGCTTTTCGCAACCATCTGGCGATCGACACGGAAGCCAACCGACGCGACGAGACGGCAAGGGAGCAGCCTGGAAACCAGGGACGGGATGTGGTCTGCTACAACTGCGGACTGAGAGGTCACATCGCCCGTCGGTGCCGTCAGCCCCGACGGCCCCGTGCTCGTACCGATGAAGTGACACCCGATGGTCCGGAGGCGCAGACGACACCGGAGGTGGCGGCGGTCAACCACAACACTCGCCAGAGGGCATCGACCGGTACCAACGGCAACGTAATCTACATCCGAGGCGTCATCAATGGACGGACTGAAATGTGCCTGGTCGACACCGGGTCAGAGGTGAGCCTCGTGCCGTCTTCTGTTGTGGAGGGTTTGACGCTGCGTCCCAGCACCCGGGTACTGCTAGCTGCCAATGGGACTGCGATCCATGTGGTTGGGGAGCTGTGTGTCCCGATTAAGATCAGGCCGGGTTTCCTTATAGATACTACTTTCTTGGTGTCCGATCAAATTATAGAGCCCATGCTGGGTATGGACTGGTTGCGGCAGCATCGCTGTCGTTTGGGGTTTGGCACTGGAGCCCTGTTTGTAGGCCGCCGGCGTATCCCGCTAGAAAAAGGGGATGGTTCCGCCTGGTGTAGACGGGTGATGGTCGCGGAGGAAATGACGCTGCCTCCTAGGACTCAGTGCGACATCCCCGCCAAAATGCAATTCGGGGATCTGTCAAGTGTGGCCCCTGCATGGATGACAGAGCCAAAGGAAGTCCTGCCGGGAGTTCACGTAGCACGGGTGTTAATAGGGAATGAAGCTAGCGCTGCCCGGATTCGGGTTGTGAATCTCAATGGAGATCCCGCCACACTCCCTAAGAACCAGCTTCTGGGAAGATTGCATCCTGTAGAGGTAGAGACATGTGCTGGGAAAGGAGAGAGACCCAGGGTAGAAGGAGAGGCACCCTTTATCACGGGTTTGATGGAAGAACTCCCCGAAGAAGTGACCCAGGCAACCAGGAGGCAATTGGCGAGTCTGTTAATAGAGTTCCGGGATGTTTTCTCCGAGGGAGAAGGGGACCTAGGGAGGACGACCCTGTGTAAGCATCGGATTGACACCGGGAACTCGGGCCCCGTTCGTCAGCCTTTGAGGCGACAGCCGCTTCCATATCGGGTAGCCATTGATAAGCAACTGGACCAGATGTTGACAGATGGCGTAGTCGAGCCAGCTGTGAGCGAGTGGGCAGCTAATGTAGTCCTGGCACGAAAGAAGGACGGTACCCTAAGGTTTTGCATTGACTATCGCCAGTTGAATGAGCGAACCAGGAAAGACTCGTATCCGCTCCCAAAGATTGACGAGTGTTTAGATGCCCTGGCTGATGCGGGATGGTTTAGTACCTTAGACTTACGTAGCGGCTACCATCAAGTGGAGATGGATCCTAAGGATGCAGATAAGACGGCTTTTGTTACTCGCCGGGGGATTTTTAGATGGCGTGTTATGCCGTTTGGCCTGTGCAATGCGCCGGCGACATTCCAGCGCCTTATGGATATTGTGCTTTCGGGGTTAAACTTTGAGATTTGCCTGGTTTACATCGACGATGTGATCGTTTATGGGAGCACGCCCGAGCAGCATCTGGGTAGGCTAAGGCAGGTGTTCCAGCGGCTCCGTGGGGCGAATCTCAAGCTTAAACCTAGCAAGTGTCGCATGCTACGCCGCTCCGTGAGTTTCCTGGGGCATATAGTAACGCCGAAGGGAATAGCCGTAGACCCGTCCAAGGTTCACGAGGTGGTGTCCTGGCCAGCGCCTGAACGATTAAGGGAGCTGCGTGCCTTCCTGGGGCTATGTGCCTATTATCGTAAGTTCATCCGAGACTTCTCACGCACCGCCGCTCCACTCTTCGCGCTGACTAAGAAATCCCGATCGTTTGTGTGGGACGAAGAGTGTCAGGCGGCCTTCGACCAGCTGAAGGTGGCTTTGGTAACAGCGCCAGTTCTGGGCCTGCCTACGGATGAAGGGAAGTACGTCCTGGACTGTGATGCCTCGGATGAAGGAATTGGTGCGGTGCTGTCCCAATGCGACGGAGATAGGGAGAGAGTAATCGCGTATGGGAGTCGCCTGCTCTCGGCGGCGGAGCGGCGATATTGCATTACCCGCAAGGAGCTGTTGGCAGTGGTACACTTTGCCAAGCTCTACCGGCAATACTTGTTGGGCCGACGGTTCATCCTCCGAACTGACCACGCAGCCCTCCAGTGGTTGCAGAAGACACCAGAGCCTATCGGGCAGCAGAGTCGATGGCTGGAACGCCTCGCTGAATTCGACTTTGAAATAGTTCATCGACCGGGGCGGAGGCACGGGAATGCGGATGCCCTTTCCCGACGGCCTTGCCGTCAGTGTGGATGGGAAGAGACCCCAGCGATAGTGGCTGCCACGAGACGGCCCGAGATGGCGGGTGCGGATGCAGAGGGTGAAGTTGAGCTTTCCGCAGGAGTGGAGCCCGCTGTGGAGGGACGAATTGGGGAAGCGCAGAAGGCCGACCCCGACCTCGCAGTGGTAAGGGAATGGCTGAGCCCAGATGCGAGAAAGCCCGATTTCCAGTTAATCTTGCGGGAGAGTGAAGCTGTGAAGACTTATTGGCACCAATGGGACAGCTTGTATGTGAGGAACGATGTAGTCTACAGGAAGGCAGCGGATGGTACAGAACAATTGCTGCTACCCAGAGCCTTGAGGGAGGATTTTATGAAACTTGCCCACACCGGCGTGACAGGGGGACACTTGGGAGTCCGCCGTACCCGTTGGCAAGTTAGGCGCCGAGGCTATTGGGTTGGTTGGTCAAGGGAAGTTCGGCGGTTTTGCAGCCGTTGTTCGCAGTGCTGTCAATACCGCCGCGGCCAGCCTCCCAGGCAGGGTCCGCTTCAGCCATTACCCTGCGGAGAGCCGTGGGAACGAGTGGGTGTGGACATCACGGGGCCCCATCCAAAGAGCAGGAAGGGCCATGTATACATCTTGACGGTGATGGATTATTTCTCGAAGTTTGTAGAGGCAATTCCGGTGGCGAACCAGGAGGCCGCAACGGTGGCTCGGGCCTTGGTGGATACGGTGATCGTCCGGTACGGGACCCCGTTGCAGATATTAACAGACCGCGGTACAAACTTCGATGGGATTCTGTTTAGGGAGGTGTGCACGCTCCTGAGGATCGACAAGGTGAGGACCACTAGCTACCACCCTAGTGGGAATGGCCTGATCGAACGATTCCATAGGACGCTGAATTCCATGATTGGGAAAATAGTGCATACGGATCAGAGGAACTGGGACGAGTTGCTGCCGCATGTCCTGGCAGCCTATCGGGCTTCCGTCCATGAGGCCACCGGTTATTCGCCTAACATGTTGATTTTCGGTAGGGAGAATAGGGCTCCCCTGGATTTGGTGTATGGAAGAGCGCCAGGCCCAGCGGAAAAGGGGGGGACCTATGCATCATATGTAGAGAACCTGGGTGAGTGTATGGAAACCGCTTACAGGGTGGTAAGGGAACGCTTGCGGAAGGCGGCGGAGCGGCGGAAGCATACCTACGACCTAAGGGTTCTCCCGGTTGAATTCACGGTGGGTGATTGGGTGTGGTACTATACCCCTCGGAAATATCCAGGTCGCAGTCCCAAGTGGCAGCGGTTGTACACGGGGCCCTTCATGATCATGCGACGGTGTGGGACGGTGAACTATCAACTTCAACGATCTCAAAGGGCCAAGCCGTTCGTAACTCACGTTGACAAGTTGCGGCCATGTTACGATCGGGAGCCGGGAGTTTGGAGCCAAGAAAGATCTTCGCCAAAAGATCCTGTGGAGACCATGCCGGAACCGACCGAGGGGCGGCCATTACGCGCCACCCGGAAGCCAGAACGCTTCCAATAAAGGGGCGTTGTGCAACCGAGGACGTCGCTTGTTGGACGCGAGGCTTCAGGCGAGTCCGCCCTTGGAATCCGGCTGCGGACGATGAAGATGTGATATTGGTGGACTGACTTGGTGAGACAGAATTTACATGTCGTTTACTGCCAAGAGTGGCTATTTTGTTGTATGGTTGAGTAAAACAAATCGCGTGTGCGGCTGTTTAGTTCTCGTAAAGCCATGTGGCTTACATAAATTGCTTGTTCGCTGCTGTTAGTAATTGTGTATGCCATGTATGTACTACCGCTTTAATCGGTGACTGTTTTTGGAGCCGAAGTGTCGGCCATTTTTGTTTAATTTGTGTGCCTTAGAGACTATATGTTTTGTTGCTTGGGTTTGTGCGAGGTGGGTTCCGAACAGGGGACGTTCGGTCTCTTTGGTGGGAGGAGTGTTGTAGCGGATTTCCCTCGCCAGGGAGCCCATGGAACTCTACGAGTTCGCCTCCCCCGCACGGGAACCCATGGAACTCAGCGGGTTCGCCAGGGAGCCCATGGAACTCTACGAGTTCGCCTCCCCCGCACGGGAACCCATGGAGCTCAGCGGGTTCGCCAGGGAGCCCATGGAACTCTACGAGTTCGCCTCCCCCGCACGGGAACCCATGGAACTCTACGAGTTCGCCTCCTCCCGCACGGGAACTCCACGGGTTCGCGAGGGAACCCATGGAACTCTACGAGTTCGCCTCCCCCGCACGGGAACCCATGGAACTCTATGAGTTCGCCTCCTCCCGCATGGGAACTCCACGGGTTCGCGAGGGAACCCATGGAACTCTACGAGTTCGCCTCCTCCCGCACGGGAACCCATGGAACTCTACGAGCTCGCCTTCCCCCGCACGGGAACCCATGGAGCTCGGCCGGTTCGCCAGAGAACCCATGGAACTCTGTGTTCGCCTTCCCCCGCACGGGAACCCATGGAACTCTACGAGCTCGCCTTCCCCCCGCACGGGAACCCATGGAGCTCGGCCGGTTCGCCAGAGAACCCATGGAACTCTACGAGTTCGCCTTCCCCCGCACGGGAACCCTATGCGAACTTGCCGCCTATATAAAGGGCTGCAGCGAACACACACACTCGGACACTCTTGCTGCAGAGAAGAGACGACATACGGAGACAGACACACACTCTTGCTGCGGGTGCTGTTGCTGTGAGAGTTGTTGCGGTTGAATTGTCGTTGTAAGGGCACGGAAGTTTAGAATAAGAACTGTTTTAACTAGATGCTGTAGGTTCGAGTCTTTTGCGAGAAATAAAAGGGCTATAGCTGATCAATCGACTTGGCGTTCGGTTCCTTGAAGACCCCAAGGGCTTATCTCGCGGACTGGCAGTAAATAGGCGCTGGGAGAGAGAGCCTTCGGGTAGAGTGGTAGAACACCAGCACCTTGACAGGGGATTCGGCACCCCAGGTTTGTCACATTATTATTATTATTATTATTATTATGAAACAAATCTATTGTGTCACTTCAATTATGATACAAATCTATTGTTGCTGGAGCAACTAGAGCTGCTGTGGCGTCCTGGTTGGCACACTGGAAACAATTATTATTATTATTATTATTATTATTATTATTTTTATTATTATTATTATTATTATTATTATTATTATTATTATTATTATTATTATTATTATTATTATTATTATTATTATTATTATTATTATTATTATTATTACTATTATTAAGTGGGGAAGAGTTAAGGGCAGGAACAAAATGTTGGAGGAAATGAATCTTCGGTGAGAAATATAGAAAAAAACTGATGTGGAGGAAAGAATGTTTGCACACACGTGCCACACCACTTTGGAATAAACTCCCCCCAGTATTGCCACAGTTTTCTGACCCATCATACAAACTCAGGATGCTCCACCGCTTGCAATTTCTGCTTCGGCCTTTCATTGAAAGCTCAAAACATTCCTCTTTCACAGATTGCACCCTGACACCCGTTCTTCCTCATCTCTCTCTCCTCTTCAACCCCAAACACCACCACCCGTAGCTGCCACCCTGTCTCTCCATCTGACTTTTGGATCTTGACTTGGAACTGAACCCTTTTGCCTATCGATTTTGTTTTGACTGAGCGCCTGTGAATAAGCTGGTACTCGCGGCGCGGCTTTCGTTGGGCGCTGTAGAAATCTCAGAATTACGATTACGATTACAACTTTGTCACCAGGCAGTCAAATTTGGTAACGATTTATGCTGGAAAGTAAATGGACCCGTGTCTCGGACCTTGGGATTCATCCATTAAAAACATGTACAGTAAGCTATTGACTACTCCTTTTCGTTGCTTCTCTGATTGGATGTCTGTCTGTATCTGTGTTTGTCTGTCTGTTTATCTATGTTTATGGCAGATTAGGCAGCTGGAACGTATGCCTTTATGCAAGTGTAAAAGCCTTGTTGGCTGTATTTCTAAATTTAGGCAGTATCCTTTGCATGCACGTGTGTCTACTTCACTGACTGCCCATCCCACACAATACTTTTTAAAGATATTATTGCGGGTCTGGTGATGACAGCCGGCCTACTTAGACGAGCTTTGTTTCGGGTCTGGCCCGCCGCCCATGTCTTCGGGGTGGAATGATTGTTCCCAGAGGTGTCGATCCGTCGTAAACATTGGGGGGGGGGGGGCAGGCCAGTAATGGGGTCTGGATGCGAAGCCCTATTGGGCTTCAGGGACAAAGACCCTGGTATGGGGGTCAAGATCGAAGTAGGCCTAATGCAGACAGACGCGAAGCCCAAAGCTCGAAAGACAAACAATGAGAAATGTCGCTAATATTATTTACAATGGAATGTCAACTTAAGTAGGCCTATACACAGCAGTTATATGGCAGTAATGCTAAAGCAGCGCAATATGAGCACATAATTATTTATTCGAAAATGAACTTGCCCAAAATGTTCTTCCTGATTGTGCTTCTTATAGCAAACTTAGCCGCTATTGTAGGTTTCAGATTGCCTGTCATCTAATTCAGTTTTTATCACTCTAATCTAATCTAAGAACTTTTATAGCGTCAATGCAATAATGCTCAAGTCATCATTCGATGGTCGCTGCTAAAAAATCATTGTCCAAGTCAAATTCCATGGTGAGCCAGAGCTGCCTTGTACCGATTTTACAGCTAAAATGTTGCCGGGGCCCAAGCAATGGCCGGGCCCCCAGGCTCAAAATATTGCCGGGGCCCGGGCCCCAGAGGCACCCATAGGATCGACGCCACTGAATTTAAGTATAAACAATGATTATAGGTTTTGCGCAAAGGACGTGTGCCTTTGAGTAAGTTTGTTTTCTTGGCTTGGTTTATCGCTTATCGAAGAAGCGCCCGGAAGTGGTAACACCATAACAGTAGATAGAGTTAACAAGTCTCTACAATGAATTCAAAAGCTATCTCAATTATAAGAAACTTAATTATTATATTTTATTTAATTGTAATATATGATTAGTAGTAATATTAAATTGTCAACATTTTAATATTATGAGTCTAAACTCGGGCATATATCCGAGGGTATTTCCGGTGTTCATGTGTTCATTATATGGAAGCGGGTTCTCTGATGGTCACCGATATCAGGGCACCAGCGTAGAAAATAACAAGCGTCAACTTCCGCCCCAGATGTGATGTTTTAATTATTGAATAATTGAATGATAATTATTCAGATTTAAGATTAGTTTTATTTTCCCTTCCGCATAGGCCGCACATGGAGTGGCCGACGAATGTGGAATATCCGATCCTGCATGTCGTGGTTGTCGGATTTCATCACAAGAAAGGCTGTCAGGTGATACTGTCGCTTGAACTCCAGATTGCAGTGTGTGTGACCACGGTCACCACTTACTGTCGGTGTTGGTTTATGTTGGAGCTACATCCTGGTCTTTTTGTCATACCTGTCGTGCATTATCCGTGGGTGTAACTATTTGGTCTCTCAATTTGGTTGAACTTCCGTCTTTGGTGTTCTTACGATTTGCTGCCCTACGCTGCTGCGGGTTGTCCGTTTAACACGAACTAGCTCAGTAAATAATGGCAGAGTTTACGCAAAAATTGGCAGGGATCTGGGTGGGCAGTTAGACACCAAACAAACTTCTTTAAAATGCCATCGATAGTCCTGTCTTGTCTGTGGATATTACATGTAACTTTGTAAAACACAATTCAAAGGTTGATGTTATGTAAATATTATGTAACTATTTAAACTTTGAACCATTACTGTCGTTAATTTTAAGCCATAGAGGTATTGCTTCATTATTTAAATTCAGAACCGGTCAGCCTGATGCCACAGAAGTTTTCTAGAAGTAGTGCTATATGTAAAGGTTAAAGGTGCTATATAAAGCTCAGTTATATTATATAGTTGCAGAGCGGTCAGTACAGAAGATCTAATATTAGTTGTTGATTTCAAATTCAGGTGGAATATTCATATCCACCGCTAATCGACGGCAAGACGGTTGACAGCAATGAATGTCCTGATGAATGGAAACATCTTCCGTCGGTTGCTTTGCCAGATGGAGCACATAACTTCACCGAAGGTTCATTGCTAATATTAATAATATTAATAATGTTAATAATGTTAATATTAATAATGTTAATAATAATAATGATAATAATAATAATAATAAGTAACTTCCAATGTGCCAGTGTCTGATGCACAAGGCATCAACTGATGGCGTCCCAAAGTGAAGCTGCAATCAGGTCAGCATGTAGAAGGTCAGTCCACAAGACAGAGAGGCAGACTATGCTGGATAGGCAGTTTGAAAAGGTAAGTTTCAAGTTGAAGTGAAAGTCTTGTTTTCGTTCGTTCCATTCCTTCATTCATTAATTTATTTAATAAATTACTGATCATTCAGGATCACTTAGCAGTCCTTGTCTCCCTTAGTATAGTTCCATCTTTTTCTGGATTGCTTATCTTCAGTAGCTTGTCTTCTGATCTCTGTGATCTTTTTGATCTTGACTAATCTAATCTAATAACGTCTATGGCGCCATTATCATAATGCCTCAAGCATCAATCGATGGTCGCTTTGAGTGAAATCGTAATTAAAATCATGATCCCTTGGAGAAGCCAGGTTGAATTCTGATAGAAACCAACAGTTAGGCTTTGGTGTTGGGCTCTTGACTGGTGCATTTCAATGGATTGTGGTTATGGAATGTGGATTTGCTTGGCAGCCACCATCAGTTGAAGTCTTGTGGGAAAAGATAACAGTGTTATAGAAATTTCCAGTTTAGATTCCATAGCAAGTAATGCTGTTGCTGCTCATTTAATTTTGACAAGCTCTGGCAGGCTTCAGTCCCAGTGTTCTGGATATGGAGAATTTGACTCTGTGATGCACTGGTCTCATGTTCAGGACTTTGGGATTCATCAGTTGCTGCTCAAGGATCTAAAGAAAAGGAAATGAGTGTCCCCCGTGTGTCTTACCTCTGGGATATGGGATACTTTACCTTCTAACAGATTATGATTTTGATTGCGATTTTCACTTGAAGCGACCATCGACTGATGCCTTGGATATTATGGTAACGGCGCTATAGAAATCAGTAGATAAGCTCAGATTAGACCTAGATAACAGGAGTCAAACATGAGTGGAAATTGTATCTTCCAAGTAACAAGTTGTATCTTCTGTGTAACAAAGTCCGAACAGAAAAGAATTTGGGAGGAGCCAAATGTGATTGGAAGATATATCTTCACTGTGACATAGTCTGAACCTCGGGGTCAGGGAAATTACTTGCACTCTTAAAACTTGCACCCTGATTTTAATAAGAGAGTTTGTTGATTATTTTAGACACTGTGTACTTCCATCTGCCATCAAGGACCGACCCAAAATCAACAGTTTTCGGTGTTTCCTGCTATCGACAAATAGATTCAACGGTAACTGTTACTGTTGATGTTATGAGTATTGTTATTATCATTATTATCGTGTTATTGCTACACTGGAGACTCTTTAACACCCACTTCGTTATCACATGGGTTCTAATATAATGCCGTCAGGGACACAGATCCCAGGTTTAGTTCACTGATACAAACACAAAATCAGGCGGTTCTTTATGTGGCTGTGAAAGACCATCTTATTGCAGGGCTCCAATGTGCAATGATTTTAATTTTTAATTATTTTAATTATTATTTAACTATTTGAATATGTAACTATTTTATTTATTATTATTTCTATGGTGGTATTAATTTGCTACTTAATTTTTTACTCTTGTCTGTGGAACCTTAATGTGAGCTCTTCAGATTTAACAAATAGTAGCTCATATTTATAGATTTATTGCATAGATGTTTTGCTGTGTTTACATATCCTAATGTGCAATTTGGACGCAAGATAAACGTGAATGTTTATCTTAGTCAAGGTTTTATGATAGTGAGCATTTAACACCGACCAATCATTGGTAATAATCATCATCGCCATCCTTGTTTTCAAAAAAGGTCTGATTGATATGTAGGCTGCCTTCCACCGTAAGCTGCCTCTAGGTCTTTGTGGACTGATCTTCTGGTGTTGACTTAATTATCGTTTGGTTTTGGAGCACCATTGGTTGACACCTTGAGCATTGGATACCACCACTGCAGAAGTTACAAATTAATAATAACAATAATGATTAATAATAACAACAATTATAATAACATAGTTTCACTTCAGACAGATCGTAAACATAATAAAAAATTTATAAAGCACCACTTCAAGGTATACTCATCAGAGGCGCTCCCGGCCCGACAACCCAGAAACACCGGGGAACAAGTCGGTATTCAAATGCTTGTGGAAGAGAAGGGGAGAAAGGCTGAGGAGACAGATGTGGCACCACTGACTAATGTTTATTTTTTATTCCTTTTTCCTGGTTTGTCTGTTTTACTTAAGGAATTTTATGGAATGATCTATTACATGATGTAACGATATTAACTGATGTTTAACATGGTGTCATAACTGGACATCTTGATTGGTGTGACTGTGTGATTGTTTTGAAGGCTGTCATTTGTACCTGAATGGACATTCTATACTGATAATTACTTTGTACATTTTGCTGGTTATCTATAAATTAAAAAGAAAAGTTGTCATCATCACCATTAGCATCAGTTTCCATTGCTAGCCATTTTTGGGGCAATGACTTCCACTCATTTAACGATTGTTGTTTTCTAGGAACTCCTAAATCGAGGAACAGATGTCACTAGAAACACTGTCCAAAAGAGCGTTTGCGTCCTAAGTCGACTGGTGAGTTTCTCAGCAAACTTCATTTGCGACATTGTGTGCTACTGTTTACTTGTAAGCTGACTAGACTTTCAACCCAGAGTTTGGGGTTCAAATTTTTGCCAGGACAGAATGACCACACTCTGTTGAGCTCAGCTGTAAAATAAGTAAGTAAGTGTATTCTTTATTAACCAATAGCTAATTGCACGTCAGTTTACAAGCATTTAAGAAAACAGGAAAAACTTAATATGCATACAACATCCTAATAATAAAAATTGCAAACCAGTTTGTTGGCTGTGTAGAGTCATTGGAAGAGAAAGGACTGGCCACTGGCCCTTGTATGCCAAGGCTAAGAAAATGAAGTCGCTAGCACTTACATCTGTGGATTTTTGGATATAGGCAAATTGGGAATTACTCTCTCTGCTATCATCTTTTGTTGAAATTTTCTATTGTAATTGTATAAGATTATTGTAAATGTTGTTATAGTTAAGTGCCTTCTACCGCTTGTTATTTTTGGGTAGATGTTATGGTGTTAGCTGAATGATACTATAACAGTTAACACTTTGATATAAAGCCTTTTTGTATCTTCCTTATGTCTGTAGTTACCATCCACATTAGCTCTCTACCAGTCAGTTCACTTTAAATCTGGATTTGCACCTGACGTACCGATTTTACTTTGGACCTGGTGCCTGTGAATAAGCTGGTTCCTACAGATTAGCTTTTTAAAGAAAAACAGATTACAATTAGAAAAACCCACAACTTAGGTTTGAAGAAATCCAGAAATACGTTACAGTTACAAAGAATCAAAATGTAATGCAGCCGGCAAAGCATGGTTGTGGCGTTGCACCACGTGAGACTTATTCTGAGACTTGTCGTTTTGTTGTTTCAGCCGGTTTTTGGACTCATTCAAGCAAAGCTAGAGCTCATCACACATGCGTACTTCAAAGGTCGCGACTTCAGCCAGGTGGCGCTGCTAGAAGAGACCTACAAAACCCTCAACTTATCTCTGACGGACAGTCTTCTCCGCGATTCACAGGTCTTTCTTGGTATGTTTCTAATTTGACATCAACTGACATGTGACTGAAAAGAGTGGAAGTATGTATGTATGTATACATACGGCCATTTATGTTGTGTGTATGTATGTATGTTTTATGTATTTAGCTGGCTATTTATATAGTGCCTTTTAAGAACTCCACAAATGTGCTAATGATGCTTATAATGCTACCTTTTTGGGCGATATCAAGTATTGTGCTGTTACAGGATTACTTTACTAAGTTATTGTCCTTGAGGAATGGACGCTATGACTGGAAAAACTCTTGTTGTGCCCCATACCTGAACTGTGTTGGGGTCTCGGGCCTTCTTGGTAGCTGGTCCAAAGCTTTGGGGTTCAATGCACAGTTCACTTCATTTTGTCAGATCTTTGATATCATTCTGGTCTAAACTTAAGACACATCTCTTCCAATTTGCTTACCCACCATAGCCTGGCTTCTGGTTTCTCTGACCTATCGGAATTTGACCCGGCTTCTCCAACGGATAATGATTTTGATTACAATTTTGACTTGAAGCGAGTATGAACTGATGCCTTGGGCATTATGATAATGGTGCTATACAAGTCTTTAGATTAAATTAGATTATTAGTTATAATTTGTTTCTTGTAATCTGACTTATCACAGAGTCGGTTTCCAAAGCTGACTCTATTGTGGGATCATTGTTCCCAACTACAGTGTTTCAGTGTACAATTTCTGTAATTTTCCTGTGCAAATGTTTGGCTTTATGGTTTTTAGGGCTGTCTTGTCGTGAAATTCTTCACCAGTTTCAGCACAGGATACTAATTCTGTTCAAACTGATGCTGCTGGAAAAACGAGTTAGAAAACTTTATTGATTAAATTTTCTTTTGCTAATTCTGTGCTTCAGTAGGAGTTAATTCCTAAATTTGTGTTATATTTATAACCACCCTTGCCTAGTCTAACTATAAGCGTGGGTGAAGCTTTGGTAATTCAAAAATGTGAATGTTAATTAATTTAAATCTGCCAGATCCTGTCAACAGCATTGGTCTGGCTTTTCACATGGACCTTTAATGCTGTCATTTTTAGGTCAGCGTTTTATTGCCAGATATTGACGAGTCACATCAGTTCCAGTTTCTGCTGTTAGGACTGATTTTACATAGCCTTTGGGTGCACAGGGTTTAATAAAATAAAAAATAATAATAATACTATAATAATAATATTAGTATTAATAATAAAATGATAATAATAAGCCCCTTTTATTTCCTAGAAAAGTGTTTGATATTGATATTATTATTATTATTACTACTACTGATATTACTTTTATTATTATTATCATTACTACTGTTACTTTTATTATTATTACTACTACTATTACTTTTATTATTATTATTACTACTGGTACAACAACAACAACTACTATCACTGCTACTAACTATTTTATTATTATGACTGCTATTACTTTTATTATTATTACTGTTATTGAGTCAGCTAATTAATTTACAAATTGATTGTTACTTTACAAATTTACCTAGCTGGAAAATGATGAAATAAGAGAATGAAGAGTCCTGCAAAGCACTCAAGAACCTTGTAACTTTAAGAACACTCAAGAACCTTGTAACTTTAAGAACACTCAAGAACCTTGTAACTTTAAGAACACTCAAGAACCTTGTAACTTTAAGAACACTCAAGAACCTTGTAACTTTAAGAACACTCAAGAACCTTGTAACTTTAAGAACACTCAAGAACCTTGTAACTTTAAGAACACTCAAGAACCTTGTAACTTTAAGAACACACAAGAACCTTGTAACTTTAAGAACACTCAAGAACCTTGTAACTTTAAGAACACTCAAGAACCTTGTAACTTTAAGAACACTCAAGAACCTTGTAACTTTAAGAACACTCAAGAACCTTGTAACTTTAAGAACACTCAAGAACCTTGTAACTTTAAGAACACTCAAGAACCTTGTAACTTTAAGAACACTCAAGAACCTTGTAACTTTAAGAACACTCAAGAACCTTGTAACTTAAACAACACGCATTTCAGACTCTGTCTCTTGTTCTTAGGTCTTGTTCTACTCATCACCTGTGAAGCCAATTTGTACCAGCCTCCTCACTATAGTATCCCTATTTCCAGGTGAGTTTTCATTCTCTTGGATCATTCTGCTTTAAAAAGCGGTTCCTCTTCGACCTCTATTCATTTTTTTGCACAACTAGCTAGCTAGTCGGTGTTTTTAATATTTAGCAAAGACTCCTTAAGCGCTGTTACGATAACGCTGAAAGCATCAGCTGATGGTTAATTACTTCAGGGAAACTGGTTGAAAGTCATGATGTGTCGGAGAAGTCCGGTTGAAATCCTATAAGTCAGGGAAACTCGAAGTCGGGCCGCAGTTGGTATAAACCCAACTGTCACGACGCTTGAATTGAACGTGTTTGTATATATGTATGTATTGTAGTACATATGTATGTATGTATGTGTTTATGTATTTATATAAGTGTGTATATGTGTATGTATGTAGGTATGTATATATGTGTATGTATGTGTTTATGTATGTGTGTATGTATGTGTTTATGTATGTATGTATGTATGTTGTTTATGTCTGATTACACTTATATATATACATTATGTATGTATGGATGTATATATGTATGTATGTGTGTGTATTCTATTCTATTTTATGTTGTTTCTCCTATTGCAGGCATGATTGAGCACGGCTTAGGAGAGGCGGCCAGCTATTCAGTCAAGCGACAGACCTCTGCATTCCTACAGGTGGTTGAATGCGATGACTATCTCAACATACATTACCACGACGACGCCAATTCTGTGACAAGTTCTTCGTCACATGGCACCGACGCCGGAGTTCCGCCATCTGTTGATGACAGTTCAAAGGGCCAGAGCACATTCTACTCTGTTGATGACAGCTCGAAGGGCCAGAGCACGTTCTACTTTGATATCACGGATGCCAGACCCGCCGGGGACGGTGGGGAAATGTTGGGAATGAAAACTGCCGACTCGTCAGATGATAAGAATGAGATTTTGGTCGTCAAGGAAAAACAGGGAATTTTCGGAAGCTGTCCACGCAGTTCGAAGGGTTCCGTGAAGCAGGATAAATCGGCTGATTTTATGAAAGATCACGGTGTGTTGAGAGGTTTTCTGTAGCACAGCTTTGTGGTTATATTTTACAGTATATATCAATGTGTGTTTGTTCGTGTGTCTGTTTGTTTGTGTGTGTTTCAGTGTAAATAGTAAACTAACTTTTAAAGATCCTGAGTGCTACATATATGTATGTATGTATGTATGTATTAGGCTTGCATTTCAGTTGCAGTAGCGGCTCAGTTGCACTAGCAGTTTAACTGCAGTGACAGTTCCAGTTTAATTGCCGTAGCAGTTCAGTTTCAGTAGCAGTTTCATTGCATTAGCAGTTCTATTAGCAGTTCAATTGCAGTAGCAGCTCCATTGCAGTAGCTGTTCAGTTGCATTTTCCTTGTGTACCCAGGCTCTTCAGAGGAAATCTTTCCGGTAGCAGAATGCAGTCTCGAGGAACTGCTAGACAAGGACGACGATTTGAACTTTGAAACCGAGAAACTCCTGCTCGAGATCGATGAAGCTTTGGACGACGAAGCGTTTAACTCGTCGGCTTCAAATGAAGTCATGACGTCGATGGTCCACAAGACAGAGCAGGATCATCTGGCGGCGACGACAACGACGAATGAAGGCGCCGTTGCCGTGGAGACTTCTGCGGTTACCGTGGAGACTTCTGTGATTAGCGATTCCCCTGCAAAGACTGAAGTGAATACGAAGTTGTTGCGGGCCAGACATCAGAATAACAACTCTGTCGAACCAGCAAAGTCGCAGAACGTCGAGTCGGGGTCGACATCGACTGTGACGTTTCCAGTCGATGACTTCGGTTTTCCGCTTTCCATTTTCACGAAGGTATGCATAGAATCTACGTAGGTTGTCTCTTTGATGATAGAAAAGTAGCTGTAAACTGCTTTATAAAAGTCTGTGTTGTAATGACGCTATTTTCTGAAGCCGAACTAAATTTGCGATCTGAGTTACTGACCACATTATATTAGAATTGTAGATATTTTATTTTATATTTATTTTATTTGTTTATTTTATATTCATCGTATTTTAGGACTGTTGCTGTAAATATTTTCTGGTGAAAAGTAGGAGAAGTATTCATTCATTCATTCATTCATTCAGTCACAGAATTTATATAGATCCCCATCCACTGTGTTTGTATTGTGCCCCTTCCAGCATCTTAAAAGCCTGTCCATTCCTACCCCAACAAAACTCCTGCCTATGCTTGTCTTGTGTGCTGGCCCAGCCGCCTGGAACTTCCAACTGTAGCCCTGTGAAACACTGCCCAGCTCCACCTATGGTGCGGGCCCTGCCGCTGGAATGCTCTACCTATGTTCCTGCACAAAATGACTGACACATGAAACTCTGCCACTGCCTTTAGTCGGGTGGCACCAGCCCAAAGCCTCGATTAAGGAGAAGGGCAGTGCTAATCATCATTGTTGTGACAGAGCATTGTTAAACAGCAACTACACACATGCATAATGGAAGACCAACTCCGCATTTAGTTGGGTGGTGCCAGTCAAAAGCCTGGATGTCATCTTCGTTATGACACAGCATCATTAAAGAGAAACAGCCTCCACTGACACTGTTTGTTCAGCTTGGGCTGCGGACTGACTTCGTAATCAGAATCTTGTTACTGACTGACTTTGTAATCAGAATCTTGTTACTGACTGACTTTGTAATCAGAATCTTGTTACTGACTGACCTTGTAATCAGAATCGTAAACTAAAAATTTCCACTTAAAAGCTAAGCGCAGGGCACCAGCTTATTCATGAGTGGTGTGTGAAGTCAGTGGGTTTGTCCAAAAAAGATGCCATCTCAAGAACCAAGTCTGGTTGCCAGAATACCAGAGAGAGAAGGAGAGAGGAGCTGTTAGGGTGGGTTGTGTTTAAGCTGAGATAAATGGGCTGGGAATGCGCTGGTGGTCACTACAGGCGTAAGTGGTGCACTAAAAATGCAGAGTAATGTACTGTATCATAGCAAAGGGTAACAGTTTTCAGTTGTTTTAAGCAGAAATTTGTTTTTGTTGCTGTTTTGAACAGGGCATGCTGTGTCACCCGTATCTCTCTCTGCACTTGTATGACCTCCTCAGTGACGTCAACGTTAGAGGGTTTGTGATCGGAGCTACGAACGCCCTCTTCAAACAGAAGACTGAACTGACTGATGTCGTTATCGAGGTGTGAATTTACTATTATTATTAATCCTAATATTATTTATTTTAATATTTGACTCTGGGTATGATCCCGTGGTATTAGAAAATGTCTGGATATTGAAGAATTGCATCTGGGATGAAAATTGGAAGTGCTTGTAGCCAACTTGTCAGATTTCTATCGTCTTGCTTTGTTGTCACTGTGACCTACCCATGCCTACGATTCCTCACTCAGGCGATGGACATATGGCATATCAACAGATGCATTTTGCACTTACTTACTTTAAATAAAGTCAGTTTTTGAGTGTGGTGTAGTCAACTGGTTAGCTTACTGAACTGTCGACCAAGAGGTTAGGAGTTCTGATCTCTGCCAGGGCTGATATGCTTTTAAGCAATTTCTTTTCCACTTACACCTCCTAGTGAACTCAGCTATGAAACGAGTTCGCTGATTGTACACTGTTAGTGGGAAGATGAGGCAGTGAGGGAGAGGGCTGGCCACCTGCCCTCGTATGCCGAGGCCAAGAAAATGAAGTCACTAACACTAAATATTATGAATGCCTCTCAGGGTTGACTTAAGGGACTCCTTATCTTCTATTTTAATGGACTTAATTAGAAATTATAAATATTGATTTATAAGAAGAATTAATTAAGAATTAATTAGCTAAGAATTAAAAGTATTAGTATTTATTGATGTTTATTTCAGTGTTTTCTTTGTCAGTGTTTGCACATTCAGTTTTTAATTTCGGAAATTTTCTGTTCGTTCGTCTTCAGCTTTCCGAACTGCGAATCGACATTCACGATCAGGAGTTGAAAAAGCAGTTAGCGCTAACGATGGCTGACTTGAGATTTGCCGAAAGCCTGGTTCGTAGTATAGGTGACGAGAAAGGTGACATTTACCTGGACGATACAGGTGGGTGGTTCAGATGCTAGAGAGTTGATTGCAGGATTCAAAAAAATGTTTAATGAAAATTATTCTTGGACCTTTTTATGCATGTGTGTATAAATTTATGTATGTGTGTTTGTACATATATGTGTATGTCTGTGTGTGTGTATATGTGCATGTATGTATCAAGATTCTTGATATACCACCATTTTGCTCCTTCACGGTTGCTGGACCTGTGGCGTGGAACAGTCTTGCTGAGTCAAGTCTTCCCCTTCACTGGAGACATTTAAATCAAGGCTAAAAATTCCTTTTCGGCTTATCCTTCGATGGATGAATGCACTGGTGAATGTACAGGGCCTTTCTTCGACCTCGGTTGTGTTATGGCTCTATATAAATTGTCATTATTATTATTACTATTATTATTATTATTATGTTGTGTTCCTCAAATGTACTTAGTATGTTTATATATGTAGGCATTATATATCTAGGTATTTAATATGACCTCTCAAAAACCTCTGAAGAGCACGGTTTTATTAATTTTAATAGAAAAATTATAATCCACTTCTACTAGCGCTGGTGAATAAGCTGGTCTCCTTGACGTGGCTTTTGTGGGGCACTGAGAAATTTTGGAGATTTGCATTTACACTGATATGTATATCTGACATACAGTCTTAACTAATATGAGTTATTATTATTATTAATAATAATAATAGTAAATAACATGGGTTGAAAACCTCATGAACCTTAATACATGATGAAAACCAATAACAAGCTGTGTGCCACGAACGAGGAAATGAAGACGAAGAGTGTCTCTAGTCTTGACTGCTGATGATGATGTTTGCTTTTAGTGTAATGATAACAGCTATGATTATTTGTTTTGCAAAGGTAGTAAAGTAGACAAGTGTTGATGGAGACAAATATTTTGATGTGAATGCTTTTAATTGATAATTATGATTATGATTTAGGTATGTATGTGTGTGTTCGAGAATTTATGTAGGGCCTTTTAGTAACTCTTGGCTAGAAATGAGTTCCTTGAGATGTTCTGGTTGATAATAGTGTTAATAACAATGGTTATGTTGATTATGGTGGTTGTAGGTGGTGGTGCTGGTTGTAGGTGGTGTTTTGGTGGCAGTGATGGTGGTGGTAGTTGGTGGCGATGGTTGTGGTGGTAGTTGGTGGCGATGGTTGTGGTGGTAGTTGGTGGCGATGGTTGTTGTGGTAGTTGGTGGCGATGGTTGTGGTTGTAGGTGGTTGTGGTGGTCGTGGTGTGTTGATATCTGTGATGATGATTATATCATCAATTTTTTTAATCGTTATTGTTGTCGTTGTCGTTATTGTTGTCGGTTTCTGAACCTTATTATTCATTTGTACTTTTTTGCTGTCAGCGTGGTCCGGTGAGTCTCCGCATTAGTGTCTGATTGGTAATCGGTGCCTGCCGTGCTGGCATTCTTTCTGCATGGCGTTCTATTAGCTGTTTGGCAATTTTCCTAGAAAGAAATTGGCTTGAAATCTGCCTCCAGTGTTTTTCTTTTATTCTTTTATTGCTTGAACATCGTTTCACTGTCGTCTTCTGAAGATTTTCTGTGTTTTCTGGTTTGTAAACTTTATAGCAGTGTGTAACAAGTAAGCAGTTATGTTATGTTACATTACATTGTGTGTTTTTCTAGTGATTCTAGGTCACTGTTTTTATGAAATACCCTTGAGCTTCCTTTTAACACACACGTGTCACTATTTTTATTAAGAATTTAATTGAGTACACCAAAACCTTCTTGTAATATGATTTGTTACAACCTGGGTTATGATACGACAAATTTTGCCATTAGGTACAACAGTTCTGTGCTTGTAAGTGACGCTGTCATGGTAGCTTTAAGCTCTTAATTTCTTCACTATGCAAAATCTGATAGTTTACAGTACTTTACGGCTTGATGTTGAAATAGGGTAAGGTTCCGATGCTATCGGTTTGAGCTGTAATGTAAAAAATATGGAAATGGGGTTTTGTTTACTTGTTTTGTTTACTTTTGCATGTTTTTGGTAAGATGCCTTTACTATTTGTACCACTTTTTTAATTTTCATAGTTATCACGTCATCTTCTTTGTTATTATCTTCATCGTTATCATTTTCATTGTCTACCTCTTTATCATAATCACCTTAATAGTTATCATCTTAATCATTATATTGTTCTTCGTAGTCATCTTTTTATCATGTCAGAATGTCCCAAATCAGGATAAAGGAGGAGGGTTCTGCGGTGGGCTTCCATCCCACCCAGGTAAAACAGCAACAGAACTAATGCAATGGATTCATTTTTCAAAGCTGAGTTTGCTAGGGGACACTAGTAGAAAAGAAATCTTGGAATATCTTTCTATGCTTGCATAGATTTGAAACCCTAATCTTGGGAATCATAGTCCACCGTGTGTTCTCGTATAAGACTAGACTCTCTTGGAGCCCAGTCAAAAATAAATATTGAAAACCAGATTATCGAGAACTGCGTAGAAATGATGAAACTGTAATACTGGAAAAGTATACATGGTCTGATTATTTTTTTCTTCGACAGAATGGGAAGGTGGAGACGATTGGTTGCGTGGCCAGTTTCGGTTGTACCTTCTTTCGCTCCTGGCAACGGTATCACAGGGAGGTAAGAGTCATACTGAGTGGTATTTATTATTTCTGCATTTATTGAGTGCCACTATGTAATAACTAAGCATCACTCGCTGGCGCTAGGCATTTGCGAGTGTAATCGTAATCGTAATCTTGAGATTTCTACAGCGCCCAACAAAAGCTAAGTCGCAGGAACCAGCTTATTCACAGTCGCTCAGCCAAAACAAAGAATATGAAGTCGGTGTCACTTCATACCCTTTCCTGCCTCTAAGGATGAGCTAAAGAGACTGACCTTCTTTGTCTAACTTTAATAATAACTTATTATAATAAATAATAATATCTCTTAATATTAACATTATAAGTAATATCTCTCAATCACTGATTATGTTTAGTGTTTGTGTATGCATGCATGTGTCAGAGCCTTTATGTAGCTCCTTTAGGGATCTCGCAAAAGTGCTGTGTACGTCTAAACAACTGCACTTTGAAATAAGAGGAGACTGTAATAAGTAAGTACGTAATGTATTTGTTAGCACACCATATGCCCATCAGCTGAGCGAGGAATCGTAGGCGTAGTATTAAGAATGTGGATCTGTTTGATCGCTGTAGATGATCGAATGATCGAAGACTTCAACTCGAGCTTTGCCGCAGCTTGGAAGACGACGCACAACTACAAGCAGTGGAGAAGCCGCCATCATCCAGGAATGGCAGATATTCAGGCCGAGTATGTTTACTTTAAGAACTACATCAACTGACTTATGCTACTTTCTCTCTATGTATATGTTTATGTATGTGTGTGCTTGTCTGTATGTATGTATGTATGTCTTTATGTATGTATGTATGTATGTCTTCATGTATGTATGTCTGTATGTATGTATGTATTTATGTATGTCTCTATGTATGTATGTGTGTATGTCTTTATGTATGTATGTATGTCTGTATGTATGTATGTCTTTATGTATGTATGTATGTATGTATGTATGTATGTATGTCGGCCTTTGTATATATACATAAATATATATGTATATACGTATAGGGATTCGACCTGGATTCTCCAATTGATTATGATTTTGATTATTTCACTTGAAGTGTACCATCGATTGATGCCTTGGGCAGTATGATAATGGCGCTATAGAAGTCATTAGATTAGATTCAGTGTCAGCCTATGTATGTATACATGTGTGTGTATGTGTTTATATCTGTTTGTGTGTATGTATATAAGTAGGTATGTAAGTATGTATGTAACTGAACACTTGCTTGTATAGTACACATGAATTAGGTTTCAGAAGGAACACTCAGGAGTTGAGCTCCTCTGTGGAGATATCTTGATAGGGTGCTATATAAATTTCTTTGGATGAAAGAATGAATATAGAAATGTGTGTATATGGTAAGTTACTTTACATTACATTTGTTTTCTGTGTTTTCTGAACAGACATCCGTTTCACGGACAGCTCAGTATGTCGGACGTACGAATGAGGATAAACCAGTAAGACATAGGGACATTCTTTGTGTATTATTCAAACTAAGTCTTTAGTTGATTTCTGTAATGTAATCTAGTGTAATGTAATTACAACAATTTATGTAGGGTCGTTAATAGTGAGCTACTTCTAGGATGCTGTGTTTTGTGGTTGAAAGTTAAACTGTGATATTGTTGTATCCAGTGTAAACAACTGGATAATAGTTGAGTTGCTATTTTATTTTATAATTTATTTATTTATTACAATAAATATTTATTTATTTATTGAAGACCGTATTATTTCCCAGTTCTGGGATGTCAGGCCAGGAGTGTCTCTGATGATGCTACCTTGACGCAGTACTTTACAAATTTCTGATTACAATTACAATTATGATATATTACGAACACAAGTTCGGTAAATCTGAACCTGAGTTGCCAGACAACAGTGTGCAAACAGCTTTTCCATGTTCTTTACACGAAGTCCACTCAGCACGCTCAAACCCACAATTGTTGGATTATAATTTATTTATTTATTATAATAATAAATAAATTGGCGTGCGACTGCCAATTAGACCACTGTGCCACACAAATTGTCTGGTATGAGTTGAGTTTTGAGTTGAAGAAACATCTGTGTTTGTTTGTGTTAGATGTTGATTTTTGTTGGATTTTCTTTTGCAGAGTGATTCAGCAGGCGGATCGTAACAAGAAGATTAACGCAGTTGTGACGCAGACGGGAAAAGTTGTGACGCAGACGGGCAAAGCAGTTGGTGAGTTAGCTGATTTGTTCGTAGGAAGATATTACATTACGTGTCTGTATCTTGTTTTTTATATATTTATTTATTTATTTATGCTTTTCAAAAGTAATTAAGTATGTGTTACGTTGATTAATATTCTTGGCTGGAATTTCTTGAACGGCCTTACTTAAATTTGCTTATTACCTAAGATTAGATTAAGGTATTACCTAAGATTAGATTGGGCTATTACCTAAGATTGGATTAGACTATTACCTAAGATTAGGTTAGGCTATTACCTAAGATTAGTTTGGGCTATAACCTAAGATTGGATTAGGCTATTACCTAAAATTGGATTAGACTATAACCTAAAATTGGATTAGGCTATTACCTAAGATTAGATTAGGCTATTACCTAAGATTGGATTAGGCTATTACCTAAGATTAGATTAGGCTATAACCTAAGATTGGATTAGGCTATTACCTAAGATTAGACTAGATTATTGCCTATGATTAGATTAGATTAGACATTACAGGATGCATGGTTATCTATAGCAGTGTCTTTTTGTTTTTGCAGGTGATGCCCTGAATTCCGCCAAGTCTGCAATGACGACGTGGTTTGGAGGTATAGGAGGGTCAAAGACATGACATTCTAGGTGATTGGTTTTCCCACTCCTTCAACATCTGCCTTTCTAAGCGAATGATACGAAAGGTCTTAGGCTTTGCTGAAAAGGCAGGTTTCCTTTATCCAGTGCTACAAGGTTGGCTGCAAGTTTACGAATCGTTTATCAAAACGAACTTGCACTTGTTTTCTCCAGTTTTAAAATAATTTGTTAAATTTTTGTGGTAATATCAGATGTTTGCTCTTCATCTTTATCTGCTGAAAGTACAGTGTACGATTTCTAATGTAGGGTGTATGTGGTAATGTAATATTTTTCATTCTTTACCTTCAAGATTAGTGTACTGTAAAACCTTCATATTGCACTGAATTCAGAAACCGTGCTATCTACTTTATTGGCGTAATGGTTGTGGCTTGTTTTGGAGATTTAATCTCAGGCTGGCACGGCCCGTACATGGGGACCTTAAATGGCATGGCGTCAATTCAAATGGGCAGCTGTGGTAAAGGATCTCACCCGATAAATTCATTGAAAAATGAGCAGGGTTGAGGCCATACGGTCGTTTCGGAAAATCGTGTACATTTTCATTCATTAGTTTTAGAAGTTGTGTTAGTAAGAACTAGTTAAACGCTGATGGGAAGACTTTGAGCAACTTTTGAAAAGAGGTAATTGAATTGAGATGGGAATAAACCAGGTTGGGATGTGTGTGGTAGTATAGCGGTTAGCATGGTTCGCCGTCAACTGAGAGACAAGGGGTACTATTCCCGCTAAAGATTGTTTCAGAATTTCTACTCTATTTGCACAACTGAATGAACTTGGCTATAAAGGAATACACTGTTGGTTGGGAGCTCAGGCAACGAGGAAGAGGACTGATCACCCACTTTTGTAAATGGTATAATGATAGCATAGTTGCTTTCCAGGCATTTGATCCGGGTTCGACTCCCAGGTTACGCATGCCTCTTGTGGGGCACAGTAGCATATTGCATAGAGCGCTTGGGTTGTAACACAGAGAGTACGGGTTCAAGCCTCCCCTGGGACAGTTACTGTGTAAAGACTTTGAGCAAGTCCTTCACTCACAATTGCTCAGTGCCATCGATTGATTTGGTAGTGGCGCTTAATAAGTGCAGAAATAATAATAATAAAATAACGAATTTGCTAACACTTTATACTTGTGGATACCTGTGTGGGTTGGATTATGGGACTGCGCTTTATGTGCATCTTTTAGTTGCTTATAAAAGGTGCTTTATCAATAGCCGGATACACACATACCCGTGCAGATGAAGACAGTTTGTTAAAGTAAATGCTTGAATTAATTCAAATATTAATTCAAGAAAATATTGTTCAATGCATGAACATATGATAATAGATGTAACAAAAGATGTCGTAAGTTTTTCAAGACTTGAGAGGATTGGTTGCATATCTTAAACAGGTAACGTGATAATTTGTAATTTGGTAATTTGTAATCTGAGAATTACTAATCAAGCAGTATTATGCAGCATCCGACTGATTTCGCGATTGTATCCGAATGTAGCTCCTATTCGGAACCTCGCAAACAAGTAGGACGTGGATTCTGATGAACAACTTTTGCAGTTTTCTCTTGTTCAAATGATTGTTATACAGTTGGAGGGTTTAACTCTTGTTGTTTCTCACACCAGGACAGTTTTGGGTTACGGGGCTTTTCTTAGTGGAAGGTTCTTTGCATTCTATCGGTTCTTTGAATGTCATTCGGGTATAAACTTAAGACTCGCTATTTCAAATGACTATAGCTTGACTTCTGGCTTTCATTGCTATTGGATTTTGAAATTGACTTCTCCAATGGCAGAGGCACTTTTATAGTTTTTAATATCTCGGTGCAAGCTCCCTAGGGGCCTGCCCAGACTTTGGCAATTGGAATATTGTAAAATATTGATTGGGGCCATTGTACTTTGTGCATTTGGAGCCCCTCTGTGTTTACACCGATGTTAAAAGTGCCTCTATCCAGTGGACTTTGACTTTTGACTACTGTCCAACTTGAAGCGACCATCAGTTGATGCCTTTTGCATTGTAATAACGACACTATCGAAGTCATATCATTTATGCATACCAATAAAATGTAACACAACAAAACTCCTCAGTAGCATGGGCCAGGGTTTAAAGGATTCTTCGGCTGCAACTCAAACAACCCAACAGAAGTATGTTTACCAAATTCATGCTGCAGAAAAGGACATTCTGTCAAGTTTTATTGTAGAGGTAAACGTGCTTATCTTGGCAGTGCAAATCTGCACGTGTATCTGTGTACATTTTTAACATATTATAGAAATGCATTTTGATTTAATTCTTGGTAGAAAGAACTGTGGCATATTTCATTTATATAGCAAATTGGTAGTGTATTTAGTTCTGTAGTGAACTGCAGGTATTCATGGCTGCAAGTTTGTGTTAGAAATCATTCAAAAGTTTCTGTGGCACTTCGGAAGGGAAAAATCGTCCAGTGGGACCTAGTTTAATTTGAATTGTGTTGGGAAATTTCCAGTGATTATAAATAACACAATTGGTTGTTTATATGTTGAGCAAGTTTTGACTTTAAGGTACGTAACTGTTTTATGTGGTGTTTATTTGAGTAAATCGTAATCTCGATTTCTACAAAGCCCAAAGAAAGCTAAGTCACGGGAACCAGCTTATACACTGGTGTAAATACGTTGTTCAGAAGGTTGTCTGTATTACAGTATTGTGGCAATTTGCTAAAGGTGTTTTGGACCATTCAAGCCATTTGCGATTATCTGCTTGGAATAGCAGAGGGCAGGTGGCTCAGTTCTTACTACTGTCGGGAGGTAAACTGGTTTCTTAACGGCAAGTCCATGTCGAAGTGATTTTAAAATGGTGGTAACAGGTTTCGGCCTTCACAGGAATGGTTACGGTGTGTACTATAGGGTCCTTAAGCAAGTCTTACATACACAATTGCTTTGCACCATCATCCCTTGCAATAGTCGTTTCGTGGTGGTGCTATATATGCAGACTAGGGGAGGGATGGGTTCAAAGTAGGTCATTTTTTGCAGACTTCCTTTATGGATGAACCCCTGGTGGTCCAGCGCTGGCCTAGTTTCTTATTTATAAGAGACAATATGTCAATACCTCACGATCGGTACAGCATAAAATATATAATTATCAATGACTCACATGGAATAAAATAATCGTACAATATGGATACGTATTTCGTTAACACAAATAAAAGTTGATGATATACAGACTAGTCAAATTAATATTCCATTATCACATGGCATATCAATTGAAAAAACTGAAGATCAGAAAGTAAAACTAAACCAAGTAGTTCATGCAGAACATGGAATGCAAACTGGAAACAAAACTCAGATGCCTTTCAAAGTCAGATGACTAGCAATATGGCTAATACACAATGTTTGCTTTTAATATTCTAATTGGTTCACTTTCATTCAGTAATTAAATGAATGCAAAAACCGTTGCTCTCAACCACTGAACAGAATAAACCATTGAATAGGTATAAAATAACCACCTGTAACAAACCAAATAAGATACTTAAGCTCTCAACCATCAAATTTTTACAAAAACAGCCAATGATATTCTAACCAGTTCAGTTTTTCTTAATAATGACTGCAAAAATTGCTGTGCCTCTAAAACGCTGATTAGCTACAAAAAAAACCACGTTTTCATATGTTAATAAGATCCCCTTCATCTGTCAGGTCGTAGAAATCGATGTGAGCCCCAGAGTCGAACAAATTCTTATCGAGTAATCCAATCAGACGATCTAGCGACTGGTCGCACGACAGGAGGCGACCCTCAACGTGTAGATCTACAAAATACAACGGCAATGTTAAAAATGTATCTGGAAAATCTATAAGAAGGAATTCACGAACAGAGGTTCGAACTCGGCAAAGAGGGTACATGGTGGATATGGTTCCCACTGTATCGAAGTCCAAAAGTGAACTTTTTAACTGATTCCTACCAAGCGAAATGTAATGCAAAATGTAAATGTTATTGGTTTTCTATAACAAACGTACAGCCTTGACCCTGCTCATTTTTCAATGAATTAATTGGGTTAGATCCTTCATCACTGCTGCCCGTTTGAATGGGGGCTATGCCATTTAAGGTCCCCGTGCATTGACCATGCTAGACCCAAGATTCAAATCTCTGAAATAAGGAAATGGGGAAGGACAGCCACCATTATGACAAAACTACAGTGAAACTAACAATTTTGTTTTGACTGAGCACCTGTGAATAAGCTGATTCCCACGACTTAGCTTTCTTTGGGTAATGTAGAAATCTTGAGTTTACGATTATGATAGCTAGAAATGAGCTAAATGAAAGAGACAGGACTCCCAAAACCAGACTGTTCTCTAGATCTCTGTTTATTTGTTTATCAAAATTCTGACTCACTCACCGTTAAACATCGTTCGCAATTCCACATCAGCGGTATTTGTTCGTGCTTCAAGCTGCATCTCGGTGTCCAGAGGCCCAGGAGCGTAGTTTAAGACACGCATAGATGGCTCTTCAAGGGCCATCGTTGAAAAGAGCATGTCTCGGGCTGCTTTTCCTAAAAATGTGAGAATAAAAGCGACGCATTTAGACACAATCCAGCTCATTCTCTTAACCTAATCAAAATGCTTGTTAAATTTACATGAATCAACTGCTGATCAATACTACTACATCTTGTTATATCGATAAAAATTTCGAGTTGTGAGCATTTATGCCTTTGCTGAGATCCCCCTAGCAAACTCGGCTATAATGAGTACATTGACTAAATACTGTCAGTGGGAAGATCAGGCGGCAGACAGAGGGCTGATAATGCAATCGCCACACATGCTGTGCCAAGAAAAAAAGTTGCTAACGCTTCATACCCATGGCTGCCTCTCTGGATTAAATTAAGGGACTGCTGGTCTT
The DNA here is from genome assembly GCA_964023275.1 of Norana najaformis. Taxonomy (NCBI): domain Eukaryota; kingdom Metazoa; phylum Annelida; class Clitellata; order Crassiclitellata; family Hormogastridae; genus Norana; species Norana najaformis. The sequence goes on along the minus strand of OZ029916.1, from coordinate 2,159,287 downwards.
CTAACTGAAATGAATTCGCTTGCTGGCCCTCACCTGCACAGTACATCGCCCATGACTTAAGAGGTTGTTTGGCGCAGATGGACGACATATTAATGGCGACCCTCTGCTGGACATCGTTTACCCCGAATTTCTTCCAGAAAACCGAATTCAGGACAACCACTGACGTCAGGTTTAGTTTCCAGTAAGAATCCAAATCCGGTACGTTGGTGTGCTGTGAAGTTAGCCGGCTCACGTCGCCCAGTGAGGCCGCGTTGTGAACCAGGACAGCCTGGTCAAAGTCCTTTGGGCTGAAGTTGCATTCCGCAAAAAGATCACTCAGGTACCCATCGATCTTCTTTTCATCCAACTCTGCAAGGTCCGTAGTCCAAGTCCGCACCCGTACATCTGGCCTTTCGGCTTCGATGGTCGCCCGAAGACCGTCCAGTCGGCCCGAGCCCCGGGCCACCAGAAGCAGGAAAGATCCGTCGGGAAGTTTAGCGGCGAATCGTACAGCGGCGCGATGTCCAAATCCACGGCTCGCTCCAGTTATCAGACAAAATGTCCGCAAACTCCAAACAGATGGAAAAGATTGTCCACGAACGACAATACCCTCCATTTTTCCTTCGCGACCACTGTGCGTTTCTAGTTCTTATATCTATGGCTTGTATCAGGCCCCTGAATGACGTCATATGGCTGACGCTAAAGGGCTGCCATCTTGCAAGTAGGCGGAGTCAAAGCGTACTTGTACTACTTCGTTGGTATTGGTGTAGAAAAACGTGCGAAATGGCTTAAATAGAAAGTAAATCTAAATCTAAACTACGAAAAATTTTGTTGTATTTGGATGCAGTAACGTTGCCACTCTGGAATCAAGAACGGCAGGAATAACTTTCCATGCGTGAGTATTAGCACGTTTACACTTAGCACGTTTGCACGTTCAGCACCATTTAGAACAGCTACAAGAAAACTTACTATAGACTTGTACAGGGTGAAAACTGTCATTCTATGTGCAATAAGACAGTTGTTTTTAAAGGGCAGTGAACTGTTAGCTGCCTAATGTGTTTTGTAATTGAGAAAGTTTTATGCATCTTATTATTATTGCTACTGTTTTTATTGACTAGGTTTAGTGGAGATTGCTTTAATAAAGGCGTTACTTTGTGTTTATTACTTTCAGTTACTGTGATGATGGCTATGACGATGCTGATGATGATATTGGTGATGTTAACAAATTGCGCCAAAGTAATCAATTTAAGTGGTTTTCAAGTAATGTGATAACAGCTACTATGAAACCCTACTTACCACAACTGACCCTATTCAAAGACCTATAGGGTTATACAATCAAAGTACTCTAGGTGAAGACGTGCATTGTCAGGGACTCGTGAAAAAGTAAATGTACACCTTTTTTTATAACGACCGTATGGCCTCGACCCCGATCATTTTTCAATGAATTTATCGGGTGAGATCCTTCACCACCACTGCCCGTTTAAATGGGCGCCATGCCATTGAAGGTCCCCGTGTAGGGACCGTGCTAGCCCGAGATTAAAATCTCTGGAAAACCACGATCGGTCCATGGACCGGCATCCTCACGCACAGAGGCGCTTGAGAACATGTTAACGTAGTCTCAATTATTCCACCTACCTAACGAAAACACAAAGTTAGCGTCCCATACGTGAGTTAGAAATAACAAACAAAATTCAGTGGGGCTGGAGACAAAGATATTTTTGTTATAAATTTGGCCAGGTTCCACATTCTAATTGCCTTGGCAGATGCGTTGTTGACAGCTGACCCGTCTAACAGCTGGCCTAGTGATACGTCACTTCCGCTGCCGTAAGCCCAATACACGGCAGCACTTCTAGTTCTTCTATTACCTCGTTGAGGACTCCGAAGATCAGAAAATTCGATTTCCACGGCGAATCTGGTAAGAATTTCTTATTTTATCTGTTAGGCCTTATGCCCTAATGACATAAACACGAACTAAAAGATGGAAAAGATAAAAGATAAAAAGTAGAAGATGGAAAGATAGAAGATAAAACATTTTTAATACAATTACTTCAATGAGACGGTGACTGATGGTATGAAAGTAGTATGTGGGCCTTACGTAAGAAGCAAATGTTAAATGTCCTTTACATAATGGATGTTGTTACTCGTTTTAAATTTTATTTCCTAGATGTTGGTAGAATTTTTTAGTTATCCATCTTTTAGTTTGTGTTCATGCATTTATTTCTATTATATTAGCTAAATAACAGCAGAACTATCAGTAAGAAGATCAGCCGGCGAGGGAGAGCACTGGTCACCTGCCCTAATATGCTCAAGATAGCACGAAGGCGAACTTTAGGCTGTATCATAAGGATGCGCGTGTATGCTTAGGGTAATTTTAATAGTATTTGTCTCATTTTTGGCTTTATCATGGCCGATCAGTTTAAGCGCTCCTTCTCACTCCACACCTGTTAAACGCGGTCACGGTTTACTGACCACACTCAATTTCAAGACCCATCTGTCGTCATATGCAAATCGTTTGAAAACAGTCTTGTGGCACGCTGGCGGATTGGACTGAGCACTCCTTTTCGCTCCACATCTTTTACACACCGTCACGGTTCGCTGACCACGCATGCCCATCTAAAGTATACAAGTCGTTTGAAAACAGGCATACATGCTGGCCGATTGGTTTGAATGCTCTTTCGTTTCAATTCACACTTGTTAAAAACGGTCACGGTTTGCTGACTACCCTGAATCAAGACTCGTCTACGATATGCAAATCGTTTGAAAACAGACATGTGGTGCGCTGGCCGTTTAGTTTGAGCACTCCTCCTCGTTCCAGACCTCGAGTACGACCGTTGACACGCGTGGACACTTGTGTACGTCGATCTGTAGTTTGGGCGCAAGGGGGCAGCACAGTGCCTTTGGATTTGTATTGATTTTCAGTTGATATTGAAAGACGCGTTTTATTCGAATAATTAAAAGGAAATAGTTTTCAGTTTTGAATGAAAGACCAGCGCAGATATTACAAGAATTCACCAAGAATTGGAAAATTCGTAAGATAAGTCGGACAATTGGTGCAACTCACACCGAGACCATCCTTTGCTCTAAACTGAAGAGGCAAGTTTTCATTTTAAAGCTGTAAGGTCCTTAAGCAAGTCTTTTACGCAATTGCTCAGCCCAATCAATTGATTTTAGTCATTAGATGGCGCTGCTCAATAAATGCGTAAATAATAAAAACTAAACTGAATCCTTCCCCTTATACCGACTCGAGGGGATGGTGGTTGATTGGCATAGGTGGCTTGTTCTGCAATGGATCTTCTCCCATCCAAGTGCTAACCATGCTTGACACTGCTTAACTTCACTGTGCTTGCCATGCTGTATCCTCAGAACGAAGAATCTGTCCTTAATCATGTAAAACTAGTGCTATTATCTATAGGCTTCTTAATTTACCTGGAATTACAATTTCTTGAGATGTTTGGTGTTTTTTATAGATCCAGCTTCAGCAACGCGAGCATCACGTGCAACATCTTCAGCATGAAATGGATGAGAAGGAGAAACGGTGACAAGAAGAAACACTGAATGAGGAGCTGGCATCAATAGAGGAAGAACCTGCAAGATGCTAGTGAATCTAATCAATCTATTATCTGATTTTAAAATAGTTAGAAGAGGAGAAAGAGGAGGAGAAGGAGGAAGACGAGGAGGAGGAGGAAGTTTCAGAAAAATAAGGTGGAAAAAGGAGAAGACAAAAATGACGAGAATGAAGAGATGTAATCTAATAAACAAAGATAGAAGAGGAACAGGTGAGAATTGGAAGAAAAAAAAGAAAAGAAAAGTTGAAAGGATTGAAGATCGACTTAGAGAGCAAACAAAAGGAAGAGGAAGAAAATGAAGAAGAACAAAGAAAAGAACTGATGGGAATTAAGGGAAATGCTTCTTCTTCATAGGCATCAATGCTGTTAGCTGCTTTTCGGAATTCTGACACCTCAATAAATGATCACAAAATGGCGAGCGATGAAACAATTATTAACATTTGTAAGAAGCTGGAATGATAAATCATCCCTGCATTTACTAATGTATTAATGCTGCTAGTTAAATTGCATTCGCTAGATGGCAGCTGATTTAGCAATCCAGCTTTTAGTGAATTTATGAATTCTTTCAACGCTCGCCATTTTGTACGGAGAAATCAGATTTTCAGGAAATTCAATTTCCGCAGCCACACTAGTAACAATTTATTATTTTATCTGTTTGGCCCCAGTGACATAAAATATTTTTAATACAAAAATTACTTCAAAATGACAGTGGGTGATTGGTTTTCGCGTAGTGTTTGAACCTTACTGAATAATCGATGTCAAATCTCCTTCATTCAGTGGATCCTTTTACGCATGTTAAATTGTATTCGCTAAATGTCAGTAGATTTTTTTTATAAATTCATCATCTCGTTTGTAAAATTATGGAAGACTCTGAATATCAGAAAATTAGATTTCCACGGCGAAACTGATAAGAATTGATTTTTATCTGTTAGGCCCTGTCTCTGCCTTATTATGAGCTGTATGCTGAGCCAAGCATTATTCATAATTATGTTTTTGTGCTGTTTGTCATTGAAAGGGGCTATATGAATGTGTAATAATTTGAATTATGTTGATGTCTATCTAGATTGGTTTGCATCTGGAGAAGTCGGGTGATGATCTTCAGCTGGAGTTTCCATTTGTTGTGGCCACTGTTCCTCATCCTCTTCTCACAGGACAGTCGCCAGAACTCGGCTAAGGGTAAGCATCGTGTACATTTTCATTACTTCCCAAGTTTGCTTCCCTGAACTGCTGCTTCCTTCAACTGCTTGCTTCAGCTGCTTGCTTTAACTGCTTGCTTTAACTGCTTGCTTTAACTGCTTGCTTTAACTGCTTGCTTTAACTGCAAGTGCAACTGCTTGAATGGAACTGCTTGACTGGAACTGCTTGCTTGAACTTCAGCTGCAACTTCTAGCTTGCTTCCTTCAACTGCTTTCTTCATTTTTGCTACTCGTTGCTTCAACTGCATGTTTCTTCTGCTACTGAATTCATGCTTTTCAGAGCCCTGTGCTATAGATAGAGTCTGATTTCATTGCTTGCTTTTTCCCCGTCAGTACCTGGCTATGACCGGGGAAGCTAATGATCCAACAGACCGGGCAAGTCCTGCAATGACTGGGCCCGTGTCGAGAAACTAAGTTCGACACCGGAGAGGGAGAGAGAGAGAGAGAGAGAGAGAGAGAGAGAGAGAGTAAACTAAGTTCCCCAAGGTTACAGAGAAAGAGTGAGAGAGTTCAATTGCATTCGCTAGATGGCAGGTGATTTTTTTAGCAGTCCAGCTTCTAATGTTTTATGGATTTTTTAATCGCTCGCCATTTTTTACGAAGGAATGAAATTTTCAGGAAATTCCGTTTGCACGGCCACACTAGAAACAATTAATTTTTTTCTGGGCTCAGTGACAAAAAACGTTTAATGCAAAAATTATTTCAAAATGACGACTCTTGCTCGTGCTGTTACCAAAACCCCCAAACACCATCACATCACTCCTGTTCTTAAATCACTACACTGGCTTAAAATACCTGAACGAATCGAGTACAAAGTCCTATCACTTACATACAACACACTTCAATCTTCCCAACCCTCCTATCTTCGTCAGTTATTTGCAATACAACCGCTTCGCTCAACCCGCTCTTCTTCTGCCCTAACACTTCTCCGCCCTCCAGTCACCTCATCCTTAAAATTTGGTAATCGCTCCATAGCCATAGCAGCCCCACCACTCTGGAATAAACTCCCCCTAGAACTGCAACAGTTTTCGGACCCATCATACAAACTCACCGATGATCCACCGCTTGCAATTTCTGCTTCGGCCTTTCACTCAAAACTGAAAACATTCCTCTTCCACAGATCCTATCCTGACACCCCTTCTTCCTCTTATCTGCCTCTGCTCTCCAGCCACAAACATCACCCACCGTAGCGCTGCCATGCTGTCTCTCTGCCTGACTCTTGGATCTCGACCCGGAACCGAACCCTTTTGCCTATCGATTTTGTTTTGACTGAGCACCTGTGAATAAGCTGGTCCCCGCGGCGCGGCTTTCGTGGGCGCTGTAGAAATCTTGGGATTACGATTACGGTGGGCGATTGGTTTTCGCGTAGTGTTTGAGCCGATGTGAAATATCCTTCATTCAGTGGATCCTTTTACGCATGTTAAATTGTATTCGCTAAATATCAGTAGATTTTTTAGAAATTGAGGATCTCGTTTGTAAAATTATGGAGGACTCTGAATATCAGAAAATGAGATTTGCACGGCGAAACTGAAAAGAATTGATTTTTTTATCTGTTAGGCCCTATCTCTTTGTCTGCCTTATTATGAGCTCTACATATGGTGAGGCAAGCATTACTCATAATTGTCTTTGTGCTGTTTGTCATTGAAAGGGGCTATATGAATGTGTAGTAACTTGCTTTATGTTGATGTCTATCTAGATTGGTTTGCATCCGGAGAAGTCAGGTGATGATCTTCAGCTGGAGTTTCCACTGTTCCTAGTAGCCGCTGTTCCTCATCCTCTTCTCACAGGGCAGTCGCCAGAACGCAGCTACGGTAAGCGTAGATATTTTTTCCTCCCCAACTCTTCTTCTTCTTCTTCTGGATCTTCTTCATAGGCATCTCTCTTCTCAGAAAATTCGCACAAAATGGCGAGTGGTGAAAGAATCGTGGTAAATGATCTTAATGATTCTAGTTAAATTGTATTCGCCAAATGGCAGATTTTTTAGCAATCCAGCTTCTAGTTTTTTGTGAATTCTTTCATCGCTGGCCATTTTGTACGGAGGAATCAGATTGTCAGGAAATTCCATATGCACCGCCACACTAAAAACAATTTGTTTTCGCGTAGTGTTTTTGAGCCGATGTGAATATCATTCAGTGGATCCTTTTACGCATGTTAAATTGTATTCGCTAAATGTCAGAGTAGATTTTTTAGAAATTCAGCGTGTTATTTCCACGGGGAAATGTGTAGTCGTTTGGTTATGTGATGTCTACCTAGATTGGTGCTCTTGTAAGGTATCGTTTAGTTTTGAGTAAGTGATGAGTGCTGAATCAGAGAGTAGAGTGCTTGAACTTCAGCTGCAACTGCTTGGGCTTCCTTCCTTCAGCTGCTTGCTTCATCTGCTACTGTTTGCTAACTTGCTTGCTTACTTACATTGCTACTGATTTCATTGTTAGCTTTTATGAGTTTCCTTTTGTAATCGTTTGCGTTAATGTCTTCTTCTACCTAGATTGTTGGTTTGGATATGGAGAAATTAGTCGAGTGACGATCTTCTTCAGCTGGAGTAAGAGAGACCGTCAACTGAACGACGACGGATCAAGGGCCTAACAGGTTAAAGCAGCATAAACTAAGTAAGTTCCAAGGCCGCTCTCTCTCTCTCTGCTCTCTGTCTCTGTCTCTGTGTCTAAGTCTTGAAAGCCATCGACTGCGACGCAGTCGATGACCTTGAAAGACTTAGTTTATTTCGGCTGTCTCTCTCTCTCTCTTTCTCCCTCTCTTCCTCCCTCTCTCCTTGGCACTTTGCCAAGTCTCTCTCTCTCTTTCTCCCTCCCTCTCTCTCCCTCTCTCCTTGGCAAAGTGCCAAAGAGAGAGGGAGGAAGAGGAAGAGAGAGAGAGGGAGAAATAGAGAGAGAGAGACTTGGCAAAGTGCCAAGGAGAGAGGGAGGAAGAGAGGGAGAAAGAGAGAGAGAGACAGCCGAAATAAACTAAGTCTTTCAAGGTCATCAACTGCGTCGCAGTCGATGGCTTTCAAGACTTAGACAGAGAGAGAGAGAGATGAAGACTTAGACACAGAGAGACAGAGAGAGAGAGAGCGGCCTTGGAACTTACTTAGTTTATGCTGCTTTATTTACCCTGTTAGGCCCTTGATCCGTTCAGTTGACGCCATTGCAGGACTTGCCCGGTGCCAAATTCTGCTGCTTCGCAGAGTCGTTACACGCAGTCAGCAGACCCGAACCAGAAACCTATCAAAGAAGACATTTATTAGAAGAACTATTTCTTTTATCACTCTTCTTCAAATTTTGCCTTAGATAAATATTTACTACGTTATTCTAATTCCAATACGAGGAGGAGCAAGCAATGAAGAAAAATACTTGTAGAAAATGGAAAGGCACTGAAAATTGACTGTGTGATTGAGTAAATAAATGAAAAACCATTATGCGACGGTTATTTTTGGATACAGTTCAACCAGCGCATCCAAAAACACAATACACGCTACTAGGTATGTTTATATAGCACCCCTTTGCGTAAAATGCTTCAATTAAGCACACACAAGTGCATATAAATTCTCAAACACAACAACACTAGACCTCTATTAATCAATTTATATAGCACCTTAGAATTAAATTATGCACACCTATACTCCAAACTTAGATGCTTCAGTTAATCACACACAAGCGCATATATACTTTATAGATACACATAAACATGATTGAAATTAATACTAGGCTTATCAATTTATATAGCACCCCATTGCCTTAGAATCTTCAACTAAGCACACAGAAACACACAAGCGCATATATACTCGAAATACATACACCCTTTACACAATTAACACTAGGGCTATATATATATATAAGCAATTTATATAGCACCCCTTTGCCTTTATACGCTTCAGTTAAGCACCCAAAAACATACAGTATATACTCCAACTACACTCAGTTTATGTAGCACCCCTTTGCCTAATATGCTTCAGTTAAGCACACACAAGCACATATAAACTCCAAATACACATGAACAAGCTTGAACAATCTTTAACCAAAGTAACACTAGCCCTCTATTAATCACCCCTTTGCCTTACACTTAAATTATGCACACCTATATATACTCCAAAATTAGATGTATCAGTTAAGCACACACAAGCACATGTATACTCTGTAAATACACTTTAACAAGCTTAAACATGCTTGAAATTAACACTAGGCTTATCAGTTTATATAGCACCCCATTGCCTTAGAATCTTCAACTAAGCACACAGAAACACACAAGCGCATATATACTCGAAATACACATACCCTATAAACACGCTCGAAATTAACACTAGGATTACAGTTTAATCAATTTATGTAGCACCGCTTTGCCTTACTCTCCAGTTAAGCACGCACAAACATAAGCGCATATATACTCTAAACACACATACCCTTTACACAAGCTTGAAATTAACACTAGACCTCTATACACACTCAATTTTGTAGAGCACCCCTTTGCCTTAAACGCTTCAATTAAGCATAAGCGCATATATAATCACTTATATAGGGGGGAAATATTGTAAAATTATGAGTTCACTTACTACTGCTGTCTTTCTGGTGGGTCATGGGCCTCATTTCAATGCGAGGAGTGCTACTGCGACTCTTGCATGGTGTCCATCTTCTTTCATCTGTTCCGCTTTTTCACTTCTCAGGCTTTCTGTCGCTTCAGTCACGGCCTCGCTTCTCCAGTCGACCAAAACTCCTCCTTTGAATCGCCCGAGTTCTTCTTCAGCTCGCTGCAGACCGTCCGAGCGAAGACTATCAACTCGCCCAGTAACTTGTAACCCGCAGACGTCTCCCTTCGTTCACGCTTCGGACTGACATTACCCACATCAAGTTCAAGACCAATATACTCTATGCAAATCGCCTGAAAACAGACAGGTGTGTCTTGTGGCTTGTTAGCCCAATTGAGGGTCACGGTTCACTGACCACACACTAACTAGTTCAAGCAAACGTTCTGCCTCAACTATCACACAACACCACTTGAGTTCGTATTTTCCCGCCTTAGTGACCACACTCATCTATACCGGATATATAGATATGTATATATATATATATATATATATGGTATATATATACCGGATATATATACGTCACATGCAACACATCATTTATTCAGCGCCGAAATATAACGACAGCGCATCGATCGATGGCGCTGAGCAATTTCGCGTTCAAGCCAATCGAATATCATGCCACACAATGTATTTGAGAGCAGTTCAAACAATCCTCAACAATTGTGACAAATGACTCAGGCTCTCATTTTGACTAAAACATTCTCATTCACTTTCCATCAACACTGGTATTGATTTTGGTTTAGCTAAATTGGTCTGTTTTATTCATTAAACCGTTGCTACTAGAAGCCACTACAAAACCGTTCGATTATATTACCTTACTTTAACTCATCCATTCAAACGATAAAACAATTTTAACAACTCTATTAGGCAATGGAATTATATAAAATTGTGTCTTAGTCTTCAGCTATTTAAAAAGCCATCCACTGACCGTCTATAAACTTTGAGACAAGATGGTTCTCATAAATGCGTAATAGTTAGTGCTGTTGTTGGACATTGCAAAAGATCTTTAATGTCACGTCATCGATCTGAAACTGACCCTTGCACCTTGTCTCTTACTGAGTCGAGCTGATTCATCCCGGCCAAGAAGCACGTTTCACTTACGCAGCTCATGCGTGGCCTTAAGAAGCTAAGCAGTCCTACATTATGGTAGACCTAATAATAACAATAATGATATTAGGCCTAATATTATTAGGCGTAATAATAACAAAAGGCTTCATAATTGTAATAGGCCTAATAATGGTCATGGTCATAGTCGTCGTCGTCGTAGTAGTAGTTGTTGCTGTACTGGCATATAGCAGTAGTAGTAATTGCTGAATGTACGTAAGCATTATAATATTTGAGTACACATGTATTTCCATTCAAGGACCTCTCGGAACTGTTATAATTTATATATCTAACGAATCTTAACTGATGCGAATTAATATGTATTGGGAATCGGTTTCCTTCGACGTTGATTCCTATTATCTCCCACTGAAACTGCATTTCCCAATACATCGCCCTCCAGTCCAAAGGTCCTTCTCCCCACTGGTCCAAACTAAATATTTCCCATTGAAAACACATCTTCCCGTACATTTCGCACCTCCTAATAGGTTTTTTAGCGCCGATATTTAAGTTAAGCTGGTCTTCCTGGCGCGGGTTTTGTGTAGCCTAGGCGGTTCGTCACCTCCCCTCTTGGTTTAAACGTAATAAATTTAGAAAAACCGCCAAAGACTCCATTCGCACCTGCATGCAGCACACGTGCCACCTGCCTAATGTGAACCAACTCCAGACAGACATACATACAGACAGACAGACACACACACACATACAGATTGTAAAGTAATGGTTAACACTTAGCCACCTAGCTGGGCAGTAAACGACAAGTCCGGCGATGCACTGGCCCCGTGTCCAGGAAACTGGGATTCGTCCATTGTCGGCTCAATGTTCTAAAGAAAATTAAATGAGCGCCTCTCCTACATCTCAGTTGTGGCATATGCGAAAATTTACTTTACTGCTGACACTATCCCACAAAGTAGACATCTTCCTCATACATAGTTTTGCTTCTCCCAATGGGTCTCTTAGCGCCACTTTGTAAGTTGGTCTCCTTGAGGCGCCTTTTGTGTGGCGCTAAGAAATTTCAGAGGTTTACATTTACATTCACATATATCCCAGTGGCGGATTTAGCTAGAGGCGCCCCCTTTTGGTTATTTGCCTGCGCCCTCAGACCAGGCCCGTGCATGGAGGACTGCGAGAATATGGCGCCCCTTGGAAATGCTCTTGCCCACGCAAACAATCCTGGAGCCGCCACTGATATATACCTCTGGCTCTGGCACTATGCCATTAAAAAGGTATCGGCGGGCATCCAGATCTGCGACAGCGCGACAAAACTATTTTAATTAGTGTTTGTAGGCAGGTGCAAAACGCAGCCGGCTTTGGCGGACTCACGCCGAAATCTGAGACCAGGTGCGCTGTAGGATGGGCAGGAAACGATGGATAATTATATGCAAACCGAGAACCTAAGCTTACTAAATTAGAAATGGCGCCAACAAGTCTATTCGCACCTGCATTCAGCACACGTGCGACCTGCCTTATCCGAACCAACTCCAGATGACAGACAGATAAAGGAGGAATGTGAGGAGTGGTCAACACATGTATGGAGGTCGTGTTACCAGCGTTGATCTAATGGTCTTTTTCGAAACTGAGCTGCCACCTATACCTGGAAGGTAAACGGCAAGCCCTCCGATGCGCTGGTCCTGTGTCCAGAATATTGGGAGAGCATACAGATCTGAGGCAGGGTGACAAACTTATTTTAAATTAGCAGCAGAAATCTGAAAACAGGTGCACCGTAGGATGGGCAGCAAATGAGAGATAATTATATGCATACAGAGAACTAAAGTTAACTTAGGCTTATTATATTTAGAATATGTCTATTCGCACCTGCATGCAGCACACGTGCCACCTGCACTCCAGCAGAGTATAAATGCCTAGATTGGGCTATGCAGCAGGGCTAACTGTGATGGAATGGGGTACTTTGATATTGCTACTTCATCACGGCGGCCCGTATGAATGGGTACCACGCTATTTAAGGTCTCCGTGTAGGACCAAGCTAGCCCGAGACTAAACCCTCTTAAATATAATCACTATCGGTACATGAACCCGCACAGAAGCGCCCGACGACATGTTAACGTGAGGCTTAATTATGCTACCTACGTAACGAAAACACAAAATTATCGTCCAACAGATGAGTTAGAAATAACAAAATTCAATGAGGCTGGAGACAAAGATAAAACCTATTTTTGTTATAAATTTGGCCAAATTCCACGTCCTAATTGCCTTGGCATATGCGCTGTTGACAGACAGCTGACCGTCTACCAGCTGGCCTGGTGATACGTCACTTCCGGCAGCTACAACTGCCGAAAGCCCAATTCACGGCAGCGCTTTAACTAGTTCTTCTATTACCTCGTTGGTGGCGGCAAGGACTAGCGACGGCGGTAATCAACGCCTTAGAAATTAAAAATTCTAGATGGTGCGTCCAGCCCATAGAAATAAAATAATAGACAGAGCAATAAGCCAGACTCCAAAGCTAGCAGAGCTTTTTAGTCAGCGACGTTTAAATGGGTAGAAGTATACAGTGAAATTGTATAGACAGAACAAACTGCTTGTTTTTATTGTGATATTTATATATATGTACTTTACGAACCAAATAATTTTAAGAATGCTGTATATTTTGGTTAGTGGTATAAAATGAAGAAAATGAAGCATATAATTGTTGGATCTTGACCTAAAACCAAATCGGACACTTCCTGTCTACCGATTTTGTTTTGACTGAGCGCCTGGGAATAAGCTGATTCCTGCGATTTAGCTATCTTTGGGCGCTGCAAAATCCCAAGCTTACGATTACGACAAAGATCTTAGAGTCTTAGAGATCTTTGATTACGATTACATTCTTTAAAATAAACAATCCAGAACTTGAATAGTGAAATGAACAGAAAGAAGTATCTACTGCAAAATTACAGTATAATGTACTCAAATAGTCTTAACAATGTTGTAAATTTCAAATAATCAGGTGAGCTTAGATAAACAACGCTTAACTTTGAAACGACAGCATTTGATAATCATGTGAAGTTAAACTTTCTGCCACCTATGACGTCATTTGATCAAGGGAGATGTTACCTTTAGTAATGAGTCATTCCTTTCCGGTCAGCTGCTTCTCTTAATGATGGGGTAAAGGGTAAATCTGAAGTTCAAAAACTAATGCTAAAGTCCATATTTAGGGGTGTATATCAATACCCCTAAATTGTACCCTGCCCTCGACTGATTTCAAACCATCGACAGCCCGGCAATTAGGCTCTCGCGATCCCAGACCCTCCAGCGTACCGAACTCCATGAACCAAAAAGCACGATGCTCACACCACTCCTTTGTCCTAGTTTAACAGCACCTGCTCACGACAGCTAATAAACTTGTAACTTGTGTGGATGACGTGTCCAAGTGCTTTTCGTCTGTTGATTCGAAAATACCTGTCCGTGTGCATGTGTTAATCAGCGTAGGCCTTTACCTATCTTTTCCGATCTGGGGCCGCACCAAACCCTCAAAAAGCAGGACATTCTAATCTGTCATTCTGTGTCTCTATCAATCTATTAATTCTGATTTTCAGAAGGCAAAACAGAAAAGGAAGTTTTAATTCAAATTAAAACTTACCACCACGAATACCACAAAATTCTGGTATTTAATTCGAATTAGATTCATTCATTGCATGGAAATTATCAAAGTAACACTCATAGAAAGATTTTATTGATTTGCAAGACATTCTAATGCATCTTAAACCAAATAAAATCAATCGACAAAACATCATAATCCAGGATTAAACTAATAAAACCTATGAACACCTGTACCAATATCTAATGCATATATATATATATATATATTTAATATATATATATTTATATATATATATGTATGCATATATACATATATCGCCTGCTAACAATTCAACAAACCAAAGCACAAGCTATTAAGATGTTTATTGATCTTTTTTGGAAGCATTATTTTGAGATCGGACCATCAAGTGCTGTCAGATGCACAGTTATAGGCAATTATTTTACTATTATTGCTATTGTTATTATTTGGTTTATTTTTTCACCAGCGATGCCAATCCTCAGGAAAGACACACTACTCTGCAAACTTTTAAAGACATTATTATTATTGGTGTTATTATTATTATTATTATTATTATTATTATTATTATTATTTACATACTGTTATATAATAATTGAAAAACCAGCTCAATCACAGGCACTTTAAAAAAATTGCTTGTTTTTTTTGACTGAGTGCCTGTGAATAACGTGTGAAAACACATTCCTTAGATTTACACACCAAGCTGACAAATGTGACTAAATAAATCTCAAAATGTTTCACTGAGCACTTCATATAGTTTGTCTCTTCTCATTTTAGATTAAGCTTTTCGACCTACTGTTGATACCTGCCACAGCACCACAATTCTACTATATACACATATTACAACATTTTCAAAACAAGCACAGTTACCATATGTGCAGTGAAGTGGTATCCTTGGACGTTTTCTTAAACAGGCGCTACATAAATTTCGCTAGTACAAAACAATATCGTAAATGTAATCACCGCACTTGAACAGCAGACAAAAAGACAGACGTGCACCTGAGGCGGCTACATTCATTGGGCCCACGACAGGCCCGCGTTCTGCCACTTGTTTTCAGTCGGCCCACCAACACAGCTGTCAGGGTGGGAACCAACTTACTCACATTCACTCAGTAAGAAAATCAGCGAGGCTGGTAGTGTCCAGTTGGGTTAGAAACAATGAATAGAACAGAAAATGGTCAGCTATATGCATTCCTGAACAAGCACTGTACAAAACATATGAATAGTATTTAACGTAAACCACTACACGTATTGAGAATATAAATCTTGTATTGCTACGTTGTTAGGCACAACTACCTCTACGGAAGCCAAAGCCTATGTACTTTATACATAAATTATTAATAGGTTACACGATAAAGCGTTAGCATCGGTTTCGTTTTCGATGTTAAGTGACTTTCTACCGAGAGTTGACTCAGACCACATCGTGAGATTCAGCAGATCACGTCCTAAGATTTGTTGGCAAAAAGCTTGAACACAACGATGAATTCAACATGTGAGTGAAGAACTTCGTTCAGTAACCTAAAAAACTTATATCGATAATTACACGGTTGTTAAAAAGATGTCAAAAATCCTAACTCTAAATAACCACAGGCAGGTTAATGCTTCCTTCCATCAGAGCAATGCGACTATATACGTACATACCAGTACTTACTTATTATAGCACCTTTCTGGTACCTCTCAAAAGTCATAGGTGGAAGTCAGCTATAAAATCCAATTTGCACCTCAGTTAGAAGAAGCAGCTTAAACTAAAGTTATTGGCGATAAGAAATTTTGGCACACATCAATTGGTATTAAGTTATTTTCCACTTAATCGAATTGCGATAGGAGTTTCTTTTCAATCGTGTGTCGAAGTTTCACAGGAAGCTTTTCCATCATCAAAACGGGTTAGCGATTGTGATTCAACCGTCAGCAGTTGATTAGTAGATCCGTCGATTGAGGATTTTGCGTTATACTTTGGTAGAAGATACAGGATTGTTGCACGCTGTTGCCATCTCGATATGAAACCAGACCCAGACAACGGAAGAGACAACGACTTTAATGGTGGACGGTGCTGCCGGGTCGGTACGTTGGATTCTGAAAATTGGTCGTCGCCGGTTTGTAGACGGGGTTCTGGGCCTGGAAACGGTAATCAAATATTTCATTTTATTTTCTTATGTAATGTAATACATGCTATATAATATGCTATGCGATACATCCTATATATATATATATCATGTAATACATGATATATAGCAATAGCACCGCCTCAATTATATCCACTCAGAGGCAATTACAAGCCAGCTTTGGCAAACAAAATGTTACATCAATTTAACAAAATTTTGTTTACCTGAGGTGCATATGATCCCGCAGGATTCCAAAAGTTAGAGGGAGCATTATTCTTAGTATTCCATATTACACAAATTATACATGTAGTGGAGGTGCTCATTTCCTCTTCTTTAGGCCCTTGAGCTGGCAATGGACGAATCCCAAGGCCCTGGACATGGGGCCAGTGCATCGCAGGACTTGCCATTTACTTCCCAGCTTACTCCGTTACCAAATTATACGGTGTGCCCAAACATCTTGCCATGGGTCGTTACACAGAGTCGAACCCGCAACCGCATGATCATTGACCAAAAGCGTTACCGACAGACCACCGTGCTGCACGTGCTTAGTCACTCACAGGCGCTCAGTCAAAACAAAATCAACAGGCAGGATGGGTACAGTGGATCAGCTGAAACATCTTACCACGTTCCACTGTGCCCTGCCTTGTTCCTCAACGAAAGCTTTGTATTCACGTTTGTCATGAATCGTGACCACGGCCTTCCAGATCAGCAGAGCGATGATTCCCAGCGCAATTACTGCGCCGATCACAGACAGAATAATCACCAGGTTACTTGCACGTTTGATGCACTCTGCAAGCACAAACAGTTTACTCGAATTAGCCTAATCAAATCACACCCATCTCTGCCAAATGGAGTCAGGAACTGGTGATGATGATGATGATAATGATGATGGTGGTGGTGGTTATGATGATGATGGTGGTGATGATGATGATGATGATGACGATGATGATGATGGTGATGATGATGGTGGTGGTGATGATGGTGGTGGTGATGATGGTGAATATGATGATAAACAATCAAATCAAATCACTGTCCTCATCCTAATCCCATTTCCATTACCGTTGTAATCATAGCCAACCTTCTGGCTCAAATAAACCAGATTAAACTGAAAGCAATCTAGTCTAACCCAACAAAACCTTATCTGACCTAATAAAATCTAAATCATCAAATCTAATCTAACAAGCCAATTTAATCTATTCAAATCTAACCCAACCTACCCAAAACCACTCTAATCCAGTCTAACCAATTCTAACCAAATTCAACGTCAGATAATCTAACTAAATCCAGTCTAATCTAATCTAACCGAATCTAATATGAAAAACTCTAACACATCAAATCTATTATAATCCAATCCAATCTAATCTATCCAAATCTATTATAATCCAATCCAATCTAATCTATCCAAATCTAATCTAATCTAATCCAATCTAATCTATCCAAATCTAATCTAATCCAATCCAATCCAATCTATCCAAATCTAATCTAATCCAATCCAATCTAATCTAACCAAATCTATTATAATCCAATTCAATCTAATCTAACCAAATCTAATCTAATCCAATCCAATCTAACCAAATCTAATCCAATTCAATCTAATCTAACCAAATCTATTCCAATCCAAACTAATCTAACCAAATCTAATCTAATCTGGTTCAACTTCATCTAATCCAAACTTGCATTACACAGAATACCAGAAGAGTTAGCATGAACTGATTTCTGAAGGTCATTTCTAACCTTTGGTTCGTTTGACCTTGACCTCATTTGTCTTGTAGTTATAGATGAAACGAATATCACAAAGGTCATCATCACGGAAACGACATTCCCTCCAATCAGACGTTTCTGACATCAACAACAAAACATGATAATAATTTTTATTTTTAACAAATGTTTTATTTAATAAATTAAGCAGAAAAGATATTTAACAAATGTAAGATAGCACAAGGTATTTATTTAATAAATTGAGCTTAAAGGAGATAAATATTTTATTCTTTTTTTTATTTGATTTTTTTAAACCCAGTATTAAGGATATAAATATACTTAACACTACTGAAGTAATATCCACAATTATATAAATGTATTAATATCAAATATAATCTATTTCATAAATGGAAGTAATTACCACAAGAAAGAATTTCAAGATATATCAACAAAATATTAATTTCCTCAAGAAATTTATTATTTAAGAAATTATTTTTCTGCCCCAGGTAAGTGTTATCCCTCAGGAAAAAACTTACACCAGGAGCTGCTAAAGAACATCTGGAAAATCAGGCCTCGTCCTCAGCCACATCGGAAACATGCCTCTAAAAGCTATGGCATTTTAACGCTGGATACAGACAACAAACTTTGTGATCCTGTTCGGCCTCTACACTCCAATAACTCATCCCGCCCTCTACGTTCTCTAGGTCGTCTGGATCTATTTGTTCCTCGTGTTAAGTCCTCGCTTGTGCAGCAGAGGGCTTTTGCTGTTGTTGGCCCACCTATATGGAATGGACTTCCGCTATCGTTTCGTGCAAGGGTCACCGTTGGTGATAGAGCTCAGTCAGCTCGTTGTTTAAAGATGTTCTTATTTCCCTGGGGTTCTCTGAATATTTTGTTCTGTAAGAAGCGCTATATAAGTTATCAAATATAATACAATACAATACAACATTTACTTAGTAAATTTATAATGAAGGAAGTAGTAGTTACCCGTAAAATCATCGACTAGGCTTGTCTTTGAGCATTTGCTGAAGCAGGAGTCTCCTGGCTCACGGAACTGACACCGAACGCACTCATGATTCTCCTCGCATTTTCCACGACATGTCTGCACAGAAGACACGTAGGTAAGATAATGTATGTTTAGGTAATGTAAGGTAAGGTTATTTATAAATAATAAATAAGGGTAGCTAAGGTTAGAAAAGGTAAGTCTATGAGACACTACGTTTTCTTAATCTATGAAAGGTTGCAACGCTTGCGATCCACTGTTAGGCAGTTACTGTATTTGATATAGCACTTCTTACAGAACAAACTACTCAGAGGTACTTCCAGCACGAGTACCCCGGGAAATAAGAACGTCTTTAAACAACAAGCTGACCCTTGCATGAAATGATAACGGAAGTCCATTCCACAGAGACGGGTCAAAAGAGTTATATTAAAGTTGCTGTTGCTAAAGTTTCTCAAAACTTGGCCAGTTTTGGCAGTTGCTTTCATGGCCCATAGCAGCTGGGATCAGCAGAGGATTTGCTGAGAGAATGACAGAAAGAGACAGACAGACAGAGGCAGACAGACAAACAGACAGACAGAGACAGACGGATATAGACAGACAGACAGACAGAGACAGACAGACAGAAAGAGAGGGAAGGAAGGAGGCTAGTTATGTTATATTACAACAGTGATTAATGTGAGGCATACCGGGCAATCTTCACACTTTGGTCCCTTGAACACATCCCTGCAATCACATGTGCCACATGTACAATTTCCCTGTCCATTACAAATGAGCTAAAACAGAAACACATTACTACATAAATAAATAAATAAATTATTATTATTATTATTCATGTTTTCTAGGTTATTATCAGTTTCAGTTTATAAAGTGAACAATTCGTCATCAGTCCTCGGCTGCTTCGAGCTCCGCAAAAGTGTCCCTGAAAGTAACAGCAACTATTGTTATTTCATTATTTTATTTTATTTTTACCTGAGTTATATATGATCTCTCAAGATTACAAAAATTTAGGGAGCATTACTCTGGGAAGGCTAATCTTCACTGATGGGGGTTTCATTGTGAAAGGTACTGTAAAAAGCGACTGTATTGAAGCGCTGGATGCCACAGATAAGTGCTGATGGAGGAAAGTAGTTTTCCTATTATCTCCTGTTATTATTATTATTAGTATTATTATTATTACTAGTAGTATTATTCTAGTATTTATAAAGTGCCACATTCTAATGGCAAAAAAACAATTGTAATTGACTGCACTGAGCTGAAAGACTTGCTGAAGGTAGCTATACAATAACTGTCTCATTAGGGCAGGCTTGAATCCGCATAGTCCACATTACTAGGTGAGCACTCTAACCAATCAACTACCGTAATAGTAACCGACTATCGTAATTGTAATTCTCTTCTGTTCACTTATGCACAAGCGCCCTCAGTCCAGCCAGCCATTGCCTCGTGTCGTTTTTGGAACTAATACCTCTCTTTAATTTCTCCACGTTTCTGAAGCCCATTCCTTTTACTTTATCCAACCAGCCATATCTGATATCCCAGCTAGCTTTTTCTGTCTCAGTCTGTCTGCTCACCATGCTCCAATTTTTCCAGTTATACTCCTAAGTCGAAAACACACCAAAAGACTCAACTTTTCCAATGTTTCCATAACTGGAAGCCATTCTTACCCTAAATCTCCTTCACCAGTTCTCAGTTCTCAACAACTTTAACTGAAACCCGTAATCTTATTTTCTCATCCTGTGATAAACAATGCGCCTTGAACCTCGTTTAAACCACCGTTTTACAAGAACGCTTCGATGTTTTCTGCCACGTTATCACATCCATAGTTAACCTCTCTCACTGAAGGCTGCCTCCCACCAGTTTTCCTCATGCCACAGTTTACCCTTTTCTTAAAAATCCATCTCTCCCTTCTAATGATTTATCAAACTATCACCTCATCTCCACTCTCGTATCTTTTAAAAAGCAAAGGACAAGAACATACATTTTCCTTCTGCCACCAGCTCTTTTCGCCAGAACGACACATCACACTTCGGCTGGTGCCATGTAAATTTTAAAAATATGCAATCTAAAAAAAGTTGAGAATAACAATTTTACGGCTAGATTCTGACCCCGTTTGAAGCCAGGCACTCAGTGGTGGTCGTTAGACAACCACATGAATCCCCAGAATAATTTTCTTTGCACTGGCACTTCCCACATTTGCACACACCCCTCGAAGGCCCTGCAAAACAAACGGCATCACAAGAGGTTATACATGGTAAAAAGTAAAAATTATCACACAATTTTGTCACACAAAGTCATTGCACAAGGTCATCACGCAAGGTCATGACAAAATCATGACAAAAGGTCATCACACAAGGTCATGAAGCCAACTGATCAGATTAGGTTAGATTAGAGTATTAGCACACACTGACCAAGGCAGATCATAAAGCAAGTTCATCATACGCAAGGTCATTGCAAAAGTTCATTACGCAAGGTCACTGCACAAGTTCACTATGCAAGGTCATTGCACAAGTTCATTACGCAAGGTCACTGCACAAGTTCATTACGCAAGGTCATTGCACAAGTTCATTACGCAAGGTCACTGCACAAGTTCATTACGCAAGGTCATTGCACAAGTTCATTACACAAGGTCACTGCACAAGTTCACTATGCAAGGTCATTGCACAAGTTCATTACACAAGGTCACTCCTGAACTTTGTATATTGCTCACCTCCGCATATGTCGCCCCTAAGGTAGTCGCAGCTGTAGTCGTTGCACTGACAATGAGGGCCAGTGTAGCGCTTTGCTGGTTCCACAGGACTAATCGGATCACAGACACACTGGCCGCAAACACACTGACCTTTTCCTTGGCATACGTCACTCGTGTTTGTCCTAAACAGCAAAAAACCAGTTACATGAACAATCAAGCAGAACCTAATCGACCTTGACCCAGTATGACAAAATCTGTAAAACAGTTTGTTTAGACGCATAATTATGTACGAAAATAGTCCAACAGTGCTGATGGCCATCAAATAATATGACCATCACCATCATCACCATCATCGTCGTCATCGTCATCAATATCATCATCATCATCGTCATCACCATCATCATCTGTGGATGCTTCTTTATGGAACATTGCCATTTCCGCAACGTATAGCCAGCTGTCTTTATTCTGGGCCCATCTCCAGGCCAAATGTAACCCTAAGTTCAGTGGACACAGGTCAGTTTCCACTGTTCTTGCCCATGTGTGGTGAGGGCATCCGGCAGGTCTCTTCCAACCTCTCAGAGGGCTGGAAATCATTGCTTGCAAGGCCCCGGCATGGTTCTGGTCACCTTCACAGCATGCAATGTGTCCTACCTGACTCCTCTTCCCCTCGTATCCTGATTCCTCCTCTTCCCCTTATGCCTATTTTGCAGCTTCATTTCTAAATATCATCCACTGTAGCCGTCTGTCCACCTGCTCGACCACTGTCTTGACCTGGAACTGAAACCGACCTTACCTGCAAATTGATTTTGTTTTGACTGAACGCCTGTGAAAAAGCTTGTTCCCGTGACTTAGCTTTCATTGGGTGCTGTAGAAATCTCAAGTTTTTGAATACGATTACACCAATTGAGATTATTATAAATTATTATTATTATTACTACTACTATTATTATTACTATTTTTCCTGATGTACACATGATCCCTCAGGATTTAAAACTTATTGGAGATGAGGTAAAACATCTGGAATGGCCGCTCCTCGTCAAATTAAATTACTATTATTATTGTTATTGTTGTTGTTATTGTTATTATTATTATTATTATCATCATCATCATCATCTCATCATCATCAATATCATTATTATCATTGTTATTATTATTAGACCACACAGAGCTTACAATCGGCAAGGCATGTCATCTTGGGGATTATCCTCAAGGCTGGCCGCACCACATTGGCAAATTTTTCCGTAGAAGCCTCGATTGCAAGTGCAGATTCCGCACTCATAAGTGCCACTGCCGTTGCACGTGCGACTGTTTGGCTCCTGACAAAAGAAACCAAAGATGTCTACGTCTCTCACTTAACAGCTGGTGTCTGTTTACAGATGATATAAACTGCCATACAGGTACAAAAGTAATCATACAACCGTTAAAAGCATATAAAACATAATGTTTTATATGTTTTTACCAGTAAATATGTAATAGTTAATATGTAATATTTAAAAATGTAATATCTAAATATGTAATATTTATATATATAATATTTAAATATGTATTATGTAAATAATACTTTTTAGTGTAATTAATGTATTATCATGTAATGTGACAAGAATTCTGCATAGCCTAAGAGAGCATAAAATAACATCAACATAGCTTATTAGTTATATACGTTTTTAACAGTTATAACTGTTAAAAACTTATAATAGCTTAACTCATATTAGCTATATACGTTTTTAACAGTTATAACATAACTTTTAAAAACTTATATTAGCTTAGCTTATATTAGCTATATATGTTTTTAACAGTTATATATGACTGTTACAGGTAGCATAGCACACTTACAGGTATCATAGCTGTACTGCTCATAGTATAATAGTACTTACAGGCAGCATAGCTATACTTACAGGTAGGATAGCTGCACTTACCTCAGAACTTGGAAGCTCACAGGGACATTCACAGATCAAATCCAGTTGGACTGTCAGCTTCTCTGTAAGGCCAACTGGGGAAATCTGGAATGTTTTTGTCCAATGTGAGCTATTGCTTGGACACGAGTCCACATTGACAGTGACATTAAAGCTAACCTGAAGCCACAACCAAAGCAATCACTTTAATGATCATCATCATCATCATCACCACCACCACCACCATCGTCATCATCATCGTCGCCATCACCATCGTCATCGTCACCATCATCATCATCAAAAGACATCTAAGGACAGACTCAAAACAGATCAGTTCTAAGGTTATCAGAAAAACAAAAGGTCACAACCTTCACTTTATATGCTAACTTACACCCCAAGACCAGAGCCTTTCAGAAATTCAGAGAGGCCTGGGCTACTGCAAATATGAAGCCTCAATCTTGAAGCATGAACATCATTGCAGTTGTGAATTATAATACAAAAAAGAGAAATAAATATTAATAATTAATAATAAATTAAATTAAAAGACTTTGAAAGATATGTTGCTAGTTACCAAATCATAAATAGAAAATTTTTGGTTTCTTACTTTAAAGTAGACAAAAACAGTATGTAAAGATGAGGCTCCATGCCAAGTGAGGCCTGGGCCAAAGTCCCTGCTGGCCCTCGTATGACTGGGCTGCCCAAGACTTGTCTCTACTCAACCAGCTCTGCTGACCATCTTAATCTGACTATATCGTGGAAAAGGGTAGCTTTTAGCGGGCATTCCTTCTCAGTCGCTGGCCCTGGACTCTGGAACTCCCTTTCAGCAAACGTATTGTGCAAAGTCTGCATTGGCCTTCAGATCCGTCGAAAAACTTGACTCTTCCTGGTCTCATTTCTTCCATAGACTATTTCCTTGTCTTCTTGGATTCCCTTCTTGGCTTTGACTGGACTTGCCCTGGATTTTGGCTTGCACAACAGTTTTGTTTAGCAGCGACCATCGATTTGTGCCTTTTGTATTATTACAGCGATGTTATAGAATTTCCCGGACGACTGATTGATTCAAGACCTGAAACGTTACAAGAAGCTACCTCAGTAAAATCAATTCAAAAGTTGCGCGAAAACCTCGTAAAATAACCGGAATTCAAACCTCTGACCAAGCACAACCAACCACTCTAAAGCCTCAGATTAACAATAGTAAATATAACAGTATATTTATTAGTCATTGATTGCATAGTATTTTTAAATCAGTGATTAAGAAACTTACACTTTCACCGATGCCAAGTCCTTCACATCTGGAAGAATTTCGAAAATCAGCTCTATAAAAGAAACAATCTCGTGTTGGTCACATTTCAATGTAGTTGTCAAACTATTGTGATCCTTAATGAACTGCTAAAACATAGATTTGGTTGGGTTAAAATGAGTGAAAACGAACGAATTCAATCCAGCTCTTAAGCCCTTTATTGGGGTTGAGTAGACGATACAGCATTTCTCTGGCTGTAAAGCAAAACTAGCTTTTGCTTAGAAGCGACCACCGCACACAGGAACAAGAAACCTACTTCTTGAAAAGAAAAAATTAGATCCGTATATTTTTCAAGTTTTATTTTTTTGCATTCTTATAGTATAGTGGTCCAATGTTTCCATTAGAATGTGGGCGTGGCTTGTGGGCGTGGCTTCACTGTAAGGGGTTTATTCAGCAGGATGTGCAGCTCAATGCTTTTGATCACACCTGTTCAGAAGTTTAATACTTTGTACGGCTCCTGGCACGGAAAGCACTGTAGATTAGTGTGGAGAATTTTCTTGCTTTGCAATTATTTTACAACGCTCAACTTATCTTTGCAGATTTCACTTATCTCGTCGTAGATATTCATTTTCCCGGTATATACTGGAACGACACTAAGTACTAACAACGCCAACAAGAGTCAGTAGAGAAATAAAGACACAAGTAGTGGAGCCAAGACAGCATGGATGCAAGGTAGGGATGAGTCCGCAAGGCAGACATGATGCAAGGTAGGCCTCCCAGAAGCTGGAGCGGTCAGTACAGCGACCGCTAGTCTTCAATAACCAGTGCAGTGCATCCTACTGCATAAACTCGGACGCCGCTGAGCTAACACGGCCAGGACAGGGCTGCACGGCCAGGACAGGGCTGAAGCCACGCCCACATGCTAATTGAAACATTGGACCACCAAAAATATATAAACAAAATTGTGATTTCCGTTTTTTCATTTCTACTAAAAACAAGCAACCAAAAAACTTGATCACGGTCTTTAGAAGGCATTCAGATTTTAAAAACCTTAACATCTGGGGGAACTTGCGCAATACGATAACGGCGCGATAGAACTTTTCCAAAAAAAATTACACTATCTGCGAAAGTATAGCCGATGAACTTACCCAGGGCATTTGACCTGGAAGGCGATTTGAACATCACCCAGGTTTTCTGCCTTCAGCTCAACTGCACTTCGAATTTTCTGGAAGTAGGAAAACGCTAATATAAATCACCGAAATTTCGCAACGCCATACAAAGCTGTGTTATTCAAATATTAACCACAGAATTGAACTCCAAACTACCTTAGCATCCCGGTTTTAACTACATATGGTTTCGATCGAGATCAGCATACCGAAGCCGATGGTGGACAGGATTTTGACAAAGCACCGGCGAATGGAAAGAGCTCAGTAGCTGACGGGTTGAAGAATGAAAACTTAAGCCTAAAGGAATAACTGAACGAAGAATGGACAAAGGAATGAAGGAGTGATGGAGGTATAGACGAATGATAAGATCGAACATGCTACAGAATGTTAATACAATGCTGACAAAAATGACGACTACGACAGTGATGAATTTAGCGACGAAGATGGTGATGATGATGACGACAATGACGACATTGACAACGACGACGTTGACAACGACGATGATTATGATGATTACGATGACGATGGTGATGATTACGTCGACGATCTTGATGATGACGACGACTGTAATAACTACTCACTCCGACGACCGAGGTGATGATGATGATGACAACGATGACGATGCTGATGAAAACGGACGGCTTCAACCGCGGCAACAACGATAACGATAACGATGACAACGACGACTGCGAGAATGGAAACAACGATAACTAATGTCGACATACATCGTAGTTCTCCTTCACAAGATCAATAACGTTTGTAAAGTGGGTGTCCAGCTCGCCGACGCCACTGCCAACGATGTGTTCGCTGAGTCGCCGGTAGAGGGCGACCTGTGACGTAGGAATCATGAAGATCACATTCACCTTCTTCTCCGAAATCTTCTGCGCCAATTGACTGATCGATGGATAGTCCTAAAGTAAAGCGATAATGTTCTAATGCAAAGTCTCAACCCAATTCGCTCAACCCGCTCTTCCTCTGCCCTAACACTTCTCCGCCCTCCCGTCACCTCATCCTTAAAATTTGGTAATCGCTCCATAGCCATAGCTGCCCCACCACTCTGGAATAAACTCTCCCCAGAACTCCGACAGTTTTCTGACCCATCATACAAACTCAACTCTGCTCCAGCGCTTGCAATTTTTGCACTGGCCTTTCACTCAAAACTGAAAACATTTCTCTTTCACAGATCCTATCCTAACTCCCCTTCTTCCTCTTATCTCTCTCTTCTCTCCAACCCCAAACACCATCACCCATAGCTGCCACGCTGCCTCACCGTCTGACTTTTGGATCTTGACCTGGAACCGAACCCTTTTGCCTATCGATTTTGTTTTTACTGAGCGCCTGTGAATAAGCTGGTCCCCGTGACGTGGCTTTCGTTGGGCGCTGTAGAAATTTCGGAATTACGATTACAATAATGTGAAGTCTCTGAATGCTGCATCACGGATGCAAGCTCACTTCAAATTCTTTTCAGCTTAAACACAACCCACCCTAACAGCTCCTCTCCCTCTTCTCTGCAATCTAATGTAATCTGATGTAACCGGAAATTCACATTATAATAAATTACTCCTCTGCATTTATGTCTTAAAATTTTATTAACTAGAATACTTTTAAATAGGCTGAATTTAAACCGAAAACGAATGAAACTTATTATACACAATTTAACCCGAATACATATATTAACCTGAATGCACATATTAACCTCAATGCATAAGTAGCCTGAATACATTTGAAATTAACCTGATTGACTGATTCACTGTAAAATCCTTTACTTGTCATATGACATTGACCATCATTTGGAATGACAATCCCTCCAAGCTAAAAACACAAGATACAAAACGTTATCACAGCGAAGCTATAACCTATTCCATTTGATTACGATTACGATTACATTAAATCACATGACGTTACTTTACACCATAACTGGAACAGGGGGTGTCCAATCACGCGTATACTGGAATACATTTCCCCTAAGCATTAACTGCCTACACATGGGTCTTCTACCAATCAGAGAAAGAAAATTTCACCGTGATCCAAGTATTATTATTAGGCCTATCATACGAACTGACCAACACTTCACCCCTTGTAATTTCTGCGATCTTTCACGCACAAGTGAAAACACTCCTCTTCCACAAATCCAATCCTGATTTTTCTTTCCCCCCTTATCTCACTTCCCGGTTTGATTCCAAACACCATTCACCATAACCGTTTGCCTGCCTGCCTGCCTGCCTGCCTGCCTGCCTGCCTGCCTGCCTGCCTGCCTGCCTGCCTGCCTGCCTGCCTGCCTGCCTGCCTGCCTGCCTGCCTGCCTGCCTGCCTGCCTGCCTGCCTGCCTGCCTGCCTGCCTGCCTGCCTGCCTGCCTGCCTGCCTGCCTGCCTGCCTGCCTCTTGAATCTTGATCTGGAACCGAACCCTTCCTGCCAATCGATTTTGTTTTGACTGTCAATAAGCTGGATCTCGCGACTTAGCTTTCGTTAGGCGCTGTAGAAATCTCGAGCTTACGATTACGATTGTCTGGTGAAAAGTCCTCTTCAGGTCCTTCGCTGGAGGGACACAGCGACCTAGACTACCTGTAGCCAGCTATTGGCCCAAAGTGGGTCAAAAACTTTGTCTGTCAGGGAACTGACCTTTCCATCTCCAGCATAGTGAAAGCTGCCATCTGTTGAGAAGAGGATCATCTTTCTCGATTGTTCTCTCCAACCGATATCCGTCTGAATAACAATTACCAATAATCTATATAATAATAGTCTTAGAGACATGTGAGTAGTTCGGTGGTGGCGCACTCTGGCGAATCGATTTAAGACATGTGGGCATGGCAAGAGAACGCAACCGCCATCTAGCGAATCATATGTGAACAAATCAATAGTTCATTTTTTCAGTGGGAACAATGTAGGTAAGGGGACTAGAGAATGGAGAAAGAGGGCGGGGAAAAGAGAGAAAGGTGGGCAGGACGGGAGGCAGCGAGGGAACTTTGACGATTGTACCTGAACCTGCAGTGCCCGGAATTGATAACCTTGTTTAGTCAGCGACGTTTAGACGATCTTTTCCAAGTCTTGTGATTTTCTGGTTTTTCCATTTTAATATGATAGTGTTCCTTTCTACGGACCATCAATTATGATACTATTAAGGTGTTTATAAAGTTTTCAGCGTTCCTACTCCGAAAATTAACACGCTAAAGGAACAGGTACAATTACAGTACAACTGACAACATTTGAAACAATGATTCTGGTGACTTTCTAGTTTCCCGAGCATTATTGTTGTTATTATTCCCCCCTCCCCCCGAGGCATATATGATCCATCAGGATTAAAAAATGTCTGGAGAAACTGATTAATCATTTGGAACGGCTACATCTCGTCAAGTTCAAGCATGGAAAAAGTGCTACGGAAGGCAACGGCATTGAAACGCTGAATTTCTATAGCTAGAAGCTGGAAGAGGTAACAAGTTTATGATCTCCGGAAGTTTGAGTAAGACAGCGCGAGGTCCCTACACAGTAACCGTCTCAGAGGAGGCTCGAACCCGTAGTCTCTGCGTTACAAGCCGAGCGCTTTAACCAATCGGCTTACATACAAAGGGAGCGCTTTAACCAATCGGCTACCGAGACCCACTTATTTTTCATTTTTGTTATTAATTAAATTCTCGTACTTAATAACTTTAGCATCATTTAGACAAGCGTTGAGATTAGTTTCTCTTGAAGCGGCGCTGTACTATTTTCTGATAACAATTACAATTGCAACAGACTTGACTTCAATGCAGCAGAAATTGACTGCAGCGCATTCTGTGCTGTACATACCATGCAGACAATGGCTTGCATGATGGCATCGAAACCTCCTTCGGGAGCATCAAGGTTGCCAGATATCTTGAGGCCTCCAACTCGTTCCTATAACGGCCAGAAACTACGTTTGAATATTTTCATATGTATATGTATGAATGCACTTTGATGTATGTATGTACCTACTTACGTATGTGTGTATGTATGTACATACATACATATGTATGTATGTATGTATGGATGTATTTATGTAGGCTAACGCCCTACCTAACAACAAGGAACAAGGGCGGCCAAGATCAGGAAGAGCCGTGCAAGTCATATTAATGAGGCTAATGCTAGAGGCACTTTTTTGACCATACCTGCACATATAGATAAGGTAAAAAATGCAACTTGTATTAGGCCAATGTAATCAAAAATGTAATCAAAAATTTATAAAGCGCCACTTCGAGGTAAACTCTATGTATGTATCTATGTTTGTATGCATTCACGTATGTATGTATATACGTATGCATGTATGTATTCACCTATATACGCTAGTGTATATGAATGCATGCCTATATACCTCTGTGTTTCTATGTTTTTGTATCAAGACATTTGCTGCAGCGCCCTCTAATCGTGTTTCTCAATAGTGCTGCCTGTATGGCTATGTAACTGATTAAACAGACGTAACTTAATGTCAAAATCAATGCTGAATGTAGTCAGGCGAAACGGTGAAAACGACGTGTCTTCACCTTTGCCAAAGCTAGAAACAAAAGCCAGACGCTGAATTAGAAGAACGACACACCAGGCTACTTAATTAAGGTAAGGTGTGGTAATCATTGAGTAAGGTATAATTAGGTACGGTTTGATTATTAATCAATCGCCTGTTACCTTAAATTCAGTCTCGTTCGTCGTAAGTTTGAGTTCGTTCTTGAAGCCGTATGGAAAGGCACAACCGTCGCATGGTCTGGCTATGTCACTGAAAATTGTAAGCGGGCAAATACTGAGGCAAACTAAAGTAAGTCTTATACCCCATTCGACACTCATCTAGACTTTTAAATTAATTTTTTTAATTGATTAATTGACATTTTAATCAAGTTTTTTTGTTTTCTGTTCTATCCTACCCTACCGTGTCCTCCACGCACCTTCCTTGATTAGACTAAACTAGAATGATTAGAATTGATTAGATTATATTTGATGAATTAAATTGATTTCATTAGACTAGACTAGATTAGACTAGACCAAAAGAATTAAAAAATACGCAGAATAAACCGTTAATAAAGGCCATTCACCGTAAAACTACGGTGCTAAACCGTAAATAAGAGGTAATTTACCGTAAAATTAGCGCCAATCGCCGTGAAATTGAGGCGAACTGCCGTTAATAAACGGGCATCCGCCGTAAAAACACGGGAATTCTCCATTAAATAAGACGAGGATTAACCGCAAAATGACAGGCCACCCGTATTTGAGAAAAAGATACGCCCGTAATTTTACGGTGAATGTTCTGGCAACTCTGTTGACGTGTAAATGACCCGTAAATTTACGGATACTTCCTAACAATGTAGAAAACATGGATGAGATTAGAGCGGACTACATTACACTAGACAGAATAGATTGGAATAGATCAGGTTAGGCGGATTAGATTGGATTAAAGCTCGATCAAATCAGACCAGGTCAAATTAGAACAGAGTAGACGAACCCGTTATCTCCCGTGGCAACGAATGGAAGTGTTGCCTTATCGACAAACGAACCAAATCCGAGACGAAAGTCTGTCGTTATGTTGCGAATTTGAGAAACTAAAACACAACACCGCACATAAAACTACACAAAGAACATGTTGATCACATGAATAAATAAACAAGAAACATGTTAATCACCACATGATAAATAAATACGGACACAGTAATCCCGTAAACAAAAAAGAAACATGTTAGTCACATGCAGAGGCGTCGATCATATGGGTATCCCCGGGGCCCGGGCCCCGGCAATATTTTGAGCATAAGGGCTCAACCATTGAATGGTTGGACCCCAGCAATATTTTAGCTGTGGATTGATAAAGTTCTCATTATTCCTGC
Source organism: Norana najaformis (assembly GCA_964023275.1). NCBI lineage: Eukaryota > Metazoa > Annelida > Clitellata > Crassiclitellata > Hormogastridae > Norana > Norana najaformis. The sequence continues at coordinate 2,127,714 of OZ029916.1, read as the reverse complement.
ATTAGGCCTATTCTTGACCCCCAGACCAGGGGCTTTCCTCTGAAACCCGACAGGGGCTTTGCACCCAGATCCCCAATATAGGCCCGGACCTCTCCAATGTTTACTACGGCTCACATGGTAATCGTAATCGGAATGCCGAGATTTCTATATTGCCCAACGAAAGAACGTCACGGGGACCAGCTTATTCACATGCGCTCAGTCAAAACAAAATCGATAGGCAAAAAGTCTCGGTTCCTGGTCAGGATCCAAGAGTCAGGCAGCGTAGCAGCTACGGTGGGCGATGTTTGGGATTGGAGCGGAAAGATAGATAAGACGAAGAAGGGGAATGAGGATGGTGAACAAGCAAGGACACATTAATCACGTAAACAAACAAGAAACAATCTAAGCACCTGACAGTCGCATTTAACATGCGACATGGAACGTGGAAAGTTTTGCTCGTGCCTTACAGGTCTTATGCTCGAAGTACGAACCGATCGCAGAGCACACTGCCGTCCTGAGTACGCTCGAAGGAATCTCCAAGTACTCTCCGAAAATACTCCATTTACTTCAATCTGTCACGGTCACTTATGGCAATGTGTGCGGCACGGTGGTCTATCGGTAACGCTTTTGGTCAATGATCAAGCGATTACGGGTTTGACTTCGTGTAACGACCCTCTGCAAGTTGTCTGCGCACACCGTGCCTCTGTCACCAAGCAGTAGAATTTGGTACCGGCGTAAGTAGGGGAGTAAACGGCAGTGCGATGCGCTGGCCCCGTGTCCACGACCTTGGGATTCGTCCATTGCCGGCTCAAGGGCCTAAGGAAAAGGAGATGAGCGCCTCCACCACGTCTCACTTGTGGGATATAGGATACTTTACTTGCTCATATGTAGAAAAGAGGAAGAACGCGATATAAAATGCTTAATACATCTTCCATTTCGTTAACTATCCTGGATTTTCTTCTACAAACATTTTTAAGTGATCAAGTAACATCTACTGTAAACTGACACGAAATTCTCCAAACCAAACGATAAAAAACCTTTCCGAAAATAAAGAAAACGCTAGAAACGCGATTGTAAAAAATCTGAAAAATAAGTGTTTTATGTCTGTGAATGTGAGCACACTCCTAGTAATGATGATGATGATAATGATGATGATGATGATGATGATGATGATGATACCCGAAGGCAAGTCCACTGGGTTTATGCCACCCGGGGATGAAACGAGTGAGGTGTTTTCCCGCTGCCTTCCTCACAGACAATTGTGGGATAGCAACTTGTCTAAGGTCGCTACGCAGTGGCTTGAGGCAGATTCGAACCCGCGACCCTCCGGTTACGAGTCACAGACAACAAACGAGTAGTGGTATCACTACACCACTGCGTCCAACTGGATCGCATATAATTGCTTGATGCTTGAAGCCTAAGTAAACGACCCTACCCAGAAGATGCGAGAAATTGGCCAATTGCTCCTTGTACAGCTTCATCGTGTTCGAGGTATCCATAATGAAATAGATGTCGACTGGGTAGTTCTCGGCCTGGCGGAAGTTCATCTGGAATTCGAAAGGCTTATCTGGAACAGAAGTCAAGAACGAACACAAAACTGTAATAGAACGACTAAAGATACATGCAGAGGCCTATTTTTGATATTCTGGGTGTAGGCCTCTAGGCGTGCATGTATGTATGCATGTATGTATGCATGCATGCATGTATGTATGTATGCAAGTATGTATGTATGTATGTATGTATGTATGTATGTAAGTATGTATGTATGTATATATGTATGTGCATGTATATATGCATGTACAGTATGCATGATGTATGGGTGTATATGATACATGTATGTATGTATGTATGTATGTTTGTTTGTATGTATGTATGTATGTATGTATGCGTATGTATGCATGTATGCATGATGTATGGACGTATATGATGTATGTATGTATGGATGGATGGATGGATGGATGGATGGATGTATGACGTATGCATGTGTGATGTATCGATGCATATATGAGCATGGTGTATGTATGTAATATGTTTGTATGTACGTATGCATGTGTGAATGTATGCACACATGCATGATTATTATTATTATAAGCACTTCTGCGCATGTCCGCAGCTATATCGGTCGTTGGCTTTCTTCGAGTTATTTTGACGAATTACAATAATGCTGTGTAAACGTGAAATTTTATAATTATTTAGTCTTCAGTTCTTCTCGCCTTCTTGTTAATTGTTCTTGTTCTTGTTTTACTTTGTCTTCTTGTTATTATTATTATTACTACTATTATTTATATTATTGTTATTGTTGTTGTTGTTGTCATTATTATTATTGTTGTTGTTGTAGTTGTTGTTGTCATTATTATTATTGTTGTTTTTATTATTATTATTGTTGTTGTTGTAGTTGTTGTTGTCATTATTATTATTGTTGTTGTTATTATTATTATTGTTGTTGTTGTAGTTGTTGTTGTTGCTGCTGTTGCTGTTGTTTTTTAGCCCCGGGGTAGACATGATCATTAGTATTTGAAAAATGTCAGGAAAAAATGATTAGTGTCATCATCATCGTCATCGTCGTCGTCATCATCATCATCATATTTAAATTATTGTTCGCAATAATGTCAAAATCTTAATCATCGTATTAAAACCATCACCACCACCCTCATCATCATCATCAGCAGCAGCATCACCATCATCATCATGATTAAAAATTATCGTTGCGTTTCAGTCCCTCACTTGGTCGCAATTTGATGCGGATTTCTTGAGGCGCCAGTTGAATTGGAGGGGAGTTTGAAATCGCGTTCCTCGGAGTTTCATTCTGCGCCAACAGAAAACGTCACATTATGCAATATGGAGGCAGTTAGGCAGACTGAATGGACTGGTTGGTGCACAGATAGTTTGTCGGGTAGATATATTGGACCATAAATAGTAGGGGAAGGTAGGGTTAGGTTGGTATGATGTATGTGTACATGCATTCATCAACTCACTCGTTCCTATCCTGTACGCTGTATTTAACAATGTATATATATACAATAGTGTATATAAAATGTATATAAAATAGTGACAAACATAAATACATTCATACATAAATACAGACACACAGACACACATATATATGTAAGAGGTACTATTTGATATATATATATATAGGTGTAAGAGGTACTCTATGATATATATACTCTGATATATATCTATACATCATACATACATACATCATACATAAATACATACACACATATATATAAGAGGTACTCTCTGATATATATATATAGGTATAAGAGGTACTCTCTGATATATACATATATACATCATACATACATACATCATATATATATATCAGACAGTACCTCTTACATATATGTGTGTATGTATTTATGAACGAATGCATTTATGTCTGTACGTATGTAGGTAGGTGGGTGGGTGGGTGAGTGGAAGGGTGGGTGGGTGGGTAGATAGGTAGGTAGGCTTTTAATACTTGCCTGTCCCACTCTGGGTTTCAGTCTAGGGATTCAGCAAATCTCCTTAAAGGGAAAACCTGTATTTCTCCCCGTTAGGTACAACTTTTTGTTTCAGATTAATCGCGAGATAGCGCCGGCATTATATGTTGCATTCTCCTTCCCTACCCCTGTTCCTATCATGGTCCCTATCCCTTTCCCCATAACTCTCCCTTTCACTTGCCCTTTCCCCTTCCTCACCTAGCTAGATGCAAAGAAATTTCTTTCGCATATTATTGGTGAGATGGCGACGGCGTTATATGTCACTATTTCTAAATGTACTAAGTGGACCACGAACCACGCATGCGTCTAAAGCTATTATTATAGAAATAGAAATAGAAATAATAATAATAATAATAATAATAATAATAATAGCAGCAGCGGTAGTGGTAGTAGTAGTAGTGGTATGAGTGGTAGTGGTAGTGGTAGTAGTAGTAGAAATATTAAGGACCATACCCTGATGTCGGTTATCTGGCTTTCTGGGCTCACAGTGTGTTCCTGGCTGCAATTATTTTGATTGAGAACAGACAAGTGATTGCATCTTTCGGCAGAATAATCCTAACAACAACATGAAAGACATTGAAAACGATTATCTATTATTTCATTATGTCATCGATAAACTCATTTAGTAATCTGTGATCTTATTACCAGTTAAAATCCCCTTATCTTTATTTCATTATATCGATCACAATGTATGTTTGTACGTCGTTGCAGTTAAGCTAAAGATATGTAATATAACACCAGCTTTAAGAGAGTATTTTATTTCCAAAACTATTTACAAGTGTAACATGACTCTCGTAGAGTAACAAACTTCAGGAGGAGGTAATGAAACTAAAGGAAAACCTTACGAGGAGAAAACAAAACGTTCACTTAGAGACGGTGACGAAAAACGGCTCAAGAAGAACCAAGAACGACTGTCGAGAGACTGGCAACAAAACAGTTCTGCAGGACCAACAACCAAAATCAAGTCTTTCTCGCCAAAATGTACAGAAGGCATACAACGCGCAACTCAACCCATTGGGTCTTCTCCCGTACGCATTGAATAACAATGTATGTATATGCGTGTATGTATTCATGTGTGTATGTATGCATGTACATATGTATGTATGTAGACAATATAGCGCCTTTTAAACCTCATTATCTTGAGGCGTAATCTCAAAGTCATATCTACAGCCTTCAGTGAACCCAATGTATTCTTTGTTAATGACAGGACATAGATGCAGCCATGAAGCAGATCGATATATATTATATATATATATATATATTTGTCTATGTATTATATACAAAACATATGAGTGTATATATTAATATCTATCTTTATATCTATATATAACCTATGCATTATAAATATAATATATATATATATATACACACATCCTGGCAAAGTACTGCATCTATATAGAGTGCAAAACTCGATAGTATTTAGCGCTACTTAAAAGGTGCTATGTGAAGTCTACTGCAACATAACATTTACCTTCATATATATATATGCAAACATACACGCATACATACACAATACATACATACATATTTACATACATACATAAATGCATAAGCCTATTACATGCATACAGACAGACAGACATACATTCATTCGAGCATCATCATCATTAACAACAACATCATCACAATCATCATCATTTCTTTTAGTAATCACAAGTCAAAAACGATACATGTTACAAATCCTACGCAGTTGAACGGGATGCATAGGGCTCACCCAGAAGGAACAAAGGCCAGCATAATTAGGGCGCCTGATAACACAATAGCTGATCGCTAATAACACAGCCATGTGACAAACAGACATTAATTAAGCCAACACAAAGCAGGCAAAAATAATTGAATATTCAAATTAAGCTGAGATGTGAATGCCGTACTAAAAATTAAGTGCACAATCGCAAGGAACATTTATCTGTTTTTAAATAGCTTTTTAAAACTTTAAATATATTTTGGCATGACCTTAAATGTCGTGGTGCCCATTCAAACGGGCAGTGGTGGTGAAGGATCTCACCCAATTAATTCATTGAAAAATGAGCAGGGTCGAGGCCAAACGGTCGCTTTAGAAAAACGTGTACATGTACAAGTTTATGTTCGTAGGGAGTGAGTTCCAAAATGGCGGACCAGTGCAGTTAATTGCAAATAACCGCGCGTTCTTAGAGGTCAAGGTGCTATGGTAATTCTTTGAGAGCTAGTAAAATGGGAGTCAGTCTGCGCAATTCTTATACATACACATACATACATGCATACATACATACATACACACATACATACATACACACATACATACATACATACACACAGACGTACATACATATTTACATACACATGCATACATACATACATACATACATACATAACACATATGCATACATACATACATGCATAACACATACATTCATACATATATGCATGCATACATACATACATACATAAATACATTCACACATGCATACATCTATCACCAAGTTAATTTGAGTACGTATGAAAGTATTACCAGACTCACTCAGTTTAGTAGTTGTTGAAGTTCTTTGGAGTTTAGGATGGAGAGAGGGGACAGCCAGTACAGAAACATCAACTGATATCAACGCCTGGACGTGCCAACGAAGTAGGGGTAGGACACCTGATTAATTGGTTTGTTCAGACAGAGAGATGGGACTGATAACTGGTAGTGAGTAAACCGGCCCACCCGGAAAGCGATTGCACAACCAGTTGCAATAGAGACAGGAAGACAGACGGGTACAGATACAGGGAGAGATACGCAGAAAGACCACGATGAGTAAAGAGTCATCTTAGACGCGAAAGAAGTCAGTCGAGCTCTGGACGCGACAGAAGATGGTCGAACTCAGGGTTCGCTGTAAGAGCTAGCTAGAATCAGTTGAAATGTAGGCTCTTATAAAGTCTAGCGTCTCCTGGCGCTATAGCATCGTTATGGGTAGAATTACATCTTAAAGTTCGTCGTAGGGTAATGTCATCATTGCCCGCTCCGTAGAGTAACTCTGATTGAACTAGACAATCATGCGTTGTCAGACATTGAAGAACGACAATAAACTATGAAGAAAACTGAACAATGCGCTATGGACGTGAAACCAATATAGTAACTGGTATGCACCAGAAACATTTATATTATACATCCATCCATAAATATATGCATACATGCATACATACATAAATACATAAATAAATAAATACATACATACATACATACATACATACATACATACATACACACTAACATACTTAGACACCCGTGCGTCTTATCTACAGAACCCGCCTTATACAATGCGCGGGAGAGTCGTTATGGCTTAAAGATGGCTCTGCGTCTCTTACCGGCGCCTTGCACCAGTGACATTCGGGAGACTCGGAAACGCAGGCGCCGCAGGTCTTCTGCGCAGTACAGTTGAACCCAGTCTTCGGTTGCACTGGACATTAAACAGAATGCATAGCATCATCATCATCATCATCATAATCATCATCATCATCATCATCATCGACAACAACAACAACGTCATCATCATTGTCAGCATTGTCATCATAATTTTCGCAATCATCATTATCAACGTCGTCATCATCATCATTGTTTTTGTCATTATAATCATCATCATCATCATCGACAACAACAACAATGTCATCATCATTGTCAGCATTATCATCATAATTTTTGCAATCATCATTATCATTGTTTTTGTCATTACAATCATCATCATCATCATCGTGGCCGTCATCATCATTATCGTCATCATTGTTTAAGCTCTCATTATCGTCATCATCGTCGCCGTAGTCGTCACTATTATCATCACGACCCCAACAACAACCCCTACTTTCCACTAGGGACACGGGAACTTTACTTTTACACCAAATAAAGAATTGTTATTCGCACAGAAAACAGCGTAGAAGGGTTCGAACCCGAGGATCTGTGAAGAGAAGGGTCACAGGACTCTTCCTATTTACTTACGCTGTGCAGAGCAGACATGTAGAAGACAGGCGGAAACTATGAAGGCGACGACGAGACGATCCATGGTTGGTTTGCCTGAAGAAAGTCAGAAATACAATCAATCCAAAATTAATTTATTTATTCTTCATAATTTTTGTCCTTAGTTAATCATGCTTGTAAAGAACATTTGTTTTTGTTCATCGGTTTTTCACTTCTCACGATTTCTCTGGACAACCCCTCGGATTTGACGCAGTGCTCGTGAATGAGCTGACGTACCACACTTTGCTTTTAAGTAGAGCTTTTGAATTTTAGAGGTCACGAGTTCTACTGCGATTGTAGATTTTAAAAATTATCGTGTTGACTTCAAAGATCGGAAACCAATATAGTCCATAGTGAAACCGTATCAGTCATGTCATTAGCAAAGGCACTAGGCTCGCCGAAACGTTAATAGGCATAGACCTACTTTCCATTCAGCAGCGTATCCAGTTAAAGATCCTAACCCTTATGCGTAATTGTCTCGTTGGCCCTGCTCCATCAGACCTTAGGGACTTCTGCATTTCGGTCTCTGGTTCCAGGTCGTAGCACTCTCCGGTCGGCCTCCCTTGGACTTCTGAATGTCCCTCATATGCGCACTGCTACAGCTCAGTCTAGAAGCTTTGCCTATGTTGGCCCATATAGCTGGAATCGCCTTTCCCGATAGCTCCCCTTGAATTCCTCAGTTTGTCCCTTCCGCAGTTTCGCAAGCGCCTGAAGTCTGTATCATTTGATAGTGGTCGCACTGGTTCAGGTCGGGAGCGCCTCTGATGAGTCTGTTCTTGAAGTGGCGCTTTATAAATGTCAGATTACAATTACAATTAGGCCTCATATCTCCATTGCAGGAGTGAAGCTGTCACAAGACAATACAAAATAATACAGTAATCCGTAAATTACAAAAACCTTGTATTACAAAATTATAATAAATCAAAATTTTTAACAAATGAAACGATTAAATACTGGGGCAAAAACGCAATCGAAATTAAGTTACAACTCCTGGTTAAATTTCTTGCATTCGGCTACATCAAGCTTTGTAATTGTAATTGTATTTGTAATCTGGCATTCATAAAGCTATCACACAATATAAACAATATATAAAATTTTTGAATTGCTGGTTTTAATAAATAAGGGTTGAAACGCAAGAGAAATTATACTACAGCAAAAACTGCATGACATACACCATATCACATCAATTCACATCTTCTTTAAGTTCTCTGCCACGGTGCAGGTTCGAACGTCCAATGGCGCCACTCCTGACGATGTTGGGCCTCCTCCTTCGGTTTACCGTATCCATCATCCATCTTCCGGTCTAGTAGCATTTGTCTCGGTCTTCCTCTTCTTTTCTTTCCTTCCATTCTTCCCTCTATGGTATTTCTCAGAAGGGAATCACCTCTCAGTATGTGTCCAGTCCATTTCCTCTGTCTCCTTATTGTACCCATCAGAGATCTTTTCTCTTCCATCTGATGAAGCACCTCTTCGTTTGTTTTGTATTCTGTCCAGCTAACCTTCTCCATCAATTCACATCAGATTACTTTACAATCACATTTACATTAAAATCACATCACGTTAAAATTGTGGGGCACGGTAGCATATTGGATAGAGCGCTCGGCTTGTAACGCGAAGACTACGTGTTCTATCCTCCCCGAAATGATTACTGCGTATAGACTTTGATCAAGTTCTTTACTCACAATTGCTCAGCACCATCGATTGATGCTTAGTCATCAGATAGTGGCGCTTAATAAATGCAGAAATAAATAAGTAAAAACATTACACTACATCCATCCCCTCTCTTCCGCAAGCGTTTGAAGACCTTCTTATTTCCCAGTGCTTCTGGGTTGTCGGACCGGGAGCGCCTGTGAGGAGTCTATCTTGAAGTGGCGCTTTATAAATTTTCCATTACATTACATTACATTAAACTACGTAACCTTGCGTTAGCAACACTATTAAAGGAGGCCTGCAGCGCCATCTCTCGGAATCGCTGCCCCCAGTGGCGGCTTCAGGATTACTTGTATGGGGGAGAGCATTTCCAAGAGGGAAGCCACATTCTGGCACATTCTGAGGGGCGCCGGCATATAACCAAGAGGGGCGTGGGGGCGAACCGCTCCCCACGCCTATAGCTAAATCCGCCACTGAGCACCCCCCCACCAAACGAGGGCGTCGGCGACCATCGATTTTCACGGCATTCGATCAGATCCTTAATCTTCGCCGGCGACATTTGCACCGTTCGCCGGAGACAAATCGATGTCGAAACCGGAACGCGACACATCGCTTTTGACGGTCGTTTTAGAGGCCAAGAGGGCGGGTCATCCGGTCGGATGGTGTGAGGCCAAATGAGGCTCCGGCGAAAACTGTTCCGGAAAATAACAACTGTAACCATTTTAAAATATTTCTGCATTTATTATGCGCTACTATCTAATGACTTAGCATCAGTCGGTGGCGCCGAGCAATTGTGAGTGAAGGACTTGCTCGAGGTCCCTACACTGTAACCGTCTCGGAGGAGGCTCGAACCCTTACTCTCGCACGTTACAACCCAAGTTACCAATATTCCCCATTTAGCTACCGAGGCGCTTTTAACACCGGTGTATGGGGTGTTAACACCTAGAAGCCCCTGCGGTGCAAAGTACAATGGGCCCTTTAACACCTTGGAAGGGCCCATAGGAGAGCTTACACAGAGATATTAAAAACATAAAGCACCTCTGCTTAGCTATAGGTCCGGCTGCGGCGGTTCGCCCCCTTCCCCTCTTGGTTCTATAACGGCGCCCCTCAGACCAGACCCGTGCACGGTGTAGGTATTGCCAGAATGTGGCGGCCCTCTGGAAATGCCCTTGGCCCCTCACGAAAGGACTGCATAAATACACACTACACTGATGTTTTTCTTCTGTTTTCCCACTAACTAAAATATTGTTTCCCATCAAAACTACCTCTCGAAACAACGGGATAATTCAAAATTCGCTTTACTGTGTTGTGCCAAAAGTGGGCCGGGTCGGAACGTCTTCGCCAAGGAACCGATTTTCTAACACACCTGTCGCTAACCGCGGAGACGGCGACAACGGCTGGATGGCACAGTGGGTGCACGCAGTTTATCGAGCAGCCGATTGATCGGACGCGATTAGGGCCAAGGGAGGGCGAGACGTTCCCTGAAGAGCTATGGGTGGGTGGGTGGACTATGGAGTGGAGGGGAAAGCCAAGAGTGGGAAAGCTAATTTCGGCCGGAACTTGATGTTGGTTTTGGAAACTGCCACCTCAGTCTGTGCCTGTCTGTCTGGCTCTGTCTAAGCCTGCCTGACCGTCTGTTTGTCTGCCTGGGGGTCTGCTTCACCGGATTCGAATGCGTGCTCAAACATAAAGATCTATGAAAATGTCTCTATCACTACTAGCGCTACTTAAAAAGCGCTATATGAAGCTTATTGCATCATAAACATTTACATATGCACATATATACACATACGTACATAATACATACATATTTACATGCATACATAATCGACATATTTTATACATACATACATACCTACATACATACATACCTACATACATGCATACATACATACATGCATATTTACATACATACATAGGCCTACTACATGCATACAGACAGACATATGTACATACACTAGAGCCCTCTGTCTTTTTTATCTTCTATACTAAAACTTCACATCTTTCGCAAATCTTACTCTGATCCATCCACTTTGCCCTTTCCATTAATCTCGACCTAAATAATTTACCCCAGCGGTTAAAGTCAACCCCATCCCGCTCAATCTGTTATCCGACACCTGATTTTAGATCCGCCACCTGGGATATGAGCTTTCTCCTTCAGTCGATGGACAGATGTCGTGTTAACAAATGCATTTCGTAATCGTAATCGTAATTCCGAGATTTCTACAGCGCCCAACGAAAGTCACGTCGCGGGGACCAGCTTATTCACAGGCTCTCAGCCAAAACAAACGATAGGTCAAAGGGTTCGGTTCCAGATCAAGATCCAAAAGTCAGGCAAAGAGACAGCGCGACAGCTACGGTGGGTGTTGTTTGGGGTTGGAGCGGAAAGAGGAATAAGAGGAAGAAGGGGAGTAGTCAGGATAGGATCTGTGAAAGAGGAGTTTTCAGTTTTGAGTGAAAGGCAAATGAAGAAATTGCAAGAATCGCGGGCGTGCCGGAAGGCTGTTCCACGCAAGCGAGCCAGCTGCCCCATTCTTTTAGATAACCCCACGGCTTTGCCGCAGCGCTCGTGAACATGCTGGTGCCCTGTGCTTAGCTTTAAGTAACCCATTTTGATGTTTTGAGCTTATGATTACTATTACCGGGTGTAAACTCAGCTGTAACTGGCTATACACCCGGATGACCCGGATGACGGGAAATACACCCAACAGAGACGTGTGGTGTGTGTAAGATGATTAGCATCGTCCTCCTTCTCTGTCCAGGCTTGGGACTGGCACCATCTACGCACGGCAGTGGCGCAGTTAACACAGTCTTGTTTATATCAAAACATTTATACAGCGCTATTTAAGGACCTCTCATAAGCACTTTGCGCATGACCGTCTAACAGATCTGTGTTATGTCCTCCGTCATAAGCCAATGTTGTTGTTAGCCTAGTGGTTATAGTGCTGGACTGTGAACTAGGAAGTCGGCGGTTCAAATCTCTGCCAGGCAGAAAGATGTTTCGATATTTCGATTCCAGGTGCGCCTTCTAAGGAACTCAACAATAAAATGGGTACATCGGCTGCACACTTTCGGTGGAAAGATCAGACGGCGAGAGAGAGGACTGGCCACCCACTCTCTGAGAAAATGAAGTTGCTAGCTTGCTAGAACTGTATGTATACCCATTATTTCCTCTCGGGGTTGGGTCGAGGGACTACCCCTCCCCTTAATAGGCAAAGACTGTTAAACTAAAGTAGCCAACAATTCACATGTCTGGTTATGGCAACCCCTTTTAGCTTGTATATGGACACAGATCTTAACTCTATACATCAGTACTTTATGCGCGGGAACAGGACAGCCAACTGTAAATGTAAATGTAAACGTACACGGTTTCCATATAGCGACCGTATGGTCTTGATCATGCTCATTTTTCAATGAATTAATCGGGTGGGATCCTTCACCACCGCTGCCCGTTTGAATGGGCGCCACGCCATCTAAGGTGCCTGTGCTAGCCCGAGATTCAAATCTCTGAAATAAGCCACGATCGCTATGCGAACCCGCCATCATCCTCACGCTCAGAGGCGCATTGATGAACTACCCATTAACCATTTTACCCAACCAGGCCAGTTGTCCACTGTCATCAAGGAAGGAAACAGCGTTTATCCTCCAGCCGGATATTACGCACAATTCTACGGACAGGGCGTTGGTTAATATTTATTCTGCTGAATAATCTGCTGGTCCTGTTATCGTGACTGCTCGACTGAGCGTGACAAATTCAAGTGAGCGAGTAATTGTAATTCATTGAAATTTAATAATTAATGTGAACATTTGTACGGAGTTAACGAGGTAGTTTTTGGCCGTCGTCAGTTTTAGCTCGTTAGCCTTTCTTTGCCACTGTTCGTAAACGCTTGAAAACCATTCTTATTGGTGATGGCTTGTGTTATTAGGCAGGCATTGTCTCATCAAGTGAAACTCCTATATAAGAGTACAAAGTCCTTTTACTTACCTACAACACACTTCAATCCTCCCAACTCTCCTATCTTCGTGGGTTATTTACAATCCAATAACTCCGTTCAACCCGCTCCTCTTCTGCCCTGACACTTCTCCGTCCATGCGCCACCTCATCCATTAAAATTTGGTAATCGCTTCATAGCCATAGCTGCCCCACCACTCTGGAATAAATTCCGACAGTTTTCTGACATATCATACAAACTCACCGATGCTCCACCGCCTGCAATTTCTGCATTGACCTTTCACTCAAAACTGAAAACATTCCTCTTTCACAGCTCCTATCCTCCCCTTCTTCCTCTTATCCCTCTTTCCGCTCCAATCCCAGACATCATCCACCGTAGCCGCCACGTTGTCTCTCTGTCTGACTCTTGGATCTTAACCGAACACTTGCCTGTCGATTTTGTTTCGACTGAGCGCCTGTGAGTAAGTTGGTCCCCGTGACGTGGCTTTCGTTGGGCGCTGTAGAAATCTCGAGATTACGATTAAATTAAGACTCTCTGCCCGCCTAATAAATAACACAAGCCACCATTAAGCGGAATGTTTTCAAGCGTTTACGGAACAGTGGCAAAGAAAGGCTAACGAGCTAAAACCGACGACGAATTTAGCGGATTTAACTATTTAAATCCGCTAAATGTTCTCGGCCAAAACTGATGTTAAACTGCAAAAGTCGCACAGGGCGGCGTTATTAACCTCAGCGTAAACATGAAATCCAATATCATTAACTAAGATATTATTATAATATTATTATTAAGAGGCTCTTCCACGCAGAGCAGCTGCGCGTTACCCCATTAAAATGGCCATAACAGTAACTGCCAACACCTTTTCAGGACCCAAGATTACCGTCTTTTCTAAACAACCTTTCTGTCCTAATATTATACGCAAGACAGCGCCAGCGCTTTTCAGCACATAAAGCCGGGCCACTCACGCATGGGCATCGAAGGCTTTGATACTGTAGAGGGGAATTTAGTACAAGGATGCTGAGTGATAGTACTACTAAGTAACAGTTTGCACACGGATGCTCTTGAAACCAGTTTCCTGCTCATGAGGCAGTAGACTTTTAAAGTCACGCAATCAAATCCTCTTGCCTCCCTCGCTCAGTCCATCGTTCCATGCCTGAATTCGAAACCGCTTCGGTTTAGAGAGAAAGAGAGAGAGAGAGACAGAGAGAGAGAGACAGAGACAGACAGAGACAGACAGAGAGAGAGACAGACAGAGAGAGGAGAGAGAGGGAGAGAGATATTGAAATTAACGAAATGTGAATCATTTATGTTGGCAGAAAATTCATCATTATGACTAGTTTCAGAGGCGGATTTAGCTTCAGGCGTTGGGGCAGTTCTCCCCAGCTCCTCTTGGTTACATGCCGGCGCCTCTCAGACCAGACCCGTGCATGTTGGAATGCCATAATGTGGCGCCACCTCTGTAAATGCCCTTTCCCCTTCATACAAACTGTCCTGGCTCACTGACTAGTCGAATATTCGAATTTAGTTCAAATCACTGTTTTTCCAGCTTCAGGAAATCAAGATAAATAATTTTATAGGATCAGTTACATCATCATCAATATCACCCTGATCACCACAATCATCGTCATCTTCATCAGTAACAACATCATCTTCACCACCAACAACAGCAACATCATCGTAGCAACAACAACAACAAGAACATCATCATAAACAACAACAACAACACCACCTCAGAAACGACAGCCCTCAAATCTCAACCGTTCACTTTGAAATGTCTCCATAATTTGGTTTACCTGGAGATCAGGTGAGAATTTTAGGGGCAATAATAACAAATCTACTCTGACTCAAACCAACCCCCTCTCGGAGGCGATTTTTCCCAGTACATCGGCTCATGTTTACTGTCGAGTGTCAATGTAAATGTAAATGTATAGGTTTTCTACAGCGACCGTATGGCCTCGACCCTGCTCATTTTTCAATGAATCAATCGGGTGAAATCCTTCACCACCGCTGCCCGTTTGAATGGGTGCCACGCCATTTAAGGTCCCCGTGTGCGGACCGTGCTAGCCCGAGATTCAAATCTCTGAAATAAGCCACGACCGGGACGCGAGCCGGCATCCTCACGCTCAGAGGCTCTTCTGAAGGTCAGGTACTCTATCCATCTGGAGATCAGATTCTCTATCCACCACTACTTTATGCGCTGGAATAGGACAAACAACTTTAGATGTAAATGTAGAGGTTCTTTTATAGCAACTGTATGGCCTCGACCCTGCTCATTTTCCAATGAATTGAGTGAGATCCTTAGCCACCGCTGCCCGTTTGAATCGGCACCTCGCCACTTAAGGTCCCCGTGTACGGTCCGTGCTAGCCCTAGATTCAAACCTCTGATATAGGCAGTGTGTACCTGTATGAATATGAATGAATATGAGTATGAAATATGAATGAATAACTCTTATAAGCGCGGTACGCGTGGCAGTCACACTGATCCAAGCTTTTTAATTATAGGAAGGGCTGGACCCTGGTTGTCCAAAATGTTTTTACGCATTGGAAGCTAGGCATCTCAAGACTGGATCTTGTTAATGACATTAGTTTCCGTTTTCTCCAGACATTTCTAACAGCCTAAGCATTTGTGGAGGAGGGGATAAAATAGTTGATCCGGTAACTAATACTAATAATGAGAATTACTAACGAATCATTATTAAAAACTACCTATTGTAGCGGTATAGCAAACAGCGATAGCTATTCAAAGGCCGGTACAGCTGCTGAGCTGTTACGAATGTCTCTCGACTGCTGATTCATATTTATCTGACCGTATTACAATTACTACTCAGGTTTCTTTCCACCATAAGCCGTCTCCTGTTTACTCTTTTATCAGTAACTGTTACCCATCCTTCGTAATCGTAATCGTAAGCTCGAGATTTATACAGCGCCATTCATACCCTAAATCTCCCACCAGTTCTCAGCTTGTTCCAACCAACAACCTTGACTGAAATCCGTAATCTCATCTTCTAATCCTATGATAAACAATATGCCTTGGACCTCATACAAACTTACCTTTTAGAAGAATGGTTCGATGTCTCGGACCCCATTATCACATCACGGCCAAGCTCTCTCTCTCTCTCTCGCTGATGGCTGCTTCCCCGCCAGTTTCGCTTGTGCTATTATTTACCCATTTCTTAAAAAGCCATATCTCCCTCCTGGTGATTTATCAAACTACCGCCTCATTTCTACTCCCGATTTTATTTGCACAATGCAAGAGCAAGATGACAAAGAATTCTCATAGCAGAAATGAGCTGTCTACGGATGATTGCAGGAATTTTAAGACTGCAGAACACGAGAAGTGATGATATAAGATTTTCATCGATATTCAAACAACTCTCCCGGACAAAGTCTTTCAGTGAAGACTCCGAATGTCAGCTGACCTATTCCTACACAATGGACACCGTGCAAGGTTTGAAGGAAAGAGAAACAAAGGAATCGTAATCGTAATCGTAATCTCTAGACTTCTCCAGCGTCCAACGAAAGCTAAGTCGCGGGAACCAGCTTATTCACACGCGCTCAGTCAAAACAAAATCGAAAGGCAAGATGGGTTCGATTCCAGGTCAAGACCCAAAGAGTCAGGCAAGCAGACAGTCAGACGGCAATGGTAGGTGGTGTTTGGAATTGGATCTGCAGGATAGATAAGGGGAAGAAGATTGAATCTGCGGAAGAGGAGTGTTTTCAGTTTTTAGTGGGAGACCTGCGCAGAGATTGCAAGGGGTGAAGTGATGGCGAATTCGTATGATGCATCAGATAATTGTCGTAATTCTGGGAGGAGTTTATTCCAGAGGGATGGAGCAGCTATGGCCTTGGAGCGATTTACAGATATTAAAGATGAGGTGACGGGTTAGAGCAGAGGAGGATCGAGTTGAACGGAGTGGTTGGATTGTAAATAACTGACGAAGATAGGAGGGTTTAGAGGACTGAAATGTGTTATAGGTAAGGGATAAGACTTTGTACTCTGTTCGTTCTGGTATTTTAAGCCAGTGAAGTGATTTGAGAACAGAGGTGATGTGATGGTGTTTGGGAGTTTTGTTGACAGTACTAGCGAAAGCATTCTGGATAGCTTGAAGGCGGTTTATCTGGGTTGTGTCTATATTCAGGAAAAACGAATTGCAGTAGTCAAGTTTTGCATGGACTATGGATGTGGCGATGGTAGATGCAGTTTTGAAGTCAAGCATAGGGCGGATTCTGCGAAGGTCACGGATATGTATGAACCAAGAGCGGGAAAGATGGTTTATGTGATCAAACGAGGTAAGGAATACCATATGACTGCGCTGGGTAGACAATATAAACGAAGACTTAATAAGACTTGGGCTGAAGATGAAAGGAGCACTCGACTTGACAAATGACCAAAGAGAATAAAGATCATTTATTCGCACCCATCAATGTCAAACAGCTTGCATCAGGAACCGATAATGATGGTGGTCTTGATGACGATGCTGCTGCTGCTGCTGGTGATGATAATAACGATCATGATGATGGTGATGATGATGATGATGATGATGAAGCCCTTTGCATTAATAATCTAACTTCAAGACTTCCATAGCGCTGTTATTATAATGCCCAAAGCAATAGTCGATGGCCGCTTCAAGTCAAAATCGCAATCCGAAATCATAAATCGTAGGAGAATGCGGATCGAATTACAAAAACCAGCATGTAAACCATGTAAAGCATGTAAATTTGTAAACCAGCATATCACGCAGGAACCAGATTGCCTACTCGACCTACACATGACCGCCGTGTCTGCGAATTGTCTGTCTGTCTGTCCGTCACTGTCTGATTGTCTGTCTGTCTCTGTCTTATAGTGTTTATCTGATTTGCCTGCCTGGACGATGTCTGTCTGTCTGTGTGTCTGTCTGTCTGATCTCTTTCTTCCCGCATATATCTGTCTGTACGTCTGTCTGCCTGCATATGTGGGCCTTATCTAACTGGCTATTAATATGCATAATGTATTAATCATTTGCTAGAGGCTGGTAATGAACGAGCAGCTTAATTAGCCCACCCTATGACCTTTAATGAATCTCCACACCAACTGGCGCATTTAGGAGTTGGAGGGGGTGCAGACTTTACCGTGATCGAGGTATCGGATGGCTAACATTTTTGACGACTGTTTTAGTTATCGGGAGTTTTTTCTGAGGGCTGAAGACTTTTCGTGTCTGCAGGAAATTTCAGACGATCGTTGTTAGTCCTGGGGACTTTTTCTAGGTAGGTTCAAATCCGGTCAGAGCGGAAAGATATTTGAGAGTTCTGTTCCATTTGCTCGCCATGCGAACTCAGCTACAAAATGAGTAACGTAATCGTAAACTCAAGATTTTACAGCGCCCAACGAAAGATAAGTCGCGAGAACTGGCTTATTCACAGGCGCTCAGTCAAAACAAAATCGATAGACAAGAAGAGTTTGGTACCAGGTCAAGGTCCGAGAGTCTGGCAGTCTGACGGCTACGGTAGATGGTGTTTAGAATTCGATTTCAAGGATAGATAAGGGGAAGAAGAGGGATCAGGATAGGATCTGCAGAAAAGGAGTGTTTTCAGTTGTGTGTGGAAGACCTGCGGCGAGATTGCAGGGGTGAAGTGATGGTGAGTACATTGACATTCTCAGTGGGAAGATCTGGAGGCCAGGGAAAGGACTGGCCACCCGCCGTCGCATGTCGAGACTATAAAAATGAGATCGCCAACACATCATACCAATGGCTTCCTTTTATGAGGGTTAGCCTAAGGGCCTGCTCTTTTTTCTGTTTGCTGTCCCACCTAAATCAAATGCAAGGCATGGTCGGGCTAGCCCGCTGGATCCAACCATGTCGATAAATAGATTCAGATGTACTGACATTGCGTGCGTTATTAGTGCTTTAAATAAAACTAATAATAAATATATAAATAAACAAAGCAGTATTAAGTAGGATGTTATAAAAGAATAAGCTTAGATCAAAATAGCAAATGTAACAACATACAAAAACACAACAACAAAACTAAGGCTCTTTTATCTCATCGTGGCATAAGTAGGAAATAATAAACAGAACCATTTTGCCTGTCGATTTTGTTTTGACTGAGCGCCTGTGAATAAGCTGGTCCCCGTGAAAATAATTTACCCCAGCGGTTAAAGTCAACCGCATCCCGCCCGATCTGTTACCCGACACTTGATTTTAGATCCGCCACCTGGGATATGAGATTCCTCCTTCTGTCGATGGACCTATGGCGTGTTAACAAGTGCATTTCGTTATCGTAATCGTAATACCGAGATTTCTACAGCGCCCAACGAAAGCCACGTCACGGGGACCAGCTTACGATTACGGTTACGAACAATGTATTTTCACCTAGTTTTCTTTTCTATTAGAAAAAACTGCAGAATTTCTCACTCAAAAGAAAAACTCCAAAATATACGGATCTTCATTCTCACCTTCTTCAGTAAACCCTTTTGAGCAACCGACGAACTCCTTCAGACAATCACAGAGAAATTCAATCAACGGACTGAAACACATCCGCACCCTGCAATCCTCGCTTAATACTGGTACACAGACGCTTGGCTAGATTTATAGGCTTTTAGATTAGGCCTAGCCCTCAATGCACAGCCAGTTGTAACAATGCATGGTTAACTGAGGCCTGCAGATACAGAAGAAGCTGGTGACGAATTGTGGGCATCCTGTTGGATGATATCGGGTTTCGGGAACATAGGCCACAACTGACTTCGCCTGCAAACGAGGGCTTCTTAGTTTAGAATCCTGGTCTAGTCTTTGTTCCAGTTATATTTTTAATTATGAATAGTAATTCACGGCGCTCTATCGTATGTAGAACACATGTATGTACTTACGTATGCATTCATATATGTATGTATGTATGTATGTATGTATGTAAAAATGTACGTATGTATGTATGTATGTTTTGTATGCATGGATGTATGATTGTATGTATGTATGTATGTATGTATGTATAAATGCATGTATGTATGTATGTTTTGTATGTACATACATACAAGTACGTACGTACTTACTTATGTATGTATATATGTATGTATGTATGTATAAATGTATGTGTATATGCATGTATTTAGGTAAGTATGTGTGTATGTATGTGTGTATGTAAGTATTTATGCGTGTCTGTCTGTCTGTCTATCTGTCTTGGATGACAGGCCATAGGCCATGCAATGACGCAAATAGGCCGAGAAAGAACTAGCGCCATAATACCGTCGCGGTGCCAAAGGAGTCGCTAGCACTTCAGGGGGACTATAGCTACCTCTCGGTTGAGTTAAGGAAAACGCCCTATCTGCCTTATCTCTGTAATCTTTTCAGACACATATACGACTGGGAAGAAACAGTTCGTTGCATAGAATAATAATAGGATATTAAGCATCTGATCCAATTGACAGACAGGCAGACAGACAGACAGACAAACAGACAAACAGGCAGAGACACACAGACACACACCACGCATTCCAACCAGGAATGGATACAGTTTTTTTAAAATTAAGGAGGGGCAGTGGCATAACAATATCAGGTTCAAATGAACGGAGACTCATGAATAAATTTAGAGCCCCAACGTAGATAGCTGTTAACCGGTTCAATGAACCGGGGACCCCGAACATTTAGGGTGCAACCCAGTAGCAGGGAATTTTTTTACATTAAGACTCATTACATTACATTAATTTTACATTACATTACATTTTACATTACATTAAAATAACAAACCCCGAGGGGTACGTTAGAACGAACACCGTGCCCCAAATCAGTGCCCCAAATTCATTCCTATATGCCAACAGGATCGCCACGAAGTAACTGTAAAGTAAAGTATACAATATCCCACAAATGAGAGGTAGGGGAGGCGCTCATTTTCTTCTCTTTAGTCTCTTGAGCAGGCAATAGACGAATCCCAAGGTCCTGGACACGGGGCCAGCGCATCGCAGGACTTCCCATTTACTTCCCAGCTTACGCCGGTACCAAATAATACTGCTTGGTGACAGAGGCACGGTGTGTACAAATAACTTGCCCAGGGTCGTTACACGGAGTCGAACCCGCAACCGCATGATCATTGACCAAACGCGTTACCGATAGACCACCGTGCTGCTCATAATATACTAACAGGGTGGCAATGTGAAAAACAATTAGCGAAGACTTCAGTTTGCCTCGGTATTGTTTGGATGTGGGGCGCGGGGTCAATTATGCCTTCAGTTTGAACCAGTCACCTCAACATGACCCCACGGAGCCAGTCTGGGACCAACCGTTGGTGTGCGTGCTTCAGCGAATAGCTGTCTTGTCCAACCTCTTGTCCTCTGCACAGACAACGGATCCCAGTTGGACGAAGCACGTAATTCGATGCGTATACACTGTCTTCAGATATGTAACACCGGACACAATATTTGCAGTTTATGCTGTATGTAGCAGGATAAATTACAGTTCTGTCGCGTTCTAAGAGACTAATAGAATAGAATACATTATATTTCAGTAGTCTATTCTATTCTGTTCTAGTATGCAGGGAAATGGACTAGAATAGAATAGAATACATTACATTTCAGTAGACTATTCTATTATGTTCCAGTGGTCAGGGAAACGGACTAGAATAGAATAGATTACATGACCATATTCTATTATTTTCGTATAGACAGAGAAATAGAATAGAATAGATTACAGTATTCAATTCAATTCTAACAGACAGAAGAAAACAGAATATAGTATACAATACAGTATATAGAATATTATACAGTTGAGCATACTATGTTCTATTCTATTCTAGCAGACAGGGAAATAGAATAGAATATAGTACACAGTACAGTTCATGAAATAGAATATAGCATAGAATACAGTATATGACACTGCATTGCATTGCATTACACTTGATCTGCGTTCTGTCTTCGAATAGCGTCTCCTCTTTTCAGACATTACTTTTAAAACTGTATACACATACACACGAGAAGCCCATTTACTCGTCTCATGTCGGACAAATATCAATGCGCCAATTACCAACGTAGTCCCTGGGGAGATCCTCGTTTTTCGCGTTCCCCACTCCCTTTCCTGCCTGCCCCGCCGCCTCTGTCCCACCCCTGGAGACGCTGATGACGTTTTCCAGTGGATTAGATCGTCGACCGTCAGAGGAGTCAGAGTTATCTGTGATCCATATCCGGTCCTAGGGAAAGGCTCTCATCGGGCGTCTGATCGACGGCCCCAATCGATACGTCTTGGCTTTTCAATTAACCACAGAAAATGTCGTCTGTCTGTCTGTCGGTCTGTCTGTCTGTCTGTCTGTTTACCCTCTGCCTATTTCTGTGTGTGTGTCCGTCTGTGTGTCTGTCTATTTCCTCTCTGTCTAATTCTATGAGTCTGTCTGTCTGTCTGCCCTTCGTCTATTTCTGTGTATGTGTCCGTCTATCTATGATTCTGTTACTCTCTCTCTCTCTCTCTCTCTCTCTCTCTCTCTCTCTCTCTCTCTCTCTCTCTCTCTCTCTCTCTCTCTCTCTCTCTGTACACACATACACACATATATAAATATTTAAATGTGGGTGTATCTTTCTAACTCTTTCGGTGCGAATATGTGCCTGTTTGTGTGTCTCTGCCTGTCTCTGTCTTTGTGTCAGTCTGTCTGTCTTAGAGGCAGTTTCTGTAGTTCCGTGGTAGCGGAGCATCATAAGGGGAACATTTAGCCTTCAGTAAATGTTCTTATCGTCTGCTTCCAGGCATCAGATGGAAGCGATTTGTTGGGGGAAGGCAGAGGAGACTTACCCTTCAGTGACCTAAACAATGCCCCAATGGGACGCGCTTCCCCAGTCAATAAGTTCCTGCAGTCAGGAGCCTCGCCCCACCGCATCCAATCTGGAACCGAACCCTTTTGCCTATCGATTTTGTTTTGACTGAGCACCTGTGAATAAGCTGGTCCCCGCGACTTATAAGCTTTCGTTGGGCGCTGTATAAATCTCGAGATTACGATTACAGTATAGAGTTTAATTTACTGGTGTGAATAGCTACATTGGTTAACGCCTACGTCAAGGCGCCTCTGAGCGTGAGGATGCCGGTTCGTGTCCCGATCGTGGCTTATTTTTATGGATTTGAATCTCGGTCTAGTACGGTCCGTACACGGGGACCTTAAATGGCGTGGCGCCCATTCAAACGTCCAGCGGTGGTGAAGGATCTCACCCGATTAATTCATTGGAAAATGAGCAGGGTCGAGGCCACACGGTCGTTATACAAAAACGTGTACGTTTATATTTAACGGTGAGAATTTTACCACTAAGGTTGACTTGTGTGTCGCTGGTTTATAGAATCCTCATTCACTGGGGCGCATTTCCCCCATTAGATTTTGCTTCTAACCGTAGATTTCACCCCTTCGCCTCCATCCATAAACTCACTACGACTGAGAG
Organism: Norana najaformis; assembly: GCA_964023275.1. Classification (NCBI taxonomy): domain Eukaryota; kingdom Metazoa; phylum Annelida; class Clitellata; order Crassiclitellata; family Hormogastridae; genus Norana; species Norana najaformis. Next base: position 2,104,308 of record OZ029916.1, on the reverse strand, counting down.
AAAGACTGAGATAGAAAGAAAGAAAGAAAGATAGATAGATAGATAGACAGACAGACAGACAGACAGACGGACGGACGGACAGATAGATAGATAGATGGATAGACAGATAGACAGATAGATAGAGAAAGAAAGAAAGACAGACAGACAGACGGACGGACAGACTGACACAGGCACACACACAGGCACACACAGACATACACACATACATAAATAGGTAAATACAAACAAATAATATCGATCACGGTTTACATGTAGACCAATAGCGTCCGTGACCGTTCAATAAAACCATTAAATCAATGTGAATCATTTCTAAAAGAATTCAGACACCGTTTTGTTGTTATTCTTCTCATTCATCTTTAATTTCTCCATTCACAATTCATTTCCCAATCGTCTTTTATTCCCGATCATCATCCAAAGTCCCCCCTCCTGTAAGAAATCCTACCCTGATCCATCCAATCTACCGCCTTACCACTTCTCTCAACCTAAACGCAATTCACCGTAAGAGTTCCTCTTGTCCCTTCTCTTTCTCTGTCTGTCTGTCTGTCTCTGTCTGTCTCGTTCTCTCTGTCTCTATCTCTGTCTGTCTCTCTCTCTCTCTATCTCTCTGTCTCTATCTCTCTCTGTCACTTTATGTCTCTGTCTCTATGTCTCTGTCTGTCTGCCTGTCTATCTCTGTCTGTCTGTCTGCTGTCTCTCTCTGTCTCTGTCTCCCTCTCAGGTCTTCTGGTAACCGGACTTTGTACTTTACGTGGTATCTTTGAACAACCCCATTGTCTGCCTGCCTGCCTGTCTGTCTGTCTGTCCGTCTGTCTGTCTGTTTCAGGTCTTTTGGTAACCAGACTTTACACTTCACATGGTATCTTTGGACAACACTACTGACTTGACGCAGCGCTGGTGAATAAGCTGACATTTCGAATTTACCATTACGACTGACTCAATCATCATAATTCAATTCTCCATTCGTCATTCATTTCTCCATTTATATTCCTGCACGCATGCTTGCTTTGAGTAGGCCTATTATTTGCCCGGAACTACATCGACGGTCTACTCGAGGTAGGCCTGTGTTATCAGGCCTATATTAGGCCTGCCTAGTCCCTCATTAGATTTGTTTATGTGCCAGTCCTTAAAAGCAATATTAATCATAATCCACCAAAAAACTACATTTTTATTTTCGTCGTAATCGTTCTCTTAATCACGAATTTATGTAACGCGTCCTCCATAGAATCTAATCTAATCTACAGACTTCTATGGCGCCATTATCATAATGCCCAAGGCATCAATCGATGGTTGCTTCAAGTCAAAATTGTAATCAAAATCCTTCAAGTCAGTTGCTTGAGACGCAACTAAGACACCGCTACACGAATCACGCCTCAGTTGTTATCTGGAGGATTGCCAATTGTGTGTTTACGCATCGGCTAGCAGTCTCTAATCCAATCTAATCTAATCTAATGATTTCTATAGAGCCGTCATCACAATGCCCTAGGCATCAGTAGATGGTCGCTTCAGTTCAAAATCAAAATCCTTCAAGTCAGTTGCTTGGGAGGCAGTTATACGGATATATCTATACGCTATACGGATCATGCCTCAGTGATAATCTGGAGGATTGCCAATTGTGTGAGCAGGGTCGAAGCTACTGGAAAATGTGTACAGCTATATTTGCATACAAGATTAGCCTCTTCTTGCTTAGTCATAGAGTCCTTCTGAGGAAACGCCTCCCTGAATACAACCCACTTTCCTCTCATATTATTCACAATGTGGCGTTGTATGTCGTTATTTGCGAACTGCAAAATCTAATCTAATCTAATAACTTGTAAAACACCGTTATCATAATGTTCCTCCAAGGCATCAGTCGATGGTCGCTTCAAGTCAAAATTGAACTCAAAAATCATAAACCGTTGGAGAAGCCGGGTTGAATTCCAGTGGGTCAGAGAAACCAGAAGCCAGACTATAGTGAGTAAGCAAGTTGGAAGAGATGTCTTAAGTTTAGACCACGCACGCGAGTAGGGTTAAAATTACATAGGCCGTCTGGAAGTAGAGTACGGTAATGTGATATTTTGTAGTAATTGGACAAAATTGTCTTGCAGAACAGGCGCTATACAAATATTCATCTGCCTAAATGCACAAGACTTACTGTATATGCAAGCGAATGTGTAGTAGATGTCGCTTTAGTTATCCGCTATCCGCATCCATTCCAATCCGACTCTGAACGCCACCTAGCGACCGGCCTCCCTCGCGTCGAAGAATATCTCGCAATCGTCTTCTAGATTATTCATATCTCGATGGCGTCGGATATTAGCCGAGGACGTCACTCCTCGCAAAGGAACAACCGCACCGGGTGGGGTAAAGGCCGCACGGCGTAGTGGTGGAAATGTATTATTATTATTATTATTATTTCGCTAAGGAATTGTGAGTGAAGGATTTGCTCAAGGTCCCTACACAACAACCATCTCAGAGGACGAGGCTCGAACCCTTACTCTCCGCGTTAGAAACCAAGCCCTCTATCCAGTATGCTACCGTGCCCCACAAATGTAGTGTTCCTACACCGGGAATCAAACCCGGGCCGCCAACGTGAAAGGCTGGTAGCCTAACCACTAGACCATGACATTGTGGGAAACCACTAGACCACGTGACCATCTTATCGTAATCTCGAGATTTCTACAGCGCTCAACGCATCCAAAGTCGCGGGAACCAGCTTATTCACAGGCGCTCAGCCAAAACAAAATCGACAGGCAGGAAGGGTTCGGTTCCAGGTCAAGATCCACGAGACAGGCAGGCAGGCAGGCAGGCAGGCAGGCAGGCAGGCAGGCAGGCAGGCAGGCAGGCAGGCAGGCAGGCAGGCAGGCAGGCAAGCAGGCAAATGTCATGCACGAGCGATATCGTAATCATCTTCCTGTCGAGTATGTTGGTTCTTACTGCACCTGGTGCGATTTGTTTGTTTCCTTTTCTTCTGACAGCAAAAGCGATTCGCTGCCAAAGGGCCCGAGACCACGACGAGTCGAAGTGGCATCGCATTTGTCTGTTTATGAGGAAGTAGACGACAGGGAGGAGAAGGAGGAGGAGGAGGAGAGAAGTAAAAGGCAAGACGAGGAGAGGAGGAGGAGACTGTTCCCTCTATGCTGCGCGCGTGCGCGCGCACACAAGTTTTAAGGATAGCGCGCACAACAATTTTCTGCCAGCGCACACATTTTGAGAGCGTTCCCGCTACTTAAAAAGTTAAATTCAGCTCATTGTTGCGGCTTCTGGGATAGCTGTCCTACTTAGCTCAGACGGCTAAATATTCTTTAACCTATATTGCAAAGCCATACAGCTGCCTTGTATGTGAAGAATCCTTCCCGCCTGGTCCACATAATACATTTGGCCAAACAACTGGTCACTAGTTGTCAAAAGTCCAACGGTGCGCGCGCTGCTTGAATTCTGAACTCTGGCCTCTTTACAAAGGATGGTTGAATGACACCTCCATCTACTGGTCAGTGGGCGCAGCAATTTATTTAAAAGACTCACCCAAATGAACTAACAGTAACCCACGACACAGAACCGACCAGCATCAACACTGAACCGACCAGCATCGACACAGAACAGATCAGAATCGACAAATAGCCGGTCAGCATCGACTCGCAGCGGGACAGCGAGTCGATGCTGGCCGGATGCGAGTCGATGCTGGCCCGCTGGAAGTCGATGCTGGCCCGCTGCGTATCCATGCTGGGCGGCTGAGTCAATGCTCGCAGGCTGGGGGTCGATGCTGGCAGGCTGGGGGTCAATGCTGGCAGATTGGGAGTCGATGCTGGCCCTATGGGAGTCGATGCTGGCAGGCTGGGAGTCGATGCTGGCCCGCTGCCTGTCGATGCTGGCAGGTTGGGAGTCGATGCTGGCCGGCGGCGAGTCGATGCTGGCAGGCTGGGAGTCGATGCTGGCAGGCTGGGAGTCGATGCTGGCCCCCTGGGAGTCGATGCTGGCAGGCTGGGAGTCGATGCTGGCCCGCTGCCTGTCGATGCTGGCCGGCGGCGAGTCGATGCTGGCAGGCTAAGAGTCGATGCTGGCCCTCTGGGAGTCGATGCTGGCAGGCTAGTAGTCGATGCTGGCCCGCTGCCTGTCGATGCTGGCAGGCTGGGAGTCGATGCTGGCCCGCTGCCTGTCGATGCTGGCCGGCGGCGAGTCGATGCTGGCCCTCTGGGAGTCGATGCTGGCAGGCTGGGAGTCGATGCTGGCCGGCTGCGAGTCGATGCTGGCAGGCTGGGAGTCGATGCTGGCCCTCTGGGAGTCGATGCTGGCAGGCTGGGAGTTGATGCTGGCCCGCTGCCTGTCGATGCTGGCCGGCGGCGAGTCGATGCTGGCAGGCTGAGAGTCGATGCTGGCCCTCTGGGAGTCGATGCTGGCAGGCTGGGAGTCGATGCTGGCCGGCTGCGAGTCGATGCTGGCAGGCTGGGAGTCGATGCTGGCCCTCTGGGAGTCGATGCTGGCAGGCTGGGAGTTGATGCTGGCCCGCTGCCTGTCGATGCTGGCCGGCGGCGAGTCGATGCTGGCAGGCTGGGAGTCGATGCTGGCCCGCTGCCTGTCGATGCTGGCCGGCGGCGAGTCGATGCTGGCCCTCTGGGAGTCGATGCTGGCAGGCTGGGAGTCGATGCTGGCCCGCTGCCTGTCGATGCTGGCCGGCGGCGAGTCGATGCTGGCAGGCTAAGAGTCGATGCTGGCCCTCTGGGAGTCGATGCTGGCAGGCTAGTAGTCGATGCTGGCCCGCTGCCTGTCGATGCTGGCAGGCTGGGAGTCGATGCTGGCCGGCGGCGAGTCGATGCTGGCAGGCTGGGAGTCGATGCTGGCCCTCTGGGAGTCGATGCTGGCAGGCTGGGAGTCGATGCTGGCCGGCTGCGAGTCGATGCTGGCAGGCTGGGAGTCGATGCTGGCCGGCGGCGAGTCGATGCTGGCAGGCTGGGAGTTGATGCTGGCCCGCTGCCTGTCGATGCTGGCCGGCGGCGAGTCGATGCTGGCAGGCTGAGAGTCGATGCTGGCCCTCTGGGAGTCGATGCTGGCAGGCTGGGAGTCGATGCTGGCCGGCTGCGAGTCGATGCTGGCAGGCTGGGAGTCGATGCTGGCCCTCTGGGAGTCGATGCTGGCAGGCTGGGAGTTGATGCTGGCCCGCTGCCTGTCGATGCTGGCCGGCGGCGAGTCGATGCTGGCAGGCTGGGAGTCGATGCTGGCCGGCGGCGAGTCGATGCTGGCAGGCTGGGAGTCGATGCTGGCCCGCTGCCTGTCGATGCTGGCCGGCGGCGAGTCGATGCTGGCCCTCTGGGAGTCGATGCTGGCAGGCTGGGAGTCGATGCTGGCCCGCTGCCTGTCGATGCTGGCAGGCTGAGAGTCGATGCTGGCCCTCTGGGAGTCGATGCTGGCAGGCTGGGAGTCGATGCTGGCCCGCTGCCTGTCGATGCTGGCCGGCGGCGAGTCGATGCTGGCAGGCTGAGAGTCGATGCTAGCCCTCTGTGAGTCGATGCTGGCAGGCTGGGAGTTGATGCTGGCCCGCTGCCTGTCGATGCTGGCCGGCGGCGAGTCGATGCTGGCCCTCTGGGAGTCGATGCTGGCAGGCTAGGAGTCGATGCTGGCCCGCTGCCTGTCGATGCTGGCAGGCTGGGAGTCGATGCTGGCCGGCGGCGAGTCGATGCTGGCAGGCTGGGAGTCGATGCTGGCCCTCTGGGAGTCGATGCTGGCAGGCTGGGAGTCGATGCTGGCCGGCTGCGAGTCGATGCTGGCAGGCTGGGAGTCGATGCTGGCCCTCTGGGGGTCGATGCTGGCAGGCTGGGAGTTGATGCTGGCCCGCTGCCTGTCGATGCTGGCCGGCGGCGAGTCGATGCTGGCAGGCTGAGAGTCGATGCTGGCCCTCTGGGAGTCGATGCTGGCAGGCTGGTAGTCGATGCTGGCCCGCTGCCTGTAGATGCTGGCCGGCGGCGAGTCGATGCTGGCAGGCTGAGAGTCGATGCTGGCCCTCTGGGAGTCGATGCTGGCAGGCTGGGAGTAGATGCTGGCCCGCTGCCTGTCGATGCTGGCAGGCTGGGAGTCGATGCTGGCCGGTGGCGAGTCGATGCTGGCCCTCTGGGAGTCGATGCTGGCAGGCTGGGAGTCGATGCTGGCCGGCTGCGAGTCGATGCTGGCAGGCTGGGAGTCGATGCTGGCCGGCTGCGAGTCGATGCTGGCATGCTGGGAGTCGATGCTGGCCGGCTTTGTGTGTGTCGACTCGCAGCCTGCCAGCATCGACTCCCAGAGGGCCAGCATCGACTCCCAGCCTGCCAGCATCGACTCGCAGCCGGTATGTAGATACAGTACGTATGCATGCATGCATTATATATATGTGTGTGTCCGCCTGTCTGTCTGCATGTATGCTGTATATGTATGTTTACCTGCATGTTTTTCTGTCTGCTGCTTGTGTGTCTATCTATCTGTATGTGTCTAAATGCCTATCTGCCAACCTTTATATGTATGTGTGTATGTATGTATGTATGTGTGTATGTATGTGTGTATGTACCGTATGCATGTTGAATATATGTACATACAGAAGTTGGTATGTACAGTATGTGTATACAGTATGTAAATATGTGCATGTATATATAGAGATGTAAGCATGTATATAGGTATGTATGTATATAGACAGATATACATATACATGCATTCATATCTCTTCTAGCTGGAATGAAGCCACCCTGGGGAGGGGTCAGCCACACGGATCCTGTAGAGAAGGGATCTATGTGACTGAACCCTCCCAGGAGGGCTTATTTCCACCTAGAAGATGAGAGAGATGTATGCATGTATATGTATGTATGTCTCTGTATGTTTCTATATCTGTCTGTATATGTATGTATGTACAGTATGTCTGTATGTATGTACAGTATGTCTGTATGTATGTACAGTATGTCTGTATGTATATATAGTTTGTCTGTATGTATGTACACTGTGTCCGGAAAAATTCCAAGGCTTTACGGTAAATATGAAAATAATTAGTAAACATTAATCGATTTTTAAAATTCCAAAAACAGTTTAATCCTGAAATATATAATTACCAACAAAATTCTTTGTAATTTATTAACGGCCCCCGTTTAAAATTACGTCACAGTGACGTATTTGAATTTTATATTTTGTAAAGAAAGTTGCTAGAAAAATGGCGTTCAGCGAGGAAGACAAAATTGTTATAAAATTTTTACGCCAAAACAACAATTATAGTGCAAATAATATTTCAGGATTAAACTGTTTTTGGAATTTTAAAAATCGATTAATGTTTACTAATTATTTTCATATTTACCGTAAAGCCTTGGAATTTTTCCGGACACAGTGTATATGTCTGTCTGTCCGTTTTAAATAATTGTTATCACAACGGTTACACTCTTTATTATGAAGTACTTGATAGAATGTGTACAGTGCTAGGTACTATTTACACAGGATGCAGCCCAGCCACAAGGCTCAAGTAAGGACCCTCAACATCATCCTTTCCATCTTTTCTGGGTTAGGGCTTGTGCATTTACAAACCTGTTGATATCCTGAACTAGCACTTCGGAGCTCGTATTCCCTTACTTTTTAAGTATAAATCGATTTCCAGCAGACACTGAACTGTTTGTCAATCCTTCAGCCAAGTGGGCGGGCACAACTGTATGACTATTTTAGGAGAAATGAAGTTAATACAGACCGCGTTTCTTGTGTTCAATTCTACCAAGTTCAAGGCCTTCTGAAACAAATTTTATCTTGGAGAGTTAAGTGTCCTTGACCTCTTCTTTGGCCAGCTTTACTTTCAAGATTCTCTTCACGGTATGATCCCCTCTTGTTGGAGTGGCCCCAGAGTATATAAGAATAAATATGGGGCATTGAAGCGGATTGGTTAGAGGGCACGGCTTGTAACTCGGAGAGTATGGGTTCAAGCCTCTCCAAATACGATTACTGTGTAGAGACCTTGAGCAAACCATTCATATAATTGCTCAGTGCTACTAAAAGATTTAGCCATCAAATAGTGGCGCTTAATAAAATAAAGACCCCTTTGGTCCTGTATCGAGCTAGCCGGATTGAAAGCTGAAATCTCCAAACCCCAACTTCTGGAAACTGGCTTTCATCTCCGCTCTTCATATTGGAGTTTGGCAGCCCGCCATCCCTCGTAGGATTGTGTAACATCTCCGCTCCTTCATCTCCACTCATCCTGTATTTTGACAACTGAATCTTTTCCGTTGTTTCTGTTGCTAAGGTTGTTTTAAATGGGTTGGGTTGGGTTGTAAGTCCACTGCACAACCCTTCTCCTTTATCCTGGCTCAGACTGTGAAGGTAGTCCAAGTTCCACGCATAGTCAGGTTAAAAGAATGTCAACAATTAAAATCCACTTTGCAAAACAGAATTCTTTGAAAATTCAAAAACACATTTACAAGAAGTAAAATTTTGATGCAATGAAGATTATCAGTTTTAAACCACTTTGCAAAACAGAATTCTTTGAAAATTCAAAAACACATTTACAAGAAGTAAAATTTTGATGCAATGAAGATTATCAGTTTTAAAACACTCAGTCATTTTAACCTGTACTGAACAATTCCACGTCAATCTTTTTTTCAAAAGAACTCTGTGATGGTAGTCCAAGTCCCACGCATAGTCAGGTTAAAAGAATGTCAACAATTAAAATCCACTTTGCAAAACAGAATTCTTTGAAAATTCAAAAACACATTTACAAGAAGTAAAATTTTGATGCAATGAAGATTATCAGTTTTAAAACACTCAGTCATTTTAACCTGTACTGAACAATTCCACGTCAATCTTTTTTTCAAAAGAACTCTGTGATGGTAGTCCAAGTCCCACGCATAGTCAGGTTAAAAGAATGTCCACTTTGCAAAACAGAATTCTTTGAAAATTCAAAAACACATTTACAAGAAGTAAAATTTTGATGCAATGAAGATTATCAGTTTTAAAACACTCAGTCATTTTAACCTGTACTGAACAATTCCACGTCAATCTTTTTTTCAAAAGAACTCTGTGAAGGTAGTCCAAGTCCCACGCATAGTCAGGTTAAAAGAATGTCAACAATTAAAATCCACTTTGCAAAACAGAATTCTTTGAAAATTCAAAAACACATTTACAAGAAGTAAAATTTTGATGCAATGAAGATTATCAGTTTTAAAACACTCAGTCATTTTAACCTGTACTGAACAATTCCACGTCAATCTTTTTTTCAAAAGAATTTTGTGATGGTAGTCCAAGTCCCACGCATAGTCAGGTTAAAAGAATGTCCACTTTGCAAAACAGAATTCTTTGAAAATTCAAAAACACATTTACAAGAAGTAAAATTTTGATGCAATGAAGATTATCAGTTTTAAAACACTCAGTCATTTTAACCTGTACTGAACAATTCCACGTCAATCTTTTTTTCAAAAGAACTCTGTGATGGTAGTCCAAGTCCCACGCATAGTCAGGTTAAAAGAATGTCAACAATTAAAATCCACTTTGCAAAACAGAATTCTTTGAAAATTCAAAAACACATTTACAAGAAGTAAAATTTTGATGCAATGAAGATTATCAGTTTTAAAACACTCAGTCATTTTAACCTGTACTGAACAATTCCACGTCAATCTTTTTTTCAAAAGAACTCTGTGATGGTAGTCCAAGTCCCACGCATAGTCAGGTTAAAAGAATGTCCACTTTGCAAAACAGAATTCTTTGAAAATTCAAAAACACATTTACAAGAAGTAAAATTTTGATGCAATGAAGATTATCAGTTTTAAAACACTCAGTCATTTTAACCTGTACTGAACAATTCCACGTCAATCTTTTTTTCAAAAGAACTCTGTGAAGGTAGTCCAAGTCCCACGCATAGTCAGGTTAAAAGAATGTCAACAATTAAAATCCACTTTGCAAAACAGAATTCTTTGAAAATTCAAAAACACATTTACAAGAAGTAAAATTTTGATGCAATGAAGATTATCAGTTTTAAAACACTCAGTCATTTTAACCTGTACTGAACAATTCCACGTCAATCTTTTTTTCAAAAGAACTTTGTGATGGTAGTCCAAGTCCCACGCATAGTCAGGTTAAAAGAATGTCCACTTTGCAAAACAGAATTCTTTGAAAATTCAAAAACACATTTACAAGAAGTAAAATTTTGATGCAATGAAGATTATCAGTTTTAAAACACTCAGTCATTTTAACCTGTACTGAACAATTCCACGTCAATCTTTTTTTCAAAAGAACTCTGTGAAGGTAGTCCAAGTCCCACGCATAGTCAGGTTAAAAGAATGTCAACAATTAAAATCCACTTTGCAAAACAGAATTCTTTGAAAATTCAAAAACACATTTACAAGAAGTAAAATTTTGATGCAATGAAGATTATCAGTTTTAAAACACTCAGTCATTTTAACCTGTACTGAACAATTCCACGTCAATCTTTTTTTCAAAAGAACTCTGTGAAGGTAGTCCAAGTCCCACGCATAGTCAGGTTAAAAGAATGTCAACAATTAAAATCCACTTTGCAAAACAGAATTCTTTGAAAATTCAAAAACACATTTACAAGAAGTAAAATTTTGATGCAATGAAGATTATCAGTTTTAAAACACTCAGTCATTTTAACCTGTACTGAACAATTCCACGTCAATCTTTTTTTCAAAAGAACTCTGTGATGGTAGTCCAAGTCCCACGCATAGTCAGGTTAAAAGAATGTCCACTTTGCAAAACAGAATTCTTTGAAAATTCAAAAACACATTTACAAGAAGTAAAATTTTGATGCAATGAAGATTATCAGTTTTAAAACACTCAGTCATTTTAACCTGTACTGAACAATTCCACGTCAATCTTTTTTTCAAAAGAACTCTGTGAAGGTAGTCCAAGTCCCACGCATAGTCAGGTTAAAAGAATGTCAACAATTAAAATCCACTTTGCAAAACAGAATTCTTTGAAAATTCAAAAACACATTTACAAGAAGTAAAATTTTGATGCAATGAAGATTATCAGTTTTAAAACACTCAGTCATTTTAACCTGTACTGAACAATTCCACGTCAATCTTTTTTTCAAAAGAACTTTGTGATGGTAGTCCAAGTCCCACGCATAGTCAGGTTAAAAGAATGTCCACTTTGCAAAACAGAATTCTTTGAAAATTCAAAAACACATTTACAAGAAGTAAAATTTTGATGCAATGAAGATTATCAGTTTTAAAACACTCAGTCATTTTAACCTGTACTGAACAATTCCACGTCAATCTTTTTTTCAAAAGAACTCTGTGAAGGTAGTCCAAGTCCCACGCATAGTCAGGTTAAAAGAATGTCAACAATTAAAATCCACTTTGCAAAACAGAATTCTTTGAAAATTCAAAAACACATTTACAAGAAGTAAAATTTTGATGCAATGAAGATTATCAGTTTTAAAACACTCAGTCATTTTAACCTGTACTGAACAATTCCACGTCAATCTTTTTTTCAAAAGAACTCTGTGATGGTAGTCCAAGTCCCACGCATAGTCAGGTTAAAAGAATGTCAACAATTAAAATCCACTTTGCAAAACAGAATTCTTTGAAAATTCAAAAACACATTTACAAGAAGTAAAATTTTGATGCAATGAAGATTATCAGTTTTAAAACACTCAGTCATTTTAACCTGTACTGAACAATTCCACGTCAATCTTTTTTTCAAAAGAACTCTGTGATGGTAGTCCAAGTCCCACGCATAGTCAGGTTAAAAGAATGTCCACTTTGCAAAACAGAATTCTTTGAAAATTCAAAAACACATTTACAAGAAGTAAAATTTTGATGCAATGAAGATTATCAGTTTTAAAACACTCAGTCATTTTAACCTGTACTGAACAATTCCACGTCAATCTTTTTTTCAAAAGAACTCTGTGAAGGTAGTCCAAGTCCCACGCATAGTCAGGTTAAAAGAATGTCAACAATTAAAATCCACTTTGCAAAACAGAATTCTTTGAAAATTCAAAAACACATTTACAAGAAGTAAAATTTTGATGCAATGAAGATTATCAGTTTTAAAACACTCAGTCATTTTAACCTGTACTGAACAATTCCACGTCAATCTTTTTTTCAAAAGAACTTTGTGATGGTAGTCCAAGTCCCACGCATAGTCAGGTTAAAAGAATGTCCACTTTGCAAAACAGAATTCTTTGAAAATTCAAAAACACATTTACAAGAAGTAAAATTTTGATGCAATGAAGATTATCAGTTTTAAAACACTCAGTCATTTTAACCTGTACTGAACAATTCCACGTCAATCTTTTTTTCAAAAGAACTCTGTGAAGGTAGTCCAAGTCCCACGCATAGTCAGGTTAAAAGAATGTCAACAATTAAAATCCACTTTGCAAAACAGAATTCTTTGAAAATTCAAAAACACATTTACAAGAAGTAAAATTTTGATGCAATGAAGATTATCAGTTTTAAACCACTCAGTCATTTTAACCTGTACTGAACAATTCCACGTCAATCTTTTTTTCAAAAGAACTCTGTGAAGGTAGTCCAAGTCCCACGCATAGTCAGGTTAAAAGAATGTCAACAATTAAAATCCACTTTGCAAAACAGAATTCTTTGAAAATTCAAAAACACATTTACAAGAAGTAAAATTTTGATGCAATGAAGATTATCAGTTTTAAACCACTCAGTCATTTTAACCTGTACTGAACAATTCCACGTCAATCTTTTTTTCAAAAGAACTCTGTGAAGGTAGTCCAAGTCCCACGCATAGTCAGGTTAAAAGAATGTCAACAATTAAAATCCACTTTGCAAAACAGAATTCTTTGAAAATTCAAAAACACATTTACAAGAAGTAAAATTTTGATGCAATGAAGATTATCAGTTTTAAACCACTCAGTCATTTTAACCTGTACTGAACAATTCCACGTCAATCTTTTTTTCAAAAGAACTCTGAATGTGAATGAAGTTTAGGTTAAAATAAACTAGAACAAATTGCTGAATCTTCCTGGGTTGTAAGTAAGTCCACTGTACAGCCCTCCTCTTTTATCCTGGCTCAGATTTCCGGTGAAAGTAGTCCAAGTCCCATGCACAGTCAGGTTAAAAGAATGTCAACAATTAAAACTCACTTAGCATAAAACAATTATTTGAAAATTCAAAAACACATTTACAAGAAGTAAACTTTGCATGCAATGAAGAAAACCACTTTTAAGGCACTACAAGTGCATTGTAGATGGCTGATTCATGTGAGCGAGTGTTCAATTCTGTGGCCATTTTCAACACTTTGGAATGTAACTCAGTCATTTTAACCTGTACTCATCAATTTCATGTCAATCTTTTTTTCAAAAGAACTCTGAATGTGAATGAAGTTTAGGTTAAAATAAACTAGAACAAATTCCTACTGGACACTTCAAAGTGCACTCGAGTTTCCAAAACCTTTAAGTTCTTAAGCACAAACCATTGTTAAAAATAGATGTTCACTTCATTTTTAAGGTTGGAACATGTCAATAATGACATGAGGTTTTTCCTTCCTCCTCTCCAACGATATCCCTAATCCTCTCTTGGCTGTCCCATTCCTTTTCCAAGTGGAAAGAAATTGGTGTGCACTGAGTGGACCACATGTCTTGTCTAACAACTAAAGAAACCACAGATACAAATGCCTTGTCCTTTTATATAATAGGTTAGCTGGTTGATTATTTTCGTTGATTTGATTCATTGATGGATGCTGTTAATGTTATGTTTTGTAGAAGAAACGGAGTTGTTCAAAAGACCGGCAAGGTAAACCTAATCAGGGAGTATAAATTGCATAAGTATTGCATAAGCTTAATTAACCAGTGTAGTTTTCCTATGCATGACTTACTGAGGCATAATTTGTCTCGGTTTAATTGCTATAATGAGCATTTACTTGAATATACATTTACATGACTCTGGGCAAGTTGTTTGCACACATGTGCCTCTGTCACTAAGCAGTAGAATTTGGTGCTGGCTTAAGCTGGGAAGTAAACGGCAAGTCCTACGATGTACTGACCCTGTAGCCAGGACCTTGGGATTCGTCCATTGCCGTCTCAAGGGCCTAAGAAAAGGAGATGACGTCTCACTTGTGGAATATGGGATACTTTACTTGAATGTAAATTAGATAACTTGCCAAAGTGTAATTTGTCTGTGTTGTAACAGGAGACCATTCTAATGGTTATGAAGGTGAGAAAGGAGGCATACCTTTCCTCACTGAAGAAAGAAATTGTCGACATTCTCAAGGACTCGTTGTTCCATCGAACAGACTCATCCAGGAGCAGATCGAATGTCTGATCGAACAAGGTCGTCTGAGACGAGGCTGCGCCTTTGACTACTTTCGATACTTGGAGTAGACTGTGTGTCTGTTGCATTTGCCCAGGACCGGTTGAATATTATTATTGTTATGCACACCATTTATAAATGACCCCGTATAAGCTATTTGTAGATGATAAATAAGTATACAGTCCCAACAGGAACGTCATATTTGTTTTTATTATTATTGTTATTATTATTATTATTGTTGTTGTTGTTGAATATCAATAATTAGGTTAATAGTTATCGTTAGTTTCCTCTTTCTACGCTATAGGGTGCGTGCTGGCGTTCGAAGTCACGTGATTCTTTCCTTCCGGTGCGTCGTTAGCGAGCACCTGCCCGGAGGACGTTATCACGTGACTCGGCGACGTCACGTGAGGTCTTCCCATCAGGCCGAGCGGCTTCGGGCCGGCGACGACAGGTGGCGCTCTGATCGTTCCGTCGTGGCTCGTCATCATGACGTTGCGCTGCGGGTCGACGAGGGTCGTGACCCCGGCGCCGAGGTCACCGTTGGCCGGGCGCGCGTGACCGTTGGCCCGGGTCAAGGTGCCGTAGTCCGCGATGTTGTAGGACTGGCCCTTCTGGCGCAAGTGGAAGCTCTCCGAGTTCAGCCACTGTTATTGTTATTATTAGTATTATTATTATTATTGTTATTAATACATAATCTTAGTCGAACCATCTGGCAATGTTAATGGCTTCCTATCGATGTCAGTCTCATACCAACTGTGAGATTGTTGAGGAGTTGCTTGATTTTATTAATATTATCAGTTATTATTTTATTGTTATTGTATGATTCTGTTGTTAACCGGAAAACAAATGTTGCCTGTGTGTAGAAATAGGAGTCATTTATACATGCATTTCCTATTATATATAGATATATATATGTGCGTATATATATAATATATATGTAACAAGATGCTCTATATATAATCCATGTCTGTGTCTGATATACCATATATAAAAATATATACAGCCTGCATGTATGTACGTTAATATTTAAACATGTTTGTTCAGATATGTTTACGGATTACGTATGTTGCTTTAACAAGTCAAAATAGAATCTAAGCTGATGAGGTTCAGTTGAATGATGGTTGTCGTGTGTATTACTTATATTGACGGCCTTTATGCTGAGATCCTTTGGTAAGTCTTGAGAACTCTGCATTGAAAATGGTTATTATAACTGAGTTATTTTCCAACGTGTGTTTGCTTCAGTTTAGTTATGGGTTTAGTCTGTGTCTACGTTTAAAAGGTGTCGGTTTGAACCCAGTTATAGCAGTGTGTTGTTGCTATGTATGTGGAAGGGTTCAGGTTGTTCCTTATACCATGTGGACATACTATGTGGACCTTTTAAGATGAAATTACCAGAATTGGAGCTGTTTTTTTAGATCAGTTTTCGTGTGATGATGTGCTGGCCCTTAACCACTATGTGTGGAGTTTAGACCCTTACAGGTCGGGCAGAATAGACTAGACATTGGTGAGCTATCGTTTGAGGAAAGTTTGTGGTGTCTACTGTGGTTAGGTGATAGTGGTTTTTGAAGGCACTTAATAAAGATATGATTGCTGCTCCAGCTAGGCTGCACTTCTTCAGATTTGCTGATGTGGCTCCATATAAATTGCATGATGTTGAGTGCACATTGTTTAAAATTACATTGTTTTTTTTTGCTGACAGTAAATGATGATAAGTGTTTTTGCAAATGATAATTTGACATTGTCTTGGTGCTAAAGACAAATGCTAAGATGGCCATCATTTTCTGTGAAAGGGCAGCATGCAACTGCATTGTGGTGTGATTTATTGGACCGTTCTGGGCCTTCTCTGCGATTGAGATGTTTGTTCAGTAGTGGACCGATTTGCTTCAGTTTTTTTCTTGTCCTAGTTGTTTTTAATTTTGAAATGTCCTTGTTTATTTCTGCAGTATCTATTCGTTTTGGTGTGGGCGTTGTCCTGCAATTTATTTTACATTCCTATGTTTTTTGAGGTCTTGGGCCATCTCTGTTGATTCAGATATTTACGTATTGTCTGATTTGCTTCAGTTTCTCTAGTTCTAGTTGTTATTCGTTTTGAAATGCCCTTGTTTTTTCAGTGGTCTCTGACCGTTTTGGTGAGGGCATCGTCTTGCGATTTATTGTATATTTGTATTGTCAGTTGAAGTCTTGGGCCATCTCTGAGATTTTGGTGGACTGAGATGTTCAGCTGTGGACGATTTGTTTCCGTTTCATTAGTACAAGTTGTTTGAAGTTTTGAAGAAACCGTATTTAGTCATTAGTATTTGTTGTTATTGATATGGCATTATTAACATTTTAAATATGCTCCTGTTGGCACACGCCCTGAAGTGAGCGTGTAAGCATGTCATTTAAATCCATTTAATGGTTTTTGTAAATGTAAAAATGAGGTCGTGTAAATGGCAGTTTTAGGATAGTGTTTGACTTTGACTGGGGCATGAAGCTGTTCTTATGGCATTTTGCCTCTTAGCCTCTGCTCCCCTCATAATCTTAGTCGAACCATCTGGCAATGTTAATGGCTTCCTATCGATGTCAGTCTCATATCAACTGTGAGATTGTTGAGCAGTTGCTTGATTTTATTATTATTATCAGTTATTATTTTATTGTTATTGTATGATTCTGTTGTTAACCGGAAAACAAATGTTGCCTGTGTGTAGAAATAGGACTCATTTATACATGCATGTCCTATTATATATAGATATATAGATATATCGTGTAAATGGCAGTTTTAGGATAGTGTTTGACTTTGACTGGGGCATGAAGCTGTTCTTATGGCATTTTGCCTCTTAGCCTCTGCTCCCCTCATAATCTTAGTCGAACCATCTGGCAATGTTAATGGCTTCCTATCAATGTCAGTCTCATACCAACTGTGAGATTGTTGAGCAGTTGCTTGATTTTATTATTATTATCAGTTATTATTTTATTGTTATTGTATGATTCTGTTGTTAACCGGAAAACAAATGTTGCCTGTGTGTAGAAATAGGACTCATTTATACATGCATGTCCTATTATATATAGATATATAGATATATCGTGTAAATGGCAGTTTTAGGATAGTGTTTGACTTTGACTGGGGCATGAAGCTGTTCTTATGGCATTTTGCCTCTTAGCCTCTGCTCCCCTCATAATCTTAGTCGAACCATCTGGCAATGTTAATGGCTTCCTATCGATGTCAGTCTCATACCAACTGTGAGATTGTTTAGGAGTTGCTTGATTTTATTATTATGTTATTATTTTATTGTTATTGTATGATTCTGTTGTTAACCGGAAAACAAATGTTGTCTGTGTGTAGAAATAGGACTCATTTATACATGCATGTCCTATTATATATAGATATATCGATATATCGTGTAAATGGCAGTTTTAGGATAGTGTTTGACTTTGGGGCATGAAGCTGTTCTTATGGCATTTTGCCTCTTAGCCTCTGCTCCCCTCTTTTCCGCAAGCACTTGAAGACCTTCCTATTTCCCAGTGCTTCTGCTGGGCTGTTGGGCCAGGAGCACCTCTGAGAAGTTTATCTTGAAGTGGTGCTTTATAAATTTTCAATTACATTACATTACATTTTACCGTACTGTTATCTTTAACTAACTGCACAGTATGTGCTTTCTGATTTCTGTATTAGACCTTGGCTGTACTAGGTTTTTATTTATAAACTGTCATTATTGACATGTTCCAACCTTAAAAATGAAGTGAACATTTATTTTTAACAATGGTTCATGCTTAAGAACTTAAAGGTTTTGGAAAACTCGAGTGCACTTTGAAGTGTCCAGTAGGAATTTGTTCTAGTTTATTTTAACCTAAACTTCATTCACATTCAGAGTTCTTTTGAAAAAAAGATTGACATGAAATTGATGAGTACAGGTTAAAATGACTGAGCTACATTCCAAAGTGTTGAAAATGGCCACAGAATTGAACACTCGCTCACATGAATCAGCCATCTACAATGCACTTGTAGTGCTTTAAAAGTGGTTTTCTTCATTGCATGCAAAGGGATGTGAGAAGGGGAAGCAGTGAGAAACAGGTCACACTTGTTTGGCAAAATGTCCCCAGAAGGGATATTTTTCCAAACTAGCCTGCCAAAGCTCCAAGTGGAATAAGATAGTTCTATATAAATTTTCAGATAACTGAATTGCTATGAGAGAACCTCCAGAGAACCACCCCGATAATTAAAAAAAAAGGCAAGACAATGAAATTCACCTGACGCAAAATGTCTGATTCACCGCAAACAAGCTGTCGTCAGTGAATTCTTCGGATGATTTGACTGGAGGCCTGCAGAACAAGACGCAGTTCTTCACTTTCGTCGTCACCGTCAGGGACTAAAGAAAGGAGGAATGAAAAATGTCAACTGCATTAGCAAATCAATAAGTAGCATCACAATATAGGCTACTTCTAAAGACAATGCAAATAGATACACAACCATCCTAAGTTACTGGTATATAAAGTAAATACAAACACTGTATGCCCCTTTACATAATATTTCTAGATAATATTGTCTAGAGCACAAAATTAAGCAATTAATTTAACAGCACTTTTTAAGAGAACATGTATGATAGTCTAGGTGGTGGACAAGTTAGGCAGTTCATCCAGACATCCAGGGTTCAAATCCACGCCCGGGCAGAAAGATGTTTTATAGCATGCAGCCCTCAGCCATAAGAAGAACACATTGGCTTTGGGAAGATCAGGCGGCTAGGGAGAAGGCTGGGCACCCAGTCTCATGAGCTGAGGCCAAGGAAATTGCTAACACTCCACAGTTAAGGGACTGCTCTTCTTCTCAAGAGGCAGTTACTGATGCTCAAGAGAAAATTCTCATTCTGTTATTTATCACACCACCCCTCAGTGCAAAACACTAAATTGCAGTGGACAAGAAAAAACAAGAATCGACTTACAATGAGGGCTTTACGCAGCTCACGGTCAGGGATACCAGTTCCAAGTTTTATTCTCTTATAGTTCAGCTGTCCCTCTGGACTCTGGTTCCACATATTTAACACAGCCAGCTGGAAGTTTGTCACACAGATGTCATATTTTCCTACCTCGTTGGCAAAGATAACCTGCATAAAATGAAACAAAAGCAAATCACTTCATTTTGTGTCCATCACTCAGTGATGTCTTTCTATTCACGTGCCTACACTTCTCAGTAAATAATCAAAACAAATTAATTAATTAATATGTATAAAACACTCTACAAATATTTTCTTTTACATGTCTGGAAATTTTTATGGTTCCTCTTCAAAGCATTCATGTAAGCATGCCCCCAACATCTGTAGTGCCGCCAGTGGTAAATTAAACTTTACAAAGACACGACTGCAGCAATAAATTATGTAATGTAAATCAGGATAATTATGTTAAATTCCAATAACATTACATTTCGAAATGCTTTCTGTGAGCTTATACAAGAGCTATATAAATGCTGGATAAATTCCATTTTGTTGGTACAGAAATAGTGAGACCTTCGAAGTTGAACTCTTTGTATAGTGTGTCCAACTCCTCCCCCATCTTCACATCACGCAACAATTGCCTCATCCTGGACGTGTGTATAGTTGGCAGGCTTCTGTACTGCAAACAAGAACAAGCAAAAAATGCACAAACAAGAAGTGCTAGGTGTTGAGTATCTTCATACACTTAATACAGAACCTTCTAAGTACTTCCCACACTTAATAGATAACAGATAATTAGCAAACTAACATACATACAAACTTGGTTGTTTAACAGAAGAAGAAAAGCTGAGAATTTCTTTCTAAGCTGACCCAGGCAGAAGATCCATTCTAAACACAGGCTAAGAATTAATGTTATGTATCTGGTTATTTATGTAGCACCTTCAGAGAACCTCACTGAAGTGAGGTATGGCTATTTAACTGATCTAAAAAGATGCAACTGAAACCATTCAATGTCACTGGAGATTGGTTTGAGTTTAAGAAAGCAGTTGAAGGCATCCGAGGTGATGCACAGTTTAACAATTGCTAAGCATGTCAATTTCAGATGATGGCTCCAGGATTCAAACCCAGATTGCAAAGGTGAAAGCCAACATGTTAGATCAGCGTGCCACTGGGAAGTTTTCTGCAAATGGTTATATAGTAATTCTAATTCAACTGGTAGCTTATTTTATGAAGGAATAGTGAAAACTTACTTCCATGCGTCTCACTACACTTTCCTCCCGGCTGTAATCAAACGATTCTTCAAAGACAATTCTCCGACGCAGCTGACTTTTGTAGTATTTGAAGAAGACGTCCTTGTTTTTGAGGTGCTTCACTATCACAATCTACAACATTAAACACTCCATGCAGTTCCATCTAAATATATTACATAGTTTGTAAATCAATAAAAAATTTAATGTTAGTTAATAACCGTTGGACTTAAAACGAAATGAACACGTTACCTGCAGCAACACTTGACTAAACCTAAAATAGCTGCAATAAATTATAAATATATTCTGAGAATGTTTAAATCCATATCTGATGGCTAAAATCTCATGTGGTGGTGTAGTGGTATAATCTGCCCTTCGTAATCGGAGGGTCACAGGTTCAAATCTGCTTCAAGCCACTGTGGAGTGACCTTGGACATGTTGCTCATCCACAACTGTCTGTGAGGAAGGCAACGGGAAACCACCTCACTCATCTCATCCCCGGGTGGCATAAAGCCAATGGACCTGCCTTCGAGCAGAGAACTCATCAACATCATCATCATCATCGTCATTATCATCACTATAGACATTTTAAGATTAGGTCAGGCCAAAATTCAGAACATTTAACTACAATAAGAGAACATTTAAAATACACTAACAGAACAATAAATTCAACTACAGCATAATGAAACAAGAGGATCGAGTCACATACCACTTGATCTAAGCGATCATCGATCTCATCAGATGACAATCTGCTAAAAGACTTGGACTTTTTCAGCAGCCGATCAAAATAGCCTGAGATAATCTCAGCGAACTTGATCTCAGCTTGCTCTGTGTTCTCAGGTTGCTCTGGGCTACAAAGAGGTAAAAAACCTGTTTCAAGGCCTCTGTAGAAACTCCTCAAAATCACTTTAAACTTTAAATCAATTGTCAAGATCCACCATTTGCCTCTGGTCTATGCACAACTACTTCTTGCTCTCGAGCAAAAATTCATCTGTGTTTCAGGTTCTGATTCACAGACTGGGCATGTAAATAAAAAACCATAAATAAATGTGTTGTGTTAATAGTAACAGTCCACTGAAATGCACTGTATTTCTGTAACCCAAGTTGCATACTTTTACACACGATATTTTCTATAAAAAAACAGCAAGCGTAATGAAGCCGAAACCACTGTCCCCATAAAGCAGAATCTGTTTGACCAACCTGTTGTCATCTGTTGTCATCGGTTTTGCACGGAAGACAGATCTGTTGTTCACAATATATGAGTAGGCCTATAGGAACAACAATACAACAGATCGTAATACAAAAAATTACCGTTATGCGTAACGGTAAAAATTACACAGCAGTCCTATCAAACTGTAGCAGAGTAAGACAAGACAAATACAACGCAGGGTAAATTTCAACTTTAGGTAGAAGCTCTGACAATTGTTTAATACAGAAATTTTCAATGTGCTGCACTTTTGACACGTACTGTGTTAAGTGTTCTGATAAATACATTGTAAATGTAATTTAAGATTTTTAAAGCACCTCAATGAGGACAAACTTAACAGGGATGCTTCCAACTACAAGTAAAAATCACCGTTAAACAGTACAGTCTTCAGGCGCCTGCAAAACCCTGAGAGGGGAAGAGAGAGGAGCTCTAGTCACAGTTCGAGACAGAGACAGAGACAGACAGACAGTTCCAACAGGTAGGACCAATGTAGGCAAAGCTTCTCGACTGGGCCGCATCAGTTTGCATGCAAGGGACAAACAGGCAAACAGGAGATCCTAGGTGGCCGAGAGGTGGTTGATACGGCCCAGCAACGAGGAAACCAAAGTGCAGAAGTCAATGAGGTAAAGTGAAGCAGTACAAACATACATTATATGGACGAATACATATACACATACATTACATGCATACATCTCTCACGACAACTGGAACAGCCTCAGAGGCACAATCGAAGCTGTGGAGAACTTACCAGATCAAGAGACTTTCGAAATCTTTCGTTGGCTTGAAAAATCACTTGGACCAAATTTTCGCATTTGGAGAAAAATTTTACAAGCTCTTCAACATGGATTTCATGATGCTGAAATACAAAACACATTTACAATTATTACGGTAATAACTATTTTCTCTACCCGAGGTAGCCACGATCCCTCAGGAATGCAAAAAAATTATATTAAGAGGTGTAAATTCAAATCTGAATCAGGGCCGGTCCCAAATTATTATTATCATATTTTAACCTGAGGTAGACAGGATCCCTAAATAAGTTTATGGTGCACTGTTCTGGAATGACTAATCTTTGCTGGACCTCTGTACATCAATCCTGAGAGCATTAAATTAGACATTGGAAACGAAATTAGTTTTCACACTCATTGCCAGATCTTTGGGTCAAATATCTACCAAAGCTGTTGATGAAATCCAGGCCATCTTAACTGATAGGGCCAAGAGTTTCTTCCTTTGGGCCACAACCTCAGCTAATAATTACACAATTCTTGTAAGCCTTTAATGAGTGCTACATAAAATCTAATATTATCTAAAGACTTCTACAGTATCATTATCCTAATACCCAATGGTCGCTTCATGTGAAAATCGCGATCAAAATCATAATCGGCCGAAGAAGCCATGCCAAATTCCGCTAGGTCAAAGAATTAAAAATTACGGACTCTTGGAATGGAAAGATTTAGATGAATAAACATAGAAGCAACTAACAGCAGCAGAAGATGGATCAGCAAGTGAAATCATGATCGCAAGGCCTTTATCTCTGACATACAGATCAAACCGCTGACGTAAACTTTCACATCCCCCTTTGACGCTGTTCATCACGTTGAAGACCTCTTTCAGACCTGCAACAATCGTTTAAAAAAAGTGTCACAAGAATCTATCGTTCACATTTTCAAAAAATACCTCATCACCAAATATCAAATAACGAAAGAACTCAATGTAAACAACTGATCAAACAGTTTTACATGGCATATTTTTATTGGGACATAGCGGTGTAGTGGTACTGTCAGTGTTTCATAACCGGAAGGTTGCGGGTTCGAATCTTCCTCAAGCCACTGCATAGCCACCTTACTCACCCACAACTGTCTGTGAGGAAGGCAACGGGATACCACCTCACTCACCTCATCCCAAGTGGCATAAAGCCAATGGACCTGCCTTTGGGCAGGGAACTCATCCTCATCATCATATTTTTATTATGGGCATTAACAATTAACATACTGTCATTAATAATTGATAAGTTTTATTAATAATTAACATACAGCATGTTATTATTACTATTATTATTATTAGTAGTAGTAGTAGTAATAGTAGAAATAGTAGTAGTAATAGATCTAGTACTAGTAATAAACTCTAATATTGCTAGATTTGTTATAAAAATTCCATACTTTGCTTGGAAAGCTTTATGCTCTGAAATAGTAGTATCAAATAAAGCTAGATGTTCAATTACACCATGCTACATTCCAACAAAACATGATAGGCTTATTCATAAGCTTACTTAAAAGTAAGAAAACCAGACATGCATCAAATCAATCAAGAGAACAGAAAGACCGCTTACTGCAGTTGTTGTTCTGTGAGATCAGAGAAGGTACTTCAGCAACAATGACATCCATGAAAGGAGAGATGAGGATATCGGAAATGCAAGTCATTGCCTAAAATTGATACAATGAGGCAAGCAATGAGGCATTTGACACCTTACAGCAACGGGCAATTAATGCAGTAAAAAAGTTGCTTTTACCTCAATCTGATCAAAGGTTAAAATGTTCCCCTGCACATAAAATAACTTATACTATAACCAAAAAAGGTTTGCAGCTGCAAGCAAAATGATGAGGTTATTTGCTAAAAAAGTTTATGGAAAACATTTGATCTACAAGCCTCCAAAGACTACCATTAAACAATGAAGATACAGATCTCCTCAACGGGTCTACATCCAGACAATATTTCAAGATATCTCGCAGTGGAGTCTTCTTCCTGCTTCATTCTGTAATAGGCAAACATTATAAATTCTTTGATGCCATTTGCAACCACAGTATCATAGGCTTTGGCTCTGTGATATATCTTCAATGATGTCATGTACACCATTTCGAAATGCTCCTTGTAAAGCTTGAACTTGTCAGTTGCATGGCTGCCCAGAATCACTACAAAACAGATAAACACAACAGGTAACGTTCTACTTAAGGAACAGGTAAGAGAAAGTTCATACAGTCCAATGTTCCATGTACAAAAGAGGTCAATTCCAGTGTTCCAACTACAGAACACTAGCCTGGGCCTGAATTTTTGCCTCTTTTGCGGCCAGGAGAGACTTCTGGTTTCAGAAGAGGCTAAAATGATCTGAAGAACTAAGACAAGTTCCAGTGCAGTTGTAACACTGATTCTACTCACATAAATCTGTTAATGTTACACTTCTTAGCACAATATTCACCGATTGGATCAAAGTACCTTATCATTATATTATAGGCTAGCGTTCCCTCTAAACTTCTTCCATAAGATAAAACAGCTGACACACCCGATTAAATACTATTCACTAAGTACTGTAAGTAAGACTTTTGCTAACATGCCATACAAGAAACCACTGACTTATTCAAAATGACCCCCACCATAATTGTCTCGAAGTCCAGTCACCAACAGTGGCTCAAACAATTCACCATTTCGTTCAGCCTGAATTAAATGAATCAACGCTTCCTGCAGTCTATGTATGATGGCTGACAGGACCCTTCTTCGCCAACAATCTAACAAGCCCTACGCACACACATCAAGTATTAAGTAAATAACTAATTAAATAAATAACTCTACAAACACCATCCGCTAAGTAATAACGGTTAATTCATATGCTTCAACATGAACTTTGTTAATCAATTCCTGACCACACAACAGCCAAGTTAATGTTTTTGTTACTTTACAGCTTGTCTGTAGGAGTCAAAAGGTCAAACTGAAGGGAGGAAATGTCCCACTAAGTCGAATAATTAAAGACAATTGATCTCAGAGTGATATTACACCCAGATACACATACTCCACAGCACCACTGTACAAGCTACACGGCAGGTTATGAGCACTTCTGGGGTGTCTTTTTGATGGGGCGCTATATAAATACACATATATAGGGCTGTTAACGATTAATTTAAATTTAATAGTTAACTTTTGAAAAATTAACGATTAATTAATAGTTAATTTCGATTAAAGCCAAAAATTAAAATTTATGGTGTCATAAGTAACATTTATTAAACGTACTTGTCGAAAATTGAAATAACACTGGAATGTCTCCTTCATATGTCATCTTTTAACCAACTACGCAAACAGACAAGTGTGTTGACATTATTTGGTTCAAGTGATGAGCGGGTCTTATTGCCACTGCTAGCAATCCAATTTGCAAGTGCCACTTTAATATCACGCTGTAAAGTAACGCTGACTGGACGATCTGATGAACGACAAAAGTGACTCAAAGTACCCTGCTTCGAAGTAGATGAAGTAGATGATGCTGGTGTAGACTGTCTCAGCGGAAGTTTCTGATACTGTAGTGGATGTTTGGTTTGCAGGTGATAAGTAAGCGAAGTGTTAGAACCATGGTAGGCAAACGATTTCTCACAATGGATACAATAAACTTTATCAACATTTTCAACATTCCCGTCAGTCAATAGTTTAAAACCAAAATGTTCGTGTAATCGTCCGGAAATTTGTTTATATTTCTCGGCTGCCATTTTTTTACTTTTTGACTTCCGGTACATTTGTAAGTGATGGGTCGATTAATCGTTAAAAAAAAATTTAATCGTTAAAAAATTTTGACGATTAATCGATTAATTAATCGTTAACTTTTGCAGCCCTATACATATACAATTACTACCACCCCACATGAGATGAAAGTTCCTGCCTACCTTCCTCAAGGCAAGCTCTTCTCTCTGCATCACACTCTGCAGTCCCTGTCCAGAAGTCATGGCACCAAGGAGTTGAAAAATCATCTGCAGAGATGTGCAACATCTGAAGAACTGACTCCACTCAAAGAGGTAGGTCCTCAACATCTGTATATCATCTTTTTGACGACTTATCCTCTGTAAAAATTTCAGGCCACAGAATATTACAGGCTTTAAAGCAATTATAACATTTGGTATAAGTTTTACCTTAGAATTAACCAGAATGATGATTAATTTATAATGGTTATCTAAAAATTGGGTAAAACAATTTAAAACAATTATTCATATCATGAGGAACCCCTACCTATCGTTTACACATCAGGTAAAGGTGGCAGCGAGATGCGTAATTCATTACTGCAAATTGTTTTAAATAATATAATAATGTTAGATCACATTTTCATGAAAAACTTAACTGTTTTCCCGTCTTTTGCGCATTTGCCAACCTTTTTAAAATATCAGAAAATCAAATCAAAATACAGCTTACTATAAAATCAAAGAAACAGTCATATCCAATGTCAACATATGGCTTATTTTCAGTGTTGAATTCTTGGCCAAATTTCTCACAAATGCACACGCAGTTCTTACTTACGTAAATAACGAAGCCTCACTGAACAGTAAATTCAAAATAAACAACCATAAAAACTGATCTATTTAGTACTTAGGTCTGTAATATTGAAATAAAATGTAATAAGGTTGGGTTCGATCTTGCCAAGAGGACTCCATGTAAAAACCCCAGACAAGTTGCTGGCATACAAATCTATCATTCTTAGGTCCAGATTCACTGACCTTGCAAGCTTAACAAAAGTGACAAACGCATAAAATGAGAAAAGAAACGAGCTCCAACCAAACCAAACTATTCCCTCAACTATCCACAACAGCCTAAAAAGGCTACATTGTACATAAAAATCACGACACGTATGCACAAATGTACCTGTAGGGCATCACTGCTAAAATCCTGAAGGAGAAGCAGGAGACCGTCTCGTAGCTTAACGGCACCACCATCACCACGACACATTTGAAACATTGATCTAAGAGAACAGATTAAAAATAACTGCTAAACTCTTGATAGCAGTAAAAAGTACTCACAGTATAAAATAAAACACAGTCCGCACATAGATATCAAAATTAATTCGAGACACATTAGAGCAATTCTACATATGTATAGCAAGATCGTGTTTATAACACGACCTCGATATACGGCGTTTCTTAACATGACTCTTATGTCCAGTGTTTGAACCTCAGTTCTTCACGTAACTGGTTGTTCAGATGCTATTGTCATTTGTGTGGCTCAGCCAAAAATTCTTTTAAACGCTGAACATTGCACCCTTGAGTATTTGTAAATGGACATTTATACAGTATCTCTATATAGCTCTCTATGTTGGTAGGACTCTGCGTTTGTGCGCCAGCTTGCCACTGGTGACTCTCTTAGCTCTCTCAGCGATGTTTACTAATCGACAGATGTTCTGTTCTTGATGACATTTAACATCATTAAGACTAGAGCAGAAAGCGCCTTTGTGTGGTACTTAAAAGGTGTGATATCAAGTTTTTTACATCACATTACAATCAAAATGATATTAATGTAATGCATCCATTAGCAACAAAGAGTTCATCAAAAAGCGCCCAATGCTCAAACAACTAGAGAAGGCACCACTATGCGTTGCGATAACAGCAGAGGAGAATCAGAACAGATCAGATGAGAGCATAGGGACTGGCATCGCCAGAAGAATGTTTGTGAGGTGTAAGTGTTCGCTTAGGCGTGGGTGCCAGACTTGTGGAATCTATCTCAAAGTGGTGTTATATAAATTTTCAATTACAATTACAACATACATTATTAATGATATCCATTCTCCTTTTGTTGCAACTTTTCTGTCAACAATTTTTCTGAGGGTGGGAGAGATATCCCAAATTTCTTTGGACTTCTCATCTTTGTCCTACATTATCAACAAATCAGAATGTAGCAAATTAGTAATCAGCCAGTTATTTACTCGTTTGGTCAGCCAGTCAGTCAGTCAGTCAGCAAACCATCTAGTTAGCCAGCCTAGCCTGTTGGTCAGTCAGTCGTCCAGCCAGCCAGTCAGTCGGTTGAACAGTCACAACCTGCCTGGCAGGCATCCAGCTTGGATTTCAGACATATGACTATGGCAGAAATTGTAACAATGCATTTCAATTTTTTTAATATCAAGTTATTCTCACACCTCATCTTCAACTGTTACAGGAATACATCTTACAAAATTGCAGCAGTCATTAACACATCTAGGCACCAATAAAGCTAAAGGTAACACTCTTGATACCTCTAAGCACTATTAAGGGCAAAGGTAAAACACTTGTTTACATGTTACCATTATCAATTATTATTAGTATTAATTAGTAACTTCTACTGTGCTGATGTCTAATGCACAAGGCATCAACTGATGGAGAACCAAAGCCAGAAAGGACACCAAGGACTGAGCAGAACAAACAGACACTGGAAGGGAATTACAAAATCTAGGTCCAGCAAATGAAAAATTTCATTCACCAAGAACAGTCGAACGTCTCTACAAAAATCCTTCAGAAACATGGTCCCAGTATGTAAACAATCATGTGATTGAAAAAAAAAACACCAACACAGCCATGAAACAATAGAACACCATTTTACCTTCAAACTTAGGATGGCTCAGTAATCCATTGATGGTCAATCATCAAACAACTAAACTGAATACCAACTACACAGGACATTGCGCAAGCTCAATGCACCATTAATAAGATTATTCTGTTCTATCAGACTCTTGTTTTGTCGTGTGCTTTTTTATATAGTGCCTTTTTGTGAAGTTTTATCAAAAAGGCACTATATAAAAAAGCACTAAGATAAACTATTCAGAGTAAAAACACACCGCTTTTGTTTGCTGCAATGTGTGTGTTATATATGAATTACAGCTTTGCTTTATAAAATGCCTCTAAAATCCACCAGTGGTTTCATTAGTGGTTCTCTGTTTGGCACCTGCAGTAATTCCGTGCATCACACTTAACTTAATCTAATCAATTCAAGAAGCATCTATAGTGCCAAAATCATAACACACAATTGATGGTCATGTCTAAGTAAAAATTTGTAGAATTTTGGTTAGGCCCACTGGTGCACAACCATGCATAAACAATATTTAAAACCATCCCAGACTGCAAGCGAAGACAAGCTGCACACAGCAATTCTCCAATAAATAAGTGATCAAAAAGTAATGAGTAGGATAAGATAAGTTTCAGAAAAAACTTTTATTGGCTGAAAGAAATTATGAAATCAGGTAACTTTCTGTGATGCATAGAAGACTATTTGTAATTTGATACCAGGCAGTGTAATTTGACACTCATGAACAGTCCTGATGGTGTACGCATGTTGACATTATTATTATTATTAAAAAAATTTGTAACGCCCGTAAAGTCACACCGAAATGTGAATCGGAGGCGCGGAAATGTGAATCGGAATTTATTTATTGAAGAATCGATGCGCAGCTTGCTGCTTCTCTCACAACATTAGGCAGCTATGTAGCCTTATACACAATCAGGCAGGGCATATCGAAATTCTACCATAAAATGTATTCCAAAATCACTGTCTTGTAGAAAAACCAGTTGAAATCCAAGAGCTCAGTGGAAGACAAGCTACACCATAAATGTTGAAAAGATCCAGACGACTACATGGCACTGAATCAAATAATAAAAAACTTCACCTTAATAATCACATACCATGGGTTATTAAGTGTTTTTGAGTGTCTTCCATGATGAAAGTGTCTTGTCTTTTATTCGGTAAAAATATATTCTGTATTCTACTTCATCAGTTCGGGATTGCACTTCAATATAACCGCCTCGACTAATTGAGACGCTTCCTTAAATTCAGCAATGGACGGCAGCGATGTCTATATTAATTAAAATGTATTCAAATTCTATAGCGCTATTACTCTCAAAGCATCTGACGCAATCCAATAATTAAAGTCGTGCAATTCATCAATATTAAAATGATAATGGAAATACTGTTTTTCAGCGGCGTTCGATCAAATTAAGTCTGCGAGTTAAATTCGTTCACTGCTGCGAATGGTTTTGCGGGTTCGACTCCGTATAATAATGACCTTGGACAAGTTGTTTGCGCACACCATGCCTCTTTAACCAATCAGTAAACAATCCTGTGATGTTCTGTCCTGAAGTTAGGTTTAGGGGTTCGCCAGTATATGACACATTACTTTAGGAGTTCTCTCATGGGAAGGTCTGGAAACAATGCTCTATGCAGTTAGCTGAATTCTACATCTGCATAGCTGTACCGGCATATAATCGCCTGTAAATGTAATTTAAATGGGTGTTACATGGCACCTTTATAGCGTGATACTGGAGACTGTCATCTGCTTTTGTCTGCACTTGTAAGAAAAATCAAAAGTAGGAATGAAACAGAGCTACGAACGGCTCAAAGGGTCACTTCATCAGTGCATGGTCAACCTCACACTTCGGTGAATATTTCATGCAACTTCTGTATGCAACAACTGTAACCAAACATGTAGGACGTTTGCTTGTGTTTCACTTTGACTTACTCTGCTCCACAATGCGAGTAAACCCACCACCATCATCAAAGATGTTGCACAAACTGGTTAGGCATTTACTTAACTAATTCATTAAGTAACTGACTGACTGCGTTATATCAGAAAGCTGTAATGAAGTTTCTCGTGGAAGATCCGGTGTGCCGTTTAATCTATGATGTATCAAATAATACACATTTGGCCCTGTATACACCACTGCTGCTATTACGAGTAGTGCTTTAGGAATACTGTACAAAACTGCATGCACATCGTTTCACTTCAGTTCATGGATTTTGGGGTCACAAAGCTACAGAAGATACCTGCAGTACCCTAAGAGGGGATGCAAGCAAACCAGGCAGGACGTTACCTGCGAAGCCAGAATCCTTAGAGTTCTCTTACTTCCGCTTAAGTGATGATGTTTCCTGCAGATACCAGAGGTCGCAGGGGTCAAAAATACCTTGTAAGATCTCATCACGGTGGTCAAAGAGCACTTTCAAATCTGGAGATGCCTTGTAGGTTTTGTAGGATGCATTACAATATTTATTCTGCATTTCATTACTTTATGACTCAATAAATGCTTCACTGTGTTAAGGCCACAGATTTCAACAACAAACACTGACTAATTTTGCAGTAGCATCTCAATGCACGGGTTATCAGAGTAAATTTGGCAACCACATACTACAGTATGGTACATTTTAACGTACATATTGCACTCGAAATATAACACATTGTTTCTGACTACGTTTACTGAAAAACATTCCACATCAGATTCCACATCACTGGCCACTGTAAGAAACCAGATTAGATTAGATTACTCATGCCAAGTTAAATAAAAATGACGACCTAATTAAGCAGCCCAAGACTTCTGAATAATTTCATAACAAGATGCCGATCTAAGTATGCGACCAAGTATCAGCGATTTTTTCACGTCACTGGTATTGCACTTTATCAAGGCTTCAGCATTCAATGGTGCAAGCAATTTTATTTGAAATTAAGAATACTGTAGAACAGATATGAAGAATTATGCTGGAATGAGTCAGTCTCTCTCGACTTCAACCGGCGTTGAATGTACTAATCGCTGTTCTTAAAATTTAAAAAAAGCTGCATGACGACAATCGGATTACACCAGAGAACATGATAACAAAAGATGTCAAGCTGCTCTTGCAGGATCTCGGAAAATACCTAGGCCATACTGGAGTGGATGTAATGAGCTGGTAATCAAAGGCAGGAAATGCTCGGTTCCAGGTCAAGATCAAAGAGATTGCTACAGTAGGGGTGAATAATATTACTGTAAGCTACTTGATAAAACCAACAACTAACATAACTGGTAAACAGTATACTGATAATAAATAAACCCCAACAATACGATCTAGAATTTTAAAAAGTAATTGCCAAGAAATTTGACGCTGTGTTGACTTTCGGTTTAGAAAAGAAATCAAGACTCTCCTCAAAGGGACGACCTCGATAGCCGGCTCGACCCTGGAATACATCAGGGAGCTGCTAAATCCTGTTGCAAGCCAACCGGGTCGACCAATGCTGTGCTCGGCGGCCCCTGGAGATCTCAGTAGTTCCGCGCTCCCGTATGACTGCACCGTGCTCTCTCGTATGTTGTATCGTCCTTCTGGAACAGTCTTCCCCTGGAAATTCGAACTCTTCCTCCTCTAATGGCTCAAGAAACATTCTCAGCTCATCTTAAGACGCACCTCTTTGGATCTGCTAGGTAGTCATGCTGCATATATATAAGTATTTGGATCCCTACATGAATACATAATGTCCCACATCCT
Source organism: Norana najaformis (assembly GCA_964023275.1). Lineage (NCBI taxonomy): Eukaryota > Metazoa > Annelida > Clitellata > Crassiclitellata > Hormogastridae > Norana > Norana najaformis. The sequence goes on along the minus strand of OZ029916.1, from coordinate 2,071,763 downwards.
GGAGAAGGGCTTCAGCACTATGAATGCAACGAAAACGATGGGCAATCAATCGACTTATGTGAACCCAACTGCACTGTCTGATATGAATCAAGACTTTTGAAGTGTGGTCAAACAATCATGTATATTGAGATTTGAATATATTTCAAATCTCCCTCTGTGCATGTATATACACACACTATATATATATATATATATATATATATATATATATATATATATATATATATATATATATATATCAACACACAAACCAAACATTCTACACCAGGCAGTTCCACAATTCCATCAGCATCATCTGTCTGCCACAATTCAAACGCTAGCAGTTAATAAAACGAATTAACCCTACACTGGGAGTTCCAGCAGAACATGCACATGAGTCTGTTAGCTTCAGAAATCAGCTACTAGCTTTGCCAGTCTGTTCAGATTTTTCAGCGTCCTTGACCTGTGCTACATACTGGTCAAGGTTTCGAGAGAGGTTCTGTTGCTGGGCGCCAAGAAGTGACCGCGTCCTCTGAGACAGTGCTCCGATGATTCCTACCAGTTGGCCCAGGATGCCATCCATTTCGGGGAGTGCCGCATAATCGATGAGGCCCTGTTTTGTTAAAATTCGATCTCCCACAAATCCACCTGTAGAAAAGAAAAAACTCCAGTGTAATGTAATTTAATGACAAATTTATGTAGCACTTTTAGATACCTTTTGAAAGCGATCATAAACAGCCCACTTAACGTTAGTTAAGAACCAGTTCAGTCAATTAATGCATTTATGTATAGTGGGACGCAGTGGTGTAGTGGTATGGTTGGTGCCTCGTAATCAGAGGGTCGTGGGTTCGAATCTGCCTCAAGCCACTGTGTAGCTACCTTGGACAAGTTGCTCACACACAGTTGTCCGCAAGGAAGGCAACGGGAAATCACCTCACTCATCTCATCTCATACCCGGGTGGCATAAAGCCAATGCACCACCTTTAGGCAGAGAACTCATCATCATTACCACTACCATCATCATCATCATCATCATCATCATCATCGTGTCCCTTCTGTGGTAAATACTCTTTTGCTTCCTACTAGCCATCAACTTCTTCGTTCTTACATCGTTTGCATAAGTCACCTTTTCTAAATGGACCAAGGCTATCATATGTATCTGCACGACAGATAGTTGTTAAATCTTTCAGTACAATATAAGCAAGTAAGTATATATACACAAGAAACTCGTTACAACACAGTCTATCTTATCACAAGGTCATGTTATGAGTTTGTTTCCTATAGGTGACAATATTTGAGGATCCATGTCTTGACTGTATCATATCAGAATTCATACTATAATGCAGCGTGCTATAAGGAATGTCCAGTGTACCGATGTACGGGCGTGCCAAAGCGCACATTAAAAAAAATGCACAAGATAGCTAGGGTGGGCGTAGTCATGCCAGTGACGCCATTAGTGGACCTATACAAATCCAATTCTACTATTTAACATAAAATCTACGGAAGGACGAAGACTCACCCAGCAGAGCCAAGTCTGGAATCTTTTTTGTCACGTTGATCATTTCCTTCACTCGCAGTGACTTTCCAGTCACCACAAGCGTCGATCGGTAGATCAAGGGCAGTAGGTTCCTCAGCCTTGTCGTCTCAATTGCTTTCCTAGGTACAACAGACGAAGCTACGATAAAGGTCATATGAGAAAGTAGGTTAAGGAAAGATAGGATTCTATGATAAGATGGCATGAAAAGGTAAGGTACAGTAGAATAGGGTAGGTTAGGTAAGGTAATTAGGTAAGGTATGGGAAGGTAAGGCTTACAAGAAGCTAAGGTAAGATAAGTTTGTATACAAAGGTAAGGTTGCACAAGGAGGTAAGGCAAGGTGGTACAAGGTAGGTTAGATAAAGTAATTAATGAGAAGGTAAGGTTCTACAAGAAGCTAAGGTAACATAAGAAGGTTAGGTAAGATTGCACAAGGTAAGATAAAAGAAGATGGTACAAAAAGGTAAGATATAAGAATAAATGTCAGAAGGTAAGATAAGGTAGAATAAGCAAGTATACAATGAAAGTTAATTACTACAAAATTGGTGATGTCATCGACTGGATCACCGTGACTCTGGAATTTGCAGCCAGGTTCTGTTCACTCCGTCAGTTCTGTGATGTCATTCAGATCTAAACTTAAGACTCCTCTGTTTCAACCTGCTCACCCACTGTAGCCTAACTCCAGGTTTCTCAGACCTTTTGGAATTCGACCCAGCTTCTCCATTAGACTATGATTTTGGATTGCGATTCTGGCTTGAAGTGACCATCGACTGATGCCTTGGGCAATATGAGAACGGCGCTATAGAAGTTCTTATATCAGATCAGGTAGTAACAGCAACCTCGAGCAAATACTGGGCATACCTGTGACTAGAGGTTGAACAGCACCTCAGTATGAGAAAAGCCTGGAGAAATAGCATGAAAAGGATAGATAAAGCAATACATTACACCAATCCAACACAGAACATACAGCCAGACTGAAATGACCTAATTAATCCAACACAGAACATACAGGCAGACTGAACTGACCTAATTAATCCAACACAGAACATACAGGCAGACTGAACTGACCTAATTAATCCAACACAGAACATACAGGCAGACTGAACTGACCTAATTAATCCAACACAGAACATACAGGCAGACTGAACTGACCTAATTAATCCAACACAGAACATACAGGCAGACTGAACTGACCTAATTAATCCAACACAGAACATACAGGCAGACTGAACTGACCTAATTAATCCAACACAGAACATACAGGCAGACTGAACTGACCTAATTAATCCAACACAGAACATACAGGCAGACTGAACTGACCTAATTAATCCAACACAGAACATACAGGCAGACTGAACTGACCTAATTAATCCAACACAGAACATACAGGCAGACTGAACAGACCAAATTAATCCAACACAGAACATACCGCCAGACTGAACTGACCTAATTAATCCGACACAGAACATACAGGCAGACCAAACTGACCTAATTACTTCATGTGGAAAATAGATCGGTTCAAGGCCAATTGGGAAAAACATGTTGTGTATGGCCGTCCTTCTTCTCATTCCCACCGAATCCGTTTGAAAAGTGATGATCATCTGGCTCACGTCTAGAATCTTCCACGCCTCGTGAATCAGAAACTTTTCATACTGGTTCTCCTACAAAAAGCAGTCGCACATGTTGCAAGGCAAATGTACACACGTTTCTATAGCGACCGTATGGCCTCGACCCTGCTCATTTTTCAATGAAATGATCGGATGAGATCCTTCACCACCACTGCTTGTTTGAAAGGGTGCCACACCATTAAAGGCCCTGTCTATGGACTGTAAATGTAGATATTTTTAAACGTCTCTTTGCTCTAATGGGGATTCGAACTCCCTACCGTTTGGTTGACAGTCCATAACACTAACCATTGGACTATCAGCAAGTAATGTAAATGTATAGGTTTTCTATAGCGACCGTATGGCCTCGACCCTACTCATTTTTCAAAGAATCAATCGAGTGGGAGCCTTCAATGCTGCCCGTTAGAATGGGCACCACGTCACTTAAGGTCCCTGTGTACGTAACTCCTTTATTCCACAAAGTTAACTGCTAATTATGAAGGCAGTTGCCTGTTTATACCATGAAGGTAACCACCCATTTATTGCATTAAGGTAACTTATCATTTATTAGTAAATGAAAGTTAAAGAAGGAGGGCAGCCCATTAAGATAACCTCAAAAGCTAGCCATAGGTGCTTAGTAGTGCTCAGTGACTTCAGTTTTCTTAGCCTCGGCTAGTTCTCTCCCTTGCTGCCCGATCTTCCCATTAACAGTGTACTGTCAATGTACTCATTATACCCGGGTTCACTAGTTGTGCCAAATGGGGTCTAAATCACAAAACAAATTTCTGCCTTGGTGCTGATTCAAAACCCTGACCACTGGGCTGACAGTCCAGCATGCTAGCCATCATGTACTTCCTAAATGAAGGTAGCTATTCATTTGTTAAATGAAGGTAACTGCTTATTAAATGAAGGTAACTGCTTATTAAATGAAGGTAACCATTCATTTGCTAAATGAAGGTAACTGCTTATTAAATGAAGGTAGCCATTCATTTGCTAAATGTATGTAACTGCTTATTAAATGAAGGTAGCCATTCATTCGTTAAATGAAGGTAACTGTTTATTAAATGAAGGTAACCATTCATTTATTAAATGAAGGTAATTATTTATTTAGTGAGCAAAAGTTTACTCCAAGCTACTACAGTGAGAAATTGTCACAGTTGATACCAATTCAGACGATTTCTTGAGCTGCATGGCTTCATATTTTCTGTACTTGAGAATTGAGCAGGTCTTGCTTGGATCGTCCAACTGCTCTCGATAGATCGGCTGAGTCACTGCCTCCAGAATGCGGCGTTCAAGATGAATTGGTTTGATTCGTTTTGTATTGAACTTTGTTCGAAATGGAATCAACAGCGGGACAAACGGTCTCCCTAAAACCAGATCACTAAGGATAGTAAGGTAAGACAAGGTAAAGCACTTCCTAATTTATTTGCAGGTCTCTGTATGTATGTATCTGAGCATTTATGTAGCTCAAGCAAACAGCCCAATCACATAGAAACTGCATCCTAATTCGGGATAGTCTCAGTATAAGATCACACCATAATCTGGACATTTATATAAGACAGTTTGAAAACTCTACAAATTCCTGAATGAATTGTGCTATAAAATCTTAGTGTCCAGTTGGCATCCAGGTCATTCACAATAAAAGCCTGTCATCTGGTTTATGGCAGGTCTAGGCTGTTGCAGAAATAGTAATTCTTTTCTACTCAGAAATGGGCAATCAAAAACTACAAATTATATTCCAATCAGTGCTTGACGCTTGACCTTAATTACCTTAATAGGGAACAAGGATTTACTGACATGGCATCATAGCCATTACTACGTTTGAGCTATCTCGTGGCTGTTTCCTTACAGCTGTAATAATGACTAGCCAATGGGTGCGGACACCGTGTTTGTCACAATCACGGTGTCCGCACCCAGTGGGGTTATCTTCTTAGATGACTCCCATAAAGCTTTTGCTGAGGCCCGACTTTGACCCGATTCATGAAATTCAACTTTTTAATAATGCAATATGACCAATCAACAAAGTGAAGAATGTAACGAGATCAACGACAAAATATCTGTAAACTACAATTCTCTACAAACTCAACTAAAAATGCAGATGTTTTAAAATTTACTAAACAACCTCTAATACAAGCTATCGCCTCCATCTTTGACCAAAGAACTTATACACGTGGTGCCGAAATAGAAAATACAGCGTAAGCATGAAAATCAATCATCTGACATATTTACGCAATTAATTTCGTAATGAATCGTTATCGTAATCTCGAGATTTCTACAGCGCCCAACGAAAGCCACGTTACGGGAACCAGCTTATTCACAGGCGCTCCGTCAAAATCGAATCGCTAGGCAAAAGGGGTTCGATTCCAGGTCGAGATGCAAAGTCAGGCAGAGACAGCGTGGCGCTATGGTGGATGATGTTCTGAGATTGGAGCGGAAAGAGAGATAACAGGAAGAAGAGTTTGGCAAGTAATGTTTTCATTTATGTCACAAAATGTCTTACCTTCGTTTATTTTTATCTATAGAGAACTATTAGATATAATCTGGCTATAAGTTTCTAGACCTGGATCTCCTATTTATTTTGATCAGTTATCAAATCTCTGTTGTGCAGATTTGTTCTCTGTTTATCGCTGCAAATCAGCTAGAATTCCAACATAACTTTTGTTTGGAGCTTCCAGATGTTGCGAATGAAACTGCATTACAAACTAAATTCTTAAATAAATTAAAAGTAATGTAGGGCCAAGTATGGCGCCACAGCATTTAACTTGATGAAGACATTGAAATCCTGTTGCGCATGCGCCGATTAAGGTAAACGTTATTTTTGCCAGATGAGTTTTTAAACATCTCAAATTTTTCATTACATAATTCATAAATTATGTTTTTATCACACGGATGCAATGTCTGTTTATATTCCACAATAAATTTATCCTATAACACGATGTCTTTGTTGTGAGAGCTGTACTATTGTCAAAAACAGTTGCGTGGGAGAGCATAAAGTGTAGGGCAGACAGTTTTCTCGTAAGGTATCGACTTGCCCTTCGCGCTAGGACGGTCCTAGTTGGTGTTGAATTTCAATAACATGTTTTCTTACGCAGGCCTGCTATTACGAACCCTACTGTGCCAGACCATAGCTAGACTTACTTTGATGAGTTGGGTAACTGGACTAAAGCTGGGACTTTCAGTCTGAGGTGGAGCTCTGTTGCTAGCACAGCTTGAAAGAATTTGGTATTTGTAAAATGCGCAGAATCTAGTGAATCGCGCATTAGGTTTGCAGGAATGTGTTTATATTTTTCTTGCTGACAACACGATCTTTGTTTTAACAAGTTCTGTAATTACCAGCAGGATTGGTGTGTTGTTTCGTATGGCAGTGACGTATTGTTGTATGTACGTTACTCTCTTTAAAATCTGATGGACCAGGCTGTAGACAAAATGGATGGGTTTATATTTTATTGAATGAAAATGTTTTGTATACATAGTCAGGTAGTTTGGTGGAAGTTTAAACTTCTGGAAGTTAGAAGACTATTGTTTAGTCTTGGGGTGGTTACAGAATTGGCTCAATATCGGTTTGGAATTGTGATTAAGAATGTTATAACAGTGTCGATAGATTGACTGTGAGATAATGATGAATCATTTATGAAGATCTGATGCCTTGTACAAAATTATAAATGCACTTTCAAAGTTCTGGGACTGGCATGGGGAGTCAGGAATTAGAATGGGTATTTAGAGATTAGAACGGGGGATTCTAGCTGGAATTAAAATTACAATTCTGGAATTAGAATGGGGATTCTGGGGTTAGAATTTGAATTCTGGGATTAGAGTGGATATTTGAGGATTAGAATGGGGATTCTAGAATTAGAATGTTTCTAAAATGAAGGATTATGTTGAAGAATTGTGCAGCTTGCATGATTATTTTTGCAGATAGAGAGGACTGTGCTGTCTGAGGTCATGAACCCCGAGAGGTACAACAATTTTTGACGATGTCAACTGATGGCATAAAGAGATGGCTTTCTGAGTTCAAGGTTTGTTTTCCTTATTTATATCGTTGTCTTGTTTTTTAAAAATTTTCAGATTTCAATTCCATTTAAACTGTTTCCTTGTCTTTATCGATTGCCCCAATGGGTTTTCGTAATTGTAATTGTAAACTCAAGACTTTTACAGCACCCAAAGAAAGCTAAGTCACTGGAACCATATTATTCACAGGTGCTCGGGCAAAACAAAACTGTTAGGCTGATAGGGGTCAAAATCGGTTCCAGGTCAGGATCCAAGGGTCTGGTAGACAGACAGTCAGACGGCTACTGTGGATGGTGGTTGGAATTGGAGCAGTAAGAGTGATAAACTTGGGAAAAGGAGGAATCAGGATAGGATTTGAGGAAGAGAAGTGGTCTCGGTTTTGAGTGAAAGACCTGCACAGAGACTGCAAGGGATGAAGTGCTGGGAGTATGTAGGATGGGTGAGATAATTGTAAATCTGATGGGAGTTTTATTCCAGAGGGGCAGAGCAGCTTTGGCTTTGAAGCAATATCCAAAATTTAAGGATGAGGTGAGATAACAGTTTCTAAAACATATAGTGAACCTTAAAGAGCCATGTTTGTGGCACTTTTTATAAATACTGAAAGATTCTGTATAAATGTTCAGATTCATACATAGGTACAAAAAATGAACGTATAAGATGTCGAAGTATGTCTTTTTTCCTTTTGACAGACGCTTACAGAAGCAGAATGGAATACGTATGCTTTTGGTATCCGACAGGATAGAGAACTTGAACAAGAGCTGCAGGAGGCATTCAAGGGTGACCTATCAGCTGAGGTACTGTCCCACCTTTTATACACCATTACTGTGAAATGTTCCATCATAATCAAAAAGTGAAGATTTCTACGGCACCAGATGAAAGCTAAGTCACAGGAACCAGCTTATTCACAGGGTCTCAGTCAAAACGAAATTGTTAAGCAGGAATTTTAGTAATGGTTACAGGTCAAGATCCAAGAGGTGGGCAGGCTGACAGACAGTCAAGACAGCTACGGTGGATGGTGTTTGGAATTGGAGTGACAAGGTAGATAAAGGGCTAAGAGGAAGAATCAGGATAAGATATGTAGAAGAGGAGTGTTTTTAATTTTGAGTGAAAGACCTGTGCAGAGATTGCAAGGAGAGAAGGGTTGATGAGTTTGTAGGATGGGTCAGATAATTGTCATAATTCTGTTAAATGTCATTAAGAACAGAGAGAAGAGGAAATAAAATCGAGCCATGAGGGTATAATTTGTGGTTGACAGAATGGCAGGGATGGGAAGGGGATGACCTTTTGGTGGGGGGAAAATGTATGGGGAAATGTGTCTTCATTGAGGGAAGTTCCCCTTATGCCTTAAAATAGCATCCTCTCATCTTAACAAAACTGTGTTAGTACTGTACGAATTTCTTGTGCCCTTTGACACTGAGTAACATAGCAGAGACAGATGTTTGAGGGCAGTTATTTTGAATTGTGTTACCTTGTAATACTTTACATAGAGTTGTTTTGGAACTTTTCAGGCGATTGATCCGATTTGTCATCAGCTGTTTGATTTCTATCGTTCAATGAATGTTGAGCTACAACGGTTTACGCTGAGTCTGGTCCCAACGTTAATCGGAACCTACTTGACCTCGTTGACCAGCGGAGATAAGGTAAGTGAAGGATGTTCGCGTTTGGTACTTTGTCACTTTGTTGGCCAAATACATTCGTTCTTGTATGTGTGTCTTGTCTTGTCTTCAACCGTCCTCGAGCGGAGGATTGGCTGCACCACGGACTATTTTGTGCCATCTGCTTTTGTTATAATAATATTAATAATAATAATAATAGTAATAGTAATAATAATAATAATAATAATAATAATAAATAATAGTAATAATGATAATGATAATTTCATGTTTTATTTCTGTGCTGATATACTTTGCATTATTTTCTTCAGAGGTTTAGTGGCATAGAAGCCTGTCTTCTCGGCATTTACAATTTGGTATGTAAACATCTTTTATCCTTAATTTTATATGTTTATCCATTGCACTTAGTAGTTTACTAATATTGGCTAAGATGCTTATTACTTTACTACTGGCTAAGATGTAATGTACTGACTACTACAATTACGATATGTTGTGTGTCAGTTTGAGATTATCAATTAACAGTATCACATTGTTGTTTGAATCTTTGAGCTCTGTCTGTTTGTCTGTCTGTCTGTCTGTTGTCTGTCACACTCTGTCTTTCTGTCTTTGTCTCTCACCCACTCGCTAACTTGCTTGTTCACTTACTCACTGACTGATGGTAACAAATGCCTTGTTATTCTGTAGAGTGTCATTGGCACGGATGGCAAGCCAAAGGTGTCAAATGTTACCATTCCAACGCTTGCGTGTTCTTCAATTTACCACGAGGTAAGCACAAACTGTGGATATAAGATTGCAAAACCGTTATTAAAGTTTTTAACAATTGCCAAGCTCTGTTATTAAAGTGCTTGTCCTACTAAATTAATAAAGGCCAGTGAAGTGTGTGTCTCATGAGCGAATTTTGGTAGGGGGTTATCTGTTGAGGATGCCCACACAGGGGGTGAAGCCAGGATATCCAACTTCAGACAAGGCAGATCTGATCTTAGAACTTATATAGCACCATTATAATACTGCAGTAGGCATCAATCCACTGTTAAACAAATCTGGGGTCATCCATAAAGGACTTCTGCAAAGGGGAGGGTGGAGTAACCTAAATGCGGACAAGTGGAAGGAGGGTTATGCCAAATGCAGACATACATGTATAAATTTGGTGCATACAGTTATGTCAGTACAGCCTGTGCCATAAACACCAACTTCAGTCAGAAAGCTGACAGTCTGTACTGCATTGTAACATAATGTAATGACGACAGTTTATACAGCATCATAAGTAGCGGGCTACTTCTAGGGTGCTTTACACTGTCAAAAGTCAGTCCAAGTACTAAGAGTTATGCAGTAAATAGCATTTCAGCTGTTTTTTTAAAGAGGCTGATACTTTTGGACTCCTGAATGGATGCCAGAAGACTTCCAGGCAACCGGACCAGTGACCCGAAAGGCCTGATCACCCATTCTAATTACCCATTGGTTCTAATTAGAATCCTTTTGCTGGATGTGGCAGTAATAAAGTACCCCATCCCTGTTGCACAGTTAGCAGGATCAGCAGAGTAGCATAGTCTAAGCTTGAGTATTCTGCATACACATGAATATATATATAAACAAACATACATGTTTGTTTTTGATGTTGTTTTATCAAGCCGCCTAGCCTTGCGTCACTGGTGTTGACAGAAAGTGCTCTTCTTCATTATCGCAGTGACCACCCCTCTGTGGTCACGGTGGGTCCGTTGGCTCCTGTTCACTGCATGAATTCCCAGAATAGGTATGTCTAGTGTTTACCACTAGTTTTCAGTCATAGATGGTGTGTATGTGTATGTATTGAAATAGTTGTCCATACAAAATTCGACGGTTGCAAATGAGGTGCAGTCATGGATGAACAGCTTGCCTTAAACCTCTTCCACAACATGGGCTACAAGTAGTTTCCTTTTTAAAGGCTGGGGACTATTACTATGCCTAAGAATTTTATGTGAAAATGGGTTACTGTTGGGAGCCCGTCTGAGTATTGCAGTAAAACAGTAGAGCTCCCATATCCCATGAGGAACATGGGGAGCCGCTCATTTCCTTTCCTTAAGCCCTTAAGCCCAACAGAGCTGGCAATGGACGAATCCCAAGGTCCTGGATATGGGACCAGTGCATTGCAGGACTTGCCATTTACATCAGCTTATGCTGGTACCAAATTCTACTGCTTGGTGACAGAGGCACGGTGTGCATAAACAACTCGCCCCGGGTCGTTACATGGAGTTGAACCTGCAACCGCATGATTGTTGACCAAACACGTTACCGATAGGCCTTGTTGCGATGCTATATAAAGGTGCTAGTTCGGCAAAAAGTCCCTTCTGAGCAAAATCCTCTGTTGCTTCCCGTTAGCTATGGGGCATGAAAGCAGTAGCCAGATTGTGAGAATGTTATATATCCCATCATACCTCTGACAAACATAAATTTGCTAGTTACTCTGTCTGTGGATGGTTTGTCTGATCCGGTCCTCTGTTCTAAGTACATGCACGGACTCGGATGGACCGTGTGCAGAAGAGCCTAAGGCTGATCGTTACATAGATTCTGTACATTACATTACAAAACATTCAATTACATTATTGAAAGCTGGTGGTGAATTGACTGTGTGTTTTAGGTTACCGGTGCTAACTTATGTAATAAGTCGTTACAACGCCAACATAACCTGTCTCTCTACCTCGTCGCATCTGATGCTTTGCAAGCTGTGTTCAGGGTAAGTTGATGTCATTTTGTTGACATGTCATTTTGTCAACATGTCATTTTGTCACTGTCAATATGTCATTTTGTCTACGTGTCATTTTGTCGATATTTATAATTTTGCCGTCTAAAACGTACGCGTGCTTCCTATTTCTGTTCTCGGTGGATGAGCTAAAAAACCTGCAGAAAATTGTTTTCTTTTCTCTGCAGACTGGCTAAAACCGGCTTTGAAAACCTGTGTGAAACATCATCTTCCTCGACCCTCATCGAAAGGGATGGCCGAGTTAGACGTGGTGTTTCCTTCGCCGAGGAATTACGTATACCTCTGAGTTCGGACTTTCTTTTGGAGCTGCTGACATCCTTGTATCATATTATGTAAGTACAGTTTAATGCAAGAAAATCCCACGTCTTTTTGTGGTAAGTTGGAACAAACAGTTACAAGTAAGAATGTAAGAGAGGCTCTCATTTCCTGCTCTTCGATCCTTGCGTTGGCAACAGAAGAATCCCTTGGTCCTGGACAGAAGGCCAGTGTGTCGCAGGATTTTCTGTTTACTTCCCAGCTGAAGCCATCACCAAATTCTGCTTGTGACAATGCCCAGGATCGTTCTAAGGAGTCTCCTTGGGAGGCTCGAACCCACAGTGTGAGTAAAGGAAACTTTTTCACAATCCAGATCTCAGTATTTAGTGTGAAGTATTTTGGGAAAATTGTGACAAAAAAAAATTACATTTACTCTGTATAACAATTTGATTTTAATTAATTTCTTGTGCCTGTTGAAAGAGAAATGTTTATTGATCAGACGAAATTGGCTTTAACTTGTTTGGGGTTTTACTCAGGTTCATTGTGTGTTCTCAAATTACTGGCAGCCTAGATCTCTTTCCACTTTTTTCCTACTCTGCATTTTCCTACTCAGCTTTTCTCTTTCCGACACCGATTTCCATCTTCTAACCTTGCTTTCCATTTGCCTACTCTATCTTCTAACTTTCCAAGTTTCTTTGTTCTTGATTCCTACTCTGCTTCCACTTTCTTTACCATCTTTGTAAATGAATTTTGTTTTGTTAACTTGCTTGGGCATTTTTATTTAAATGGGGAAGTTTTTTAATAAGGAAGTTATGTCTTTCTGAATGTTTTCCATTCTCCAGGTTCAACAGTGAGGCCAAATGTGCAATTAACGCCTTGGAGGATATTCACGCCCGAGCGTCTTATGACTTACTCCCCGAAGTTCTGATGGTAGGACTCTTCTTCTAGAAAAGGTGGTGGTGGTGGTGGTGGTTGTGTTGGTGGTGGTCGTGGTGGTGGTCATGGTTGTTGTGGTCATCATGGTGGTCATGGTTGTGGTGGTGGTGGTGGTTGGGGTGGTGGTTGTGGTGGTCATGGTTGTAGTGGTCATGGTCGTGGTGGTGGCGGTGGTGGTGGTGGTCGTGTTGGTGGTCATGGTGGTTGTGGTCATCGTGGTATGTATGTATGTATCACTAAATTTGTAAAGCGCCTTTTAAGTAACTCACAAAGGCGCTGCAGCACGGCTACCTAACGGTCTCTAAATAGGAACGTCTTGAGATGGGCAGAAAATGTTTCTTGAACTGTTGAACAGGCAAGGGATTGGATGTCTGGTGGAAGAGTCTTCCAGAGAGACGGCCCCACAGTGGAGAAGGCGCGGCCTGCCCGAGCAGAAGTACGAGAACGGGGTACAATGAGTTGACCATGTGTCACCGATCGTAGTCTCTGTCGACCAGGTTGATCAGTGGTGGTCATGGTTGTGGCGGTGGTGGTGGTGGTGATTAGATTATATGAGATTGAATATAATTCCATATGTGGTGAGAGCATTTTGTTTACCAATAGGTGACTAACGCCATTCGCAATTCTCTCCTCATCGGTGGTTCTGAGGAGCTGAAGGATCGAACGATGGGAATCAGCGTCGCAGTTTCTCCATCACGAGCCAACCCAATTTTCTCCAAAGACGCTATCACAAACGCTTCCTTTAAGGCTCGAAAACTTCCAGGTTTCTGTTCTGTTATTCATTTAACGTATGTAACATATTATGCAACATCTCTTGGGATGGCTTGGAAATGCAGGGTACAACACCTGGATTGTGAGTACGTGGAAGACCGTGAACAGCCTGGATTGAGAACATAAGGACTTTGACTGATTAACAGTGAGTCAGTTAATGAGGACAGCTGAAGATAGAAACATCTGGAGACAGACGGTTCATGGTGTGGCCAAACTTCGGATCGAAGATGGCTCAAGACAAGACAAGACTTGGGATTTTAAGAATGTCTGGAAATCATAACTGGGGTCTGAAAAGACTCAAATCTTGTCAAGGACTCTCAGAATGAATGTGTTGCAGAAGGTAACTTGTTGAAATTTTGGATTGGTCTTACTCTTTTTATTTTATGTATGTATGTATGCATGTATTTAAATGTGTGTATGTAGGTATGTAATGTATGCATGAGAATGTGTATGAAACCACTGTGTGAATTTTGTAGTTTGTGTTGTGAAATTTGTTGTGTCGTATGGTAGTTTGCCAGTGGCAATAATGCACTGGATTGCCCTTGTCATTTCTGCTTCATCTCCATGATGCTTCAGAGTCTGGTTTCATTCCTAACATTCTAACTGTCTGTTGCTCGTAAGTCTAGTGATGCGTGATTTGTTGTGGATTTTTGTCAAATGAACATGTTACTCTGCCTTTGAGATGTCCCGGTATTATGCATACAGCATCGGTTTACAGCATCTGGTATGCATAATACTTGCATGCATGGTGCAGCTGTGGTGCTGTGCTGTCTGCCGAATAATATGAAAGCATTGCCTTTAGCTGCTGTGCTCCTCATATTTGGAATCGTTTACCACAAAATGCCTGACTTGCAAATTCACTATCATCGTTTAAATCACTTGTTAAGACTTGCTACTTCACCCTGGCTTTTGCATGATTTTTCCATCAAAGCTCTTAGCAAACATAGATCCGTGCCTCAGATTCAGGTGTACTGATGTTGCACACATTGTGAGTGCTTTAAAAAATCAATTAAATAACTGATTTCTTGGCCAGTAGCTAACATGAGATGAAGGGTGAGGAGAGGGATTGGAGGGAAGAGAGAGGGAGGGAGACACAGGAGGGGCAACAGATTTTCCCAAGAAAGGACAATAGGCTAGCTTTACATTACTTCTGGTAAGATACATTATGTTATGTTGGTTGTCTTTGTCGTTATCAAAATATTTGTTCAGTTTAGACAACATGCCATGTCATCTTGTAGAGGACATTCGACGCATGTCGCTTCGTGATGCCCTTACAGATCATGCTCAGCTCTTCGTCGCGTCGCCCGTTACCCAGAACCTTCTTGACAAGCTGGACATTAAAGTACCCCAGCCTGCCGCTGACAGACTCCGGAGAAGTTCAGCGAAGAAGGCACAGAAGCGAGAAGTGCGTAGGCTCCGTGAAGAATTCAGTATTCGTCAGTCGTTGGACAGAGTCAAACCGCGATTGAGTTCTGCTCAGGTGGATGAAGAAACCTGATGAGTGAGGTGCTTCAGTCTGGAGGAAGTACTTGTACGAAGATCAGTGAGAATCCGAGGAGGTTGAGGAGCTATGTGGAGGAGTGACGGGATTCTCCACTGTGACGGGATTCTCCAGAGGTCAGTGAAGTTCAGACGAGATGTAAGAGCCGTGCAGATGGGTGAAGCGCTTTGCAAGGATAAGTGAAGTTTGCCGGAGATTGAAGAGCCATATGGAGGAGTGAAGCATTTCTGTGAGGTTTAGTGAAGTTTGCAGGAGATTTAAGAGCTGTGTGGGGAAGTGAAGCATTTCTGTGAGGTTTAGTGAAGCTTGCAGGAGATTTAAGAGCTGTATGGTGAGGATTGAAGCATTTCTATGCGGTTTAGTGAAGTTTGCAGAAGGTTGAAGAGCCATATGGAGCAGTGAAGCGCTTCTATGAAGTTCAATGAAGTTTACAGGAGATTGAAAAGCCATACACTGAGGAGTAAAGCATTTCTATGAGGTTTAATGAAGTCTGCAAAAGACTGAAGAGACATATGGTAAAGTGAAGTGCTTCTAACAGGTTCAGTAAACTTCAGAGGAAATTGAGAAGCGAAGTGTGCAAATTGAGTGAAGTACTTCTACGACAGTTGTTGAAGTTCAGGAGTGACTGAGAAGTTGAATGTGCAATTGAAGCAGTTCGTACAAGAACAGAGCAGTTGAGTCAGAAGAAACTGAAACACCGAGTATGCAAGAAGTGAGACTGCTAGAGTCGGCAGAGTTCACCAGAACCGAGAAATCAAGTTAAGAAAGGAAGATCAGCTTATCGAATTCTTGACGTATTGCAGTTTGTGAAACGTAAGTGTTCACAGAGTCATGTGATTTGAGACGACAGATAACGGATGGCAATATTTGAAGGTTTGCATCTTGATGAATAGATTTGCAAGATTGAACTTAAGACAGTGTAAAGCCTGTATAGGCAGAAGGTAATCACTCAGAATCTTAAGTAAAGATATCTTTGACAATACGTGGAAATGGAAACAAGATACAAAAGCTTTGGAGACTTTGATCGCGGTTTATCTTAAAAGAGTGAGAATTTGAACTTCTTGTTACTTTTTAATGTTTTAAAACTGTTTGGAGCTGTTCTAGTTTCTTCCAAGTTGTTTTTTTTTGGTTCAAATTTATGACATTATTTTATTAATTTCACCTAATTAAGAACTGGTTTTAACTGTTTTTAAACTTGTTCAATTTTGTATGGTACTTGATCAGGTTTCAGTTTTGTCTTTTGTATAACTTCGTTTTACAGCTTTTATGTGGATATATTTTCCAGATTAGTTGAATAAAATTTGTAACCAGAAATCTTAGTAGCCATGTGCAGGGCGTAGCTGCTAGTCCCGGACTAAGTTTGGCTTACGCCCAACTAGCGAATTAGTTCGGTATGCAACACGTGGGCTTAGCTTGGAATAGCCGTTGTCTGCTCCGCAAGCAGACGCGAGTGAACTAGTCTGAGCTTAATGAAAGAAAATAAAATGGGGGCTTTCATATTTCGTCGCATTGGAGGAAGTTTTCAGCATCAAATCGTGTTTGAGACCCGTCGAAATCCTCTAGAATCGTTCTCGGACGATGAAATTTATTATGATTTTCGTTTTCGCCGTCATAAGTTGCAAATAATATGTGATTAAATGGCTGCCGACGTCGAATTCGTTACCGCGCCACGTCAGAGGCCTTTGTCTTCCGTGGTGCATGTACTATATATTTTAAGCGAAATTTTAAAGTAATTACTGTTCAAAGAATTGACTACTTGTTTTAATATTTACTAATCCAGTGTATTGTATGACTTTAGTAGTGCTGATAATATTGAGATTTCTTCCTTAGGCCATCGACATGTTGGTTTCATTAATGCCGCGTGATCGGCTTTTCGAAAAATTCTAAACTTTTTTCCTATGTACACTGCGCACCCAGACTTTGAGCAGATTTTATTCAGAAATAAGTGCGCACTGTACATCAGATAATACGGGTATATTGATTTTCTTACTGAGTTTTTTTTTTGAGAAAGTATTGGTTAATTTACTCATTTGGTGCTAAGCTATGGTTTTCAGAAGATTTTATTAGATAACTCCAGTTGCTGTTTCTGGTGTAATAAAATGATGATGGAGTATAGTTACAAAATTTGTTCATTTATGTTCTTGTTTTGCTGACCATACTTTACAACTTTTAAGTAGCATTAATCGTTAAATTAAGAATGTTCTGTTACCTCTTTTGAGCAGTATTAACATGTTAACATTTAAACAACTAACAACGTTTTACCACCAGGCTCTGCAGTTTTTTCTTGTAGCTTTAACAGTCAAGCCTTGTCTCCAAGTGTAAAGTAAGGTATACCACAGCATCTCCACAACATGCTTCAGTGTAGGAAAGAATTCTGATGGATCCCAGACCTTTGTTTACTTGCTCTTAATAGAATGATAGCATATTGATACAACTCTGTTCTTTGCAGTGTTCCAAAATGTTCAGTCTGTTCTGTTATTTGACTTCTGTAGCGCCGTTATTATAACAGTATCATATAATTTATAAATTGTTAAAGAAAACGAAGTTCCAGGAAAAACCAGCCTCGTATATCAGTCCTTGATATTGAACATTTTGAGCACTTCGAATAAGAAAGGGAACCTTAGCTGTATTATCAGTTTTTTGCACTATGAATCCAGAGAAAGTCTGGTTATCGATTGTGCTTGCCCTGGTACGTGGTAGCATTGCCGTGGTTAGTCCTTCACTCTTGAGTAGTCTGCTATTCGTCATTTGGTATGAACTTCTTTCCCTTCCTTTCTAACAGTGATTGAAGACGATTCTGTTTGATTGTGGTTTTGTGTTATCAGGTTGGGAACACTTCTGAGTAGTTTTCTTGTAGAGGTGCTATATAAATGTGCAGTGACAATTACGATTACTTGGTGGAGACCATTGACCAATGCTTTGTAATTTATCGAAGAAGTTTGATTTTTATTAAAGAACTTTGTAATTTGTTAAGAAGTTTGATAAAACTTCAGCAGTCATTTCATATTCAGCATCTTTCTGATTCTTTGTTTGGTGATTGTTTTCCAGAGGATATTGATGTTCCAGAAGGTTCTTTACCAGAAGAAGCTGCGACTACTTCCAAAGAGCGGGCAGATGGCGACACGAGTCTCGTCAATCCGACGTCATGTGAACGATCGAAAATCACGCCGCAGAAGGTGACAAAGGGCCCGGTCAAGTCGATCATGAAGAAACGTGACGAGCGATCTAGGGAGAAATCTTCCAGTCGTAAAGACTCCGATGGGGCGGGTGTTGCGAGGCAGTCGGTCCACATGAAGGAAGCTTCGCACGAACTCCACGCGATGAAAAATCCAAGGCATTCGAATGGGGAGATCGGCAGCGCTCATGGTGTACGCGTCGTCTTTGAACCGGCAGACGGGCCGACGAATACAAGGTTAGAAACTAACGCGTTGTTGAATTTACCGACGGAGCGACCCGTGATTATCCTTGAAACCGAAGACGACGCTTCTGAGGACGCGGAGACGATCCCGTTGAATGGGGGTTTTGCAGGTGCAAATGGAAGTCGTATACGTGTGGGAGAAAGCAATAACGAGGACTAATTTGACAGATGCGTGCAGCAGTTTCTTACTGTTGCTTTTACTGTCCCATCCTTGTCTGATGTTTCTTCATTTGTCTGCTAGACTTGTTACCATACTCTGCAGCTTTCTGATCTTTGTTTGGTGATCATTCTTCCTGGAAATGTTGATATTTCCAAGAGTTTTCTATCCCAGTTTTCATGCTGAGGGATTTAGAAAAGTTGAATATTCTAACCTGTTAGCTTACAGGACTGCTTCTGTTTAGTTCTGCTTTTGTTAAGCACCATTATCTAACGACTAAGCGTCAATAGATGGCGCTGAGCATCTGAATGAAGGACTTGCTGTAGGTAGCGTCTGATTAGTTTTTCTTGGAGAGGCACTATACAGATGTCTGATTTAAGTTCCGTACTGTGACCGTAGCAATTTACCATGGTATTGGATGGTTCTTGTGGCCTTGGAGAATAACCTTGGCCTCAGAAGTTTCCTTTAATCATGGCCTTGAAAAATTAGTTTCATATTGAGAAGAGCTATTGAGCTGCTTGGGTAACCTGAATGATTTTACTTAGAGGCAACGATCTGATGAAAAAATGCCGACGTTTAACTCTGTTTTATTTGAGGGCTATGATATTTTCATGCACAAAATGGCCAGCTTGTTGAGTCTTCACTTTGTTTGCTAGGGTCTCTCTTTAATGCGCATGTTATAAGGTGTTTTCTGATAGACCTTTTTTAGGATGTGAATTGTAAATTTAATTTTCAGCGAGTCTGGGTTTGAGCCTCCCAATGGACTCCATATAACATGCCTAGACAAGCTGTTTGTTCACTTGAGCCTTGGTCACCAAGCAGTAGAATTTGGTACCAGTTTGAGCTGGAAAGTGATGAATGGCAAGTCTTGTGATGCACTGACCCGACATCCAGAACCTTGGCATTTCTCCACTGCCATTTCTATGGTCTAAGCAAAGGAAGTGGATGCCTCCTTTAAGTCCCACTATGATATAAGTCCCACAGTGCAACACAAAACCTTTACTTGATTAAACTTGAGCTCTTCGTAATGTAACTTTGTCGATACTTTCTGTAACTTACGAAGACAATTATGAAGAGAGTCGACTTTAGTAATTACACCCAAATCTAATTTTACTTTAAATAGTGACCTCTATCCTATCTATCCAGGTTCTGCATTCTGATTGTGACAGTTCCTGGTTGATCCTGCTTACGTTCTGCGACCAACTGAAATCTCACAGTTCCAAAGATTTATACGGCATTTGGCTTTTGTGGATTTTTTATCCTTGCCCCACAGTGTGGAATGGCTTACCGATTACCATCAAAGATAACACTCTTCCAATAACAAGTTTTTAAAAGAAGCTTAAAATTTACATGTTTAATAGATCTGCCTAGATTTGTGTGCATTCCTATTGATCTATAAACCATGATATTACTTGGTAGGACTTTGTTAAGGTCGTTGCATGCGCCTTTGAGGCTGTTGTTAATTGCGCTGTTAATGTCTGTTTAATAATTAATAACAATAATAATTAAACCAGCCTCATCGTAACATAGTAAACCCAAATTTAATCATAGTTGTAAACTCAAAATTTTTATGGTGCTACTTAAAAGCTAAGTGCAGGGCACCAGTTTATTTACGAGTTCTGTGTCAAGTCAGTGGGGTTGTCCAAAGATGCCATGTTAAGAATCAAGTCTAGTTGCCAGAAGACCAGAGAGAGATGGGGAAAAGGAGCTGTTAGGATATGTTGGGTTTAGGTTGAGAGAAATGGGAAGGCGACAGATTTGATGGATCAGGGTGGGATTTCTTGAAAAGGGGATACTTAAGGTGAGAGATAATGTTCTAAGGTGTTGACTTTGCGTTTTATTGTTTTGACAAAATGAGTACAGACGTCCAGGGTTCAAATCCATGTGAGGACAGAAAGATGCTTTAAGAATTCTGCTTTAGCTGCCCTGCATGCATGCATGCATCCCTCAGCTCTAAGATGAGTATCATGACTTTGGGAAGATCAGGTGGCAAGGGAGAGGGCTGCCACCCACCTTCACATGTCAAGGCAAAGGAAATGAAATGACTAACACTTCACATCCATGGCTGCTTCTTGGGCTTAGCTCAGGGGACGGCGCTTCGTCTGAAGAGATAGTCACTAATACGCAAGAGAAAATTCAGGTTCCACTATTTATCGCACCACCCCTCAGTGCAAAAGATTAAAATGCTGCAGACAAGGAAACGTGAATTGACTTACAATGAGTGTTTTTCTTAAAGTATTTTCTGCCATTCCCGTTTTCATTCTGATTTGGTCAAAGTTGATTCTTTCCCCATTACAGAGCACATGGTTCCACTGAAGATGCCGAACATTATATTTCTGTTGGTAGATTCGTTCCGCTTCAGAGACACATTGTTCGAGTTCCATTGGGAGCGTAATATTAAAATGACAATTATATTCACACGTGCTGAAGTTCAAGATCTTGAATCTGACAGAATCTATAATTGACACATACAATTCATTTTCTTTCACGTTTCTAAAATATTTTTTGGTTCCTCTCACGGCTACAGATGTATGCTTGCACCTCTTCGTGTGTACAGTGCTGCTCAGGAAATCTGTTGTTTTTGAACGTCACTGAAATTGACTCATTTTGCTCCCAAGCCAATCACAGTGGCGTGCGATACTCATTTATGAATATTGCTGATATTATACTGAATCCAATTACTCAAGTCTTAATGGCACAATTATTTTTAAATATTTTTCCCAAAAGTTGAAATGATTACTGAAGAGATGAAAAAATTAGGCTAGTAGTATTATTACACTGATCCATCAAATCCGCTGCCTTCCCATTTCTCTCAACCTAAACACAACACACCCTTTCAGCTCCTTTCCGTCTCTCTGGCCTTCTGGCAACCAGACTTGATTCTTGACACAGCATTTTTGGACAACCCCACTGACTTGATGCAGCACTTGTGAATAAGCTGGTGCCCTGCGCTTAGCTTTTAAATAGCACTTCATAAATTTTGAGTTTACGATTACGAGTACCTCTGGGTTTTTCTATATGTTATGATGAGACTGGGTTAAAAGGTCACTACCTAAAGCAAAATTAGATTTTAATTATTATTTTTTAATTATTATTAGTAGTTTTAGTATTACTATAACTATTATTTTAACCCAAAGGGTCAGATCCTCCGATTGTGGCATATGTCACAGATTTGAATCTCAGGCTAGCATTGTCTGGACATGGGAACCTTGGCATGGCACCCATTCAAATGGCCAACTGTTATGAAGGATCTCATCTGATAAATTCATTGAAAAATGAGCAGGATCGAGGCCATATGATTGCATTTACGTTTGACATTTTTCCAAAGGGCAAGGCATGATTTAAAAGACTTCTTTGATATGGTGTGGCTGTCTTTGCTGCAGTCTGGTGCTTTGAAAGTGTCATGAAATTGAATTTCATTGAAGTGCTGGATGAGCAAGGAAAGACTATTATTATTTTTATTATTATTATTATTACAGATGTCAAATGTAAGTTATGTTCTCAATTTGAGCCTCAAATGAAGTCAGGATATAATAATACAGGTCTCGTGATTAAGCATTTTCAATGTGTCTCATGAAAATTAAGCGTTTTAAAGGTGTCTTACAAGAGTTTTTATTTTATGATGTATATGCCATTTTCTTGTAAACTTCAAACATGATAATTATTATTATTTTTATTTTTATTAATTCTAGTTAGAGGCTATAGATCTGATGACATTCATGCTCCTCTTTAGCTGTTTCACTGCTTCTTGGCACTGTATTTGGTGCTGTAGATGGGATATATGCTGGTAGATACCACGACACATATGCACCAATTCAATTGGTTTTATGAGGGGGATAGTGAAAACTTATCTCAAAAGCTTTGATCATGCTTTCTTCTCTGTCTAAGTCTGTTGAGAAGTGAAACGCAAGTCGGCACACCAAGTAAAGCTTGTGGTATTTGAAGTAAATATCCTTGTTTTGCATCTTCTGTACAACAGTTATCTACAACATTAACCACTCGATGCAGTTACATGTAAATAAAATACACAGTTTGTAAATTAATACAAAAAAATTAATCTTAGTAAATAACTCTTTTAAATCACTTGTTAAGATTTGCTGTAGATGGAATATATGCTGGTAGATACCACGACACATATGCACCAATTCAATTGGTTTTATGAGGGGGATAGTGAAAACTTACCTCAAAAGCTTTGATCATGTTTTCTTCTCTGTCTAAGTCCGTGGAGAAGTTAAACGCGAGTCGTCGCACTAAGTACAGCTTGTGGTATTTGAAGTAAATATCCTTGTTTTGCATCTTCTGTACAACAGTTATCTACAACATTAACCACTCAATGCAGTTACATATAAATAAAATACACAGTTTGTAAATTAATAAAAAAATGAATCTTAGTAAATAACTGTCTTTTAAATCACTTGTTAAGATTTGCTGTAGATGGGATATATGCTGGTAGATACCATGACACATATGCACCAATATACCTTTTGTGCATCACGAACATAATTTGGAATGTCTTTCTAAATAGCATGTCGGATCTTTGAGGCATTGCCAGAAGAATGTTTGAGGTGTATGTAATCGCTTAGACGTGTCTGCCGGCCATTGGTCTTGGGGATTATGGAGGGCCTCTGATGGTTCTATCTTGAAGTGGTGCTATATAAATTTTCAGTTACAATTATAATGTACTTCAGCATGTGCTGCCACTCATTCCTCGTCGCATGTTTGTGGTGCAATATTTTCCGGACAGTGTCAAGTATTATAGCCAATTCTGAGTGAAACTGTTCTTTCACCTATGCATTTCAATTTTTTTTAACGGCAAGACAGTGAAATTCACTTGACGCAAAATGTCTGATTCACCGCAAACAAGCTATCGTCAGTGAATTCTTCAGCTGATTTAACTGGAGGCTTGCAGAACAAAACGCAGTTCTTCGCTTTCGTCGTCACTGTCGGAGACTAAAGAAAGGAGGAATGAAAAATGTCAACTGCATTAGCAAATCAATAAGTAGCATCACAATATAGGCTACTTCTAAAGACAATGCAAATAGATACACAACCATCCTAAGTTACTGGTATATAAAGTAAATACAAAGACTGTATGCCCCTTTACAGAATATTTCTAGATAATATTGTCTAGAGCACAAAATTAATCAATTAATTTAACAGCACTTTTTAAGAGAACATGTATGATAGTGTAGGTGGTGGACAAGTTAGGCAGTTCATCCAGACATCCAGGGTTCAGATCCACGCCCGGGCAGAAAGATGTTTTATAGCATGCAGCCCTCAGCCATAAGAACACATTGGCTTTGGGAAGATCAGGCGACTAGGGAGAAGGCTGGACACCCAGTCTCATGAGCTGAGGCCAAGGAAATTGCTAACACTCCACAGTGTAAGGGAGTGCTCTTCTTCTCAAGAGGCAGTTACTGATGCTGAAGAGAAAATTCTCATTCTGTTATTTATCACACCACCCCTCAGTGCAAAACACTAAATTGCAGCGGACAAGAAAAAACAAGAATCAACTTACCATTAGGGCTTTACGAAGCTCACGATCAGGGATACCGGTCCCAAGTTTTATTCTTTTGTAGTTCAGCTCTGCCCCTGGACTCTCATTCCACATGTTTAAGACAGCCAGTTGAAAGTTAGTCACACAGATATCGTATTTACCATTGTCGTTGGCAAATGTCACCTGCATAAAATGAAACAAAAGCAAATCACTTCATTTTGTGTCCATCACTCAGTGATGTCTTTCTATTCACATGCCTACACTTCTCAGTAAATAATCAAAACAAATTAATTAATTAATATGTATAAAATACTCTACAAATGCCTTGACACAGGCAAAGAAAGATTCAGGTTTAGATTTCCATGCCTCAGATTTACTGACCAGGCCTATGTAACAAGTACTTTAAATGTGAATGCGTGTGTGTTTGCGTGTGTGTGCAAAAATCGGTTAAAAAATCAGTAACTGACGATTCCGTGCGATGCAAGGTCACACCACTCCAGTTTCCTTCCAATGTACCACTGGTCAAACATCTTCTTGACCTTTTCTGTATAGTCTTCCAGGTCAGGAGGGAGTGAGACTTCACGCTGACGACCTAAAGACTTCCAGTCGTAAAGACTCCGATGGGACGGGTGTTGCGAGGCAGTCGGTCCACATGAAGGAAGCTTCGCACGAACTCCACGCGATGAAAAATCCAAGGCATTCGAATGGGGAGATCGGCAGCGCTCATGGTGTACGCGTCGTCTTTGAACCGGCAGACGGGCCGACGAATACAAGGTTAGAAACTAACGCGTTGTTGAATTTACCGACGGAGCGACCCGTGATTATCCTTGAAACCGAAGACGACGCTTCTGAGGACGCGGAGACGATCCCGTTGAATGGGGGTTTTGCAGGTGCAAATGGAAGTCGTATACGTGTGGGAGAAAGCAATAACGAGGACTAGTTTGTCAGATACGTGCAGCAGTTTCTTACTGTTGCTTTTACTGTCCCATCCTTGTCTGATGTTTCTTCATTTGTCTGCTAGACTTGTTACCAAACTCTGCGGCTTTCTGATCTTTGTTTGGTGATCGTTCTTCCTGGAAATGTTGATATTTCCGAGATTTTTCTATCCCAGTTTTCATGCTGAGGGATTTAGAAAAGTTGAATATTCTAAATTGTTAGCTTACAGGACTGCTTCTGTTTAGTTCTGCTTTTGTTAAGCACCATTATCTAACGACTAAGCGTCAATAGATGGCACTGAGCATCTGAATGAAGGACTTGCTGTAGGTAGCCTCTGATTAGTTTTTCTTGGAGAGGCACTATACAGATGTCTGATTTGAGTTCCGTACTGTGGCTGTAGCAGTTTACCATGGTCTAGGATGGTTCTTGTGGCCTTGGAGAATAACCTTGGCCTCAGAAGTTTGCTTTAATCGTGGCCTTGAAAAATTAGTTTCATAATTGTCTTTGCCGCCACTAGCAAACGCCACCGGAACCACCAACTTCTCTACTGCTGGAAGAATCAGAGCGCGACTCTCTGATGGTAGTAGTAGTAGTAGGTCTAATGTTTAACAACATCTTATGGCATCAAAGGCTGTTGATGTTGCCCTCGTCCTTCATCCAGGCTTGGGACTGGCACCATCCGATTACGGCAGTGGCGAATTTTCACTGATGGGCATGTGTAGTTACTGTTTAATGACGCTGTGTCAAAATGAAGATGATTACCGTTGTCCTCCTTTATTCAGACACACATTGTAAAGAAAACCAAACTAAATATGTTTATAAATGCAGTAACTATAAGGTTGTGGATACAATCTGTTTATGTAAAAGACATTAATAGACTTACATAACTCACAATATAAAATACACATTATTAAAGGTATGAACCAAACAAGAGCGGAAGCTCAATAATTAAAGGAGATACACAAAACCTTAATCCAAATTCATCTTTTTTAAAGAAAAATTAAAGAATACACTGTCATTATTGGCAAAAATATGGCAAATCTGCTTTAAAGAATAGCTTAAATTATTCTAAACGTGCTTCAATTTTTCAGGTGAAAATTCTAACTTCAAAATCAACAAATACATAGAGGAGAATTGGCAGAACATAACCACATGTTGGTTGTAAGAGAAGTGTAAACCATAGCCAAATATTTGCTTTGGACAAAGCTCTGCTAAAGGGCTAAGAAGATTTAGGCTGAAACTGCTTGGCCATGTTCTGGTGAAATATTGAGCAAATAGATGCATTAGAATTGATTCATTAGGGAAATAAAGAAGACATCCAGAGCGACAGTCAATAGTACAAATAAACTGGTGCCAAATGAAGACAACACTCCTAATTATGGAGGTAATTTGAGGAAGATCTTAGAAAAAATTAAAAACTAATCATCTCAGGCAGGCAATTCTAGTAGATATTTATTTATCCCAGTGTTGTTGATCTGCTACAGAAAAGGACTGAAGTGACTATTTACTCCAAGCAAAGTGGGAAAGAGGGACAGTAGATTTCCATAGAGGCATAGAGGGATGGTCAGAGCTTCTTTCTCTCCCCATCTCAGTGTTCCGTAGGCGCCTGAAGACTGTACTGTTTAACAGTGATTTTACTCCTTTGGGTCGGAAGCACCTCTGTTGAATTTATCCTCTAAGAGGATAAATCTCAAAATCTCACATTATAATTACAAGTACAGAAATATTGTTTGTAGCTTAACATGTTAATGGCAAGCTCAACAAAAATACCGGTAGTCACTTGACAATGAAATATACAGCTATTTCAGTAATTTTTACACCCATAACCATCATCCTACTTCTAATTCAATAAAATCATCCTATCTCTGATTCAATAGTGATCAAGAGTTATAAAATTATTATGCCCACTACCAAACAAAGACAACTATATCAACTAGCATAAGCAAAAGGAGCAGTTTTTATGATTACTTTTGTTGAAAGTGATCCAAATGTAATGAAACCAAATCATAAAATCACAGTGGTTCAAAAGTAACTCAACAAATCATAAAATCACTTCATAGTGGTTCAAAAGTAACTCAACCAATATGATCAGTCAAGTTCTGCCCAATACGTTGCTGACCAGGATTTCTGTTAACTGTGGTCAGACAAGTTGTGTTTGGAATGATAGATGCCATAGGAGATAGAAGCAGACAAAGCAGAGAATGGCTGGATGATGTAAGCTCCAAGACAGATGTGCATAAACTGAGCATATTGCCACAAGACAGAAGTCAGTGGAGAAATAGAGCATGGCAAGCTTTCAAAACGAACAGGTGAACCCTGTGATGAACCCAAGGCCTTAAAGCAGAAGACCACCTTCAAAACTTATGCAAATCTGAGGCTACGAAATGCACCAAATAAGTTTAAGACAGATAACGTGCAGTGACTTTAAAGCCATATATTAAGCGAGAAACTCAGAAAATTCTAACCACAAGCATGACTAAAAGCAACAGAATCATTCAGATGCCGCTTAAAATCACCACTCGGATTCTTTAAATATCTTCATCCTATTGGCTTGTTTCCTGTGCCTTTCACATATCAATTTTAACCCAAAGGGTCAGATCCTCCAATTGTGGCATATGTCACAGATTTGAATCTCAGACTAGCATTGTCTGGACATGGGAACCATGGCATGGCACCCATTCAAACGGCCAACTGTTATGAAGGATCTCATCTGATAAATTCATTGAAAAATGAGCAGGATCGAGGGTATATGATTGCATTTACGTTTGACATTTTTCCAAAGGACAAGGCATGATTTAAAAGACTTCTTTGATATGGTGTGGCTGTTTTTTCTTCAGTCTGGTGCTTTGAAAGTGTCATGAAATTGAATTTCATTGAAGTGCTGGCTGAGCAAGGAAAGACTATTATTATTATTATTTTTATTATTATTATTATTACAGATGTCAAATGTAAGTTATGTTCTCATGTTGAGCCTCAAATGAAGTCGGGATATAATAATACAGGTCTCGTGATTAAGCATTTTCAATGTGTCTCATGAAAATTAAGCGTTTTAAAGGTGTCTTACAAGAGTTTTTATTTTATGATGTATATGCCATTTTCTTGTAAACTTCAAACATGATAATTATTATTATTTTTATTTTATTAATTCTAGTTAGAGCCTTTAGATCTGATGACATTCATGCTCCTCTTTAGCTGTTACACTGCTTCTTGGCACTGTATTTGGTGCTGTAGATGGGATATATGCTGGTAGATACCACGACACATATGCACCAATTCAATTGGTTTTATGAGGGGGATAGTGAAAACTTACCTCAAAAGCTTTGATTATGTTTTCTTCTCTGTCTAAGTCTGTTGAGAAGTTAAACGCAAGTCGTCGCACCAAGTAAAGCTTATGATACTTGAAATAAATATCCTTGTTTTGCATCTTCTGTAGAACAGTTATCTGTAGAACAGTTAAGCATTTTCAATGTGTCTCATGAAAATTAAGCGTTTTAAAGGTGTCTTACAAGAGTTTTTATTTTATGATGTATATGCCATTTTCTTGTAAACTTCAAACATGATAATTATTATTATTTTTATTTTTATTAATTCTAGTTAGAGCCTTTAGATCTGATGACATTCATGCTCCTCTTTAGCTGTTACACTGCTTCTTGGCACTGTATTTGGTGCTGTAGATGGGATATATGCTGGTAGATATCACGACACATATGCACAAATGTACCTTTAGATGATCTTCAAGCAGATTGATGATGGCGCGGCGTAGCTTCGATCCACCATCTCCCATGCAGACAGCAAATACTGATCTAAGAGAACAAATTAAACATAACTGCTAAACACCAGTAAAAAGTACTCATAGTATAAAATCAAACACAGTCCACACATAGATATCAAAATTATTCCAAGATACATTATAGTAATTAAACATATGTACAGCAAGGTCGTGTTTATAACACGACCTTGCTATACGGCGTTTCTTAACGTGACTCTTATGTCCAGTGTTTGAACCTCAGTTCTTCACGTAACTGGTTGTTCAGATGCTGTTGTAATTTGTGTGGCTCAGCCAAAAATTCTTTTAAACGCTGAACACTGCACCCCTGAGTATTTGAAAATGGACATTTATACAGTATCTCTATATAGCTCTCTATGTTGGTAGGGCTCTGCGTGTGTGCGCCAGCTTGCCACTGGTTACTCTCTTAGCTCTCTCAGCAATGTTTACTAATCGACAGATGTTCTGTTCTTGATGACATTTAACATCATTAAGACTAGAGCAGAAAGCGCCTTGTTAGGTACTTAAAAGGTGTGATTTCAAGTTTTTTTACATTACATTACAATCAAAATGATATTAATGTAACGCATCCATTAGCAACAAACAGTTCATCAAAAAGTGCCCAATGCTCAAACAACTATGCGTTGCGATAACAGCAGAGGAGAATCAGAACAGATCAGATGAGAGCATAGGGACTGGCATCGCCAGAAGAATGTTTGTGAGGTGTAAGTGTTCGCTTAGGCGTGTGTGCGGACTTGTGGAATCTATCTGACAGTGGTGTTTCAATTACAATTACAACATACGTTATTAATTTCTGCCACTCTCCTTTTGTTGCAGGTTTGTTGTTAATAAGTTTCCTGATGGTGGGGGATATAACGTCCAACATTTGTTCGGACTTCTGACCTTTGTCCTACATTATCAACAAATCAGAATGTAGCAAATTAGTAATCAGCCAGTTATTTACTCGTTTGGTCAGCCAGTCAGTCAGTCAGTCAGCAAACCATCTAGTTAGCCAGCCTAGCCTGTTGGTCAGTCATTCGTCCAGCCAGCCAGTCAGTCGGTTGAACAGTCATAACCTGCCTGGCAGGCATCCAGCTAGGATTTCAGACATATGAAGATGGCAGAAATTGTAACAATGCATTTTTCAATTTTTTAAAATATCATGTGATTCTCACACCTCATCTTTGCCTGTAATAGGGATATGTCTTGTCCAAAATTAGAAAAGCCAAAAAATTGCTGTCGTTGACACATCTAGGCACCGTTAAAGTTAAAGGTAACACTCGTGATACCTCTGAGCACTATTAAGGGCAAAGGTTAAACACTTGTTTACTTATTATTATAATTAATAATTATTATTATTCATTAGTAACTTCTACTGTGCTGATGTCTAGTGCCTCTATAAATATGGCTCAGAAGTACGGTCCCAGCATGTAAACAATCGTGCAGTTGAAGAATAAACTCCCAATACAGCCATCAAACACAGAAACCATTTTATCTTCAGACTTGCGTTGCTACTCGTTTCCCGAGTTGGGAAGGATGGAAGGCTGAGTTGGCGCCGTAATCCATAGACAGTGTCATCAAACTACTATCCTAACATAGCACCCCGGTGTTGTTTTTTGAAAAGATGCCATATAGATTAGCACTTTTGGTAACTATTCAGAGTACAAAGTTTGCTGTAATGTATGTGCAACATATGAATTGCAGCTTTGTTTTATAAAATGCCTTGTAAAAGCCTCAAAAATCTCTCAGACGTTTCATCGCCTATGCTGTCTTTGGCACCTGCTGCTGTTTGGTGATTGGATGAGATATATGCTGATAGATATACTGAATGCATTATATAAATGTACATTTATGTATGTGTAGATATATTTCTGATCTTTGTTTCAATGTTATATTCAGATGTTGAAACTGCAGACGTGGCTTGTTAATTAAATCTATTCATTTATAATATGTATTATTAAAAAAGGGCACAATAATTGCATACAAAACCAGAGTTGTTATCGATATCAACACGCACTCAAATGCATACGTAGAATCACACTCACAAACATATATATATATATACTGATGTGTATACGCAGATATGCGTGTATAAGTTTACATGTATCGATTATGCGTAGACTGGTAGGTATATGCGTAGAAAAATATTTTAACTGAATGAAGTTTACATGTATCGTTTAAGTTACAGGGTATGAGTTGCATTGATGTTTAAATCCTGTCTGTGTACAGGAGTCTCCTTGTATCGGAATCTCCTAGCAACATAAATACTGATGTCTCATCTGATCTAGTGACTTAAGGATAATGCCTAAGGCTTCAATCATAATTGACTGGAGAAGCCAGTTCGATGTAACACTACAGCCTGGTGTTTGAAAGTGATTGTTAAAATGTAATATGGTGGTGATATTTCTCAAAAGGGGCGTTAAACAAGCTACTTCGTGTCCCAGGGGCTTCCTCGAGGTTTGGAAAATGTTCCTTCTCAGTTGCTGGACCCGCTGCTTGGAACAGTGTTCCTAACCTCGTGAAGAACGCGCTATCTCATGGCATGCAATTCGTGCCTCATGACCTTTTGAGAGATGCTTGAAAGGCGTTATATAAATGCTTGTTACATTACATTACATTACCGTTTTAAAATATCATATGACTGTTGTTGACTCGTGAACTCATGTGCAGTGCCAGTTTTCGGCCTCGGCCGTGCTACGGCGTTAGATAAATCATCATTATTTAGTTTAATCAGATGTAATCCAATTTTTCTGCGTAGTCATGTCTGTGTATCTACCTGATTTGTTCAAATAGAACCGTTTAAGAAGCTTTAAGAAGCTCTCGAAGGTGCTTAGCTCTGAGCTGCTGGTATTTGTTGAATGCCTTGAAGGAATCGGAGTCGTTAGCTACAATGCTTTTTTGTTGTCATCAAGTACTTGAGTACCGTGGCCTACTGTATCGTATAACGCTGTCTAAGTACCTTCGAAAAGTACTTAAAAGCTAGCCGAGCACTGTGGCATATTGTTCTGAATTGTATAGTGTATCGTTGTTGAAGTACCCAAGAGAAGGACTTGGTTGGAAGGTGCTTTGAAACTGTTTGGTTATGTAGTAGTGGTAATCTTGTACAGCATCCTACAATAGCCAGGTTAGCTACATTGGTTGAAGTGTACATCAAAGCATCCGTGTGTGTGAGGGTGCCAGTTCGCTGAAAATAAGCCACAACTGGGACACGAACCGGGATCTTCGTGCACAGAAGCTTTCTTGGCGTACACGCTTACTATATGTAGCCAACTAGTGGTATAACAGTATGAAGTGAAATAGAGGCCTTGAACGAATGGTGCATTTATTCGCCAAATAGCTGTAGTTTAGAGGACTTTGCCAACAGCTATTTAGACATATCAGGATACACGTTATGCCAATGGTTAAATTTTGATTCACTTTGCAATATGCAGAGATTTCAAGCTGTGGTTTATCATGTTTATGCCGGATATCATGCAGTCCACTTTTGCGTATGGTATTTGTTTGGAAAGTTGGACTTTGGGAACTAGTCGAACTTGTTGCATAGTAACTGATATTAAATCTGTGGTATAGTAAACCCAGTTTGTTTTAAATGTATTCATGAGCATATGAATAGTAACTTGTAAAGATCCTATGTGTCAAAATACAGTGCTGAGGCCAAGCATGGCTCTTTGTGTTTATCTTTAGGACTGTTATCGCCAAGCTTTAAAGATGTACTATTAGTGACTGTGTTATTGTGTTCATCAATAACCATGAACGTTTAGGTAGAATTTACTTCTAGTTTGCACAATCCAATAATATAATAAAGATCTGTTAGTGTTTGAAAGGATGCTTCATGCAACTTGGGAACATTTGGTATTTACATTTAAGCTGCATGGATTTTGGAAAGTGCTATCCAATCCAGTTTTACTCCTGCTACAAGTCTTTCCCCCACCAAAATTGCACCCTGATTTCTTAGAACCCTTTCGAAACCTCTACCGTGGCATGTACAGTATGTATGAATCACGCATCTAAAATGGAGTGGTGCCCATTCAAACGGGCAGCGGTGGTGAAGGATCTCACCCGATTAATTCACTGAGAAATGAGCAGGGTCGAGGCCGTGTACATTGACAATTTACATTTATCTAAACAGGTGAATTTTAAGATAAGCCAATGTTAACCAAACACCAGATGACAACAGTATCAAATCTGTCAAATGCTCTGATGAGACACAATTGTTGCAAAGTTTATTTAACAAACAGTATGAAGTTATAAACAAGATTGATAGTTCGATTACATATTTAACAAAACAACTGTCAGCTATTTCAAACACTTTTGGAAAACTGCTCAAAATCTGAATTCTCGACCTTAAATGCCGTTGCAAATAACTCCTACGTTCAAAGTTAATTAATTACTGTAATTAAAAACTTTGTTCATAAGAATGACTAAAGACAGTTGTTTCGTCTGTTCTCAAACATCTATTATTGCCCTTATGTTACACATTTAAGTTCTTTACGCATCACAACACACATTCAACTATCATCAAACAAAAAATTCATAAATAAAGCAAAACCAACGATGAAATTTAATCGAATGTACAACAGATTGTTTAAGCATTTGAAAAAGGTTTCTAGGGGCAGTCTGGATTTCCCAAAAGTCATCCCATATGTTCAAGGATATCGCACATCCCTGTAAGTCAGGAATTCAACAAATTTTATCGCTGTTGTCAAACAGATCTCTTTACAAGTCAAGAATGTGGTTTTGCTACAGAAGTTTCCAGAATAGTTTCAAGCTGGACAACTCAAATGCAGTCAATCTGAACAGCAGATACTGTCACATACGACAGCAACTTTACTAGGCCTTAGTCAGTTCCACAGTAAGGTAAGATGCGCTCATCTATTATACACATTGCTTTCCCGGTTAGCTACATGCATACGTCAAGGCTCCTCTATGCACGAGTATGCTGGTTTGCTTCCAGTAGTCGCTTATTTCAAAGATTCAACTCTTGGGCTAGCACGGTCCATACAAGGGACTTTAAATGGTGTGGCGCCCATTCAAACCGGCAGTGGTGGTGAAGGCTCTCACCCAACTAATTCATTGAAAAAATGAGCAGGGTCGAAAGCATTAGGTCAGTAAAAAGAAAAGTGTACATTTACATTAACCTTAATCAATGAAAATGTGCAGTGTGCAGGCTTGAGCCTCCTCTCATGTGAGAGGCCCTGCACAAGTCCTTTATGCACAAATGTTTGGCACAATCGACTGACGTTTAGTCATCAGATATTTAATAACTACAGAAATAATCATTAGAAACTTCTGCTTTGCAACTGAAAGATCTCTCTTATGAAGCGCAAGCATGAAACGGCAATCCAACATGGAAGTCTTGTGGAGGTTTCACAGCTAAAAAACAGTTAGCTGTACCTCATATACAAGATTCTAATCAAGGACACGAAGACTAAATATCTTAACCGTTAGCAATAACAGTAAATACTAACTTTCCTCACGATTTTAAACTGCTGATTTTACACAACGCACTTTAAATGCATTATTACAAAATCACCCAAACTCCCATCCAGCGCTTATCCAGAAAACGCTGCCCAGAAACCTCACAAACTCGATTAGCAACATACAAAGTTTTAAAATCAAACTCAAAACAGTTCAACAGCACAAAACAACGTAACAAATGGCTTACAAAAACGTGGCTAACAGTCGTTATAAATGATTAGAAAATATAGTCTACAAAGCTGCTGCCTTTTTTCTCAACAGATCAACGTGAAATAAAATCCCCAAAATCCCATTTTAAACTGTCCCAATTCTAAACTTTTCCTATACTAAACCATCGCCAAGCTGAACTCTCTTAGTTCTAAACTGTCCTAATTCTAAACTGTCACCGTCCCAATTCTAAACTGCCACCATTCTAACCCGTCCCAATTCTGAACCATTATCATTCTAAACTGTCCCAATTCTACACTGTCCAAATTCTAAATTGTCCCAAATCTGAACCATCACCATTCTAAACTTTCCCAATTCTAAACTGTCACCATTCTAGCGACGTGCCTCAAAAAGCCACTAGAAAAACAACCTTTCCACTTCTCTCCAACCAAATTCTGTGGGGTAAAATTAAAAACAATTGTCACATACATGCTCAAACCACGGAATAAGAAACATTCTTAGGATTAATATCCGTCATTTCCAGACATCAACGTTGCTACAACACAAAGGTTTTGTCCAGTAATAAGACACAATTACCACAACCTAAGCCGGCTTTCTTCAGTCAGACATACGTACTTAAGTGTCTAGACAAGTAGTAGCATTTTAAGTACCTCACGCTACTGCCAACACTATTTGAATTTTGGGCTAGCACCCATTCATAAATGAGCAGGATCGAGGCCACATGAATGGACAGCGGTGGTGAAGGATCTCACCCGATCAATTCATTAAAAAATGAGCAGGATCGAGGCCACATGAATGGACAGCAGTGGTGAAGGATCTCACCCGATCAATTCATTAAAAAATGAGCAGGATCGAGGCCACATGAATGGACAGCAGTGGTGAAGGATCTCACCCGATCAATTCATTAAAAAATGAGCAGGATCGAGGCCACATGAATGGACAGCAGTGGTGAAGGATCTCACCCGATCAATTCATTAAAAAATGAGCAGGATCGAGGCCACATGGTCACTATAGAAAAATGTGTACATTTACATTTAGCCCAAGTGGTGCTAACCAAAAAAATGCTCAGACAACTAGGAAAGTCACCACCTCTTCAAGAAATCTCTAAGAGGCTTTCAAAAATCAGCAAGAAAACAAATCCAAAGTGTCTAGGCACAGGCAACAGCAGTAAATTGCTCAACTGCTGCCTGTAATGTCTGTGTCCAAGCCACATCAGCATCTGTTCCCACCAGACATTTATTCCAAAAATTAACTGAATGCCACGTACAGTTTACATCACGTTTGGTTAACTAAAGTAAAGGAACATTTATATAGTGCCTCAATATTTTAACCCAGCAGCAGTGATCTGCTGAAACATGTCACCGGTGATAATGCCCAGGCTACAATTTTTAACCTAAGTCACATCCAAGCGGATACAAAAGATATCAACCAACAACAAAACACCCTTAACACACTCACCCACATACATACATACCAGTCAAGACTATATACATACATACATACATACATACACATACATTCATTCATACATACACATAAATATCCATGTCTACATACATACACATACATACATACATACACAACTACATACACGTATGAATGCCGACATACATACATACATACCTAAATACACACATTCATACATACACACATACATATGCACATACATATGAACATACATACAGTACAACCTGTGTTTGATATTGCCCTCCTTCTAAAGTTCAGAAGCGCAAACAAGATCGTAAGAAACCATTGATAGCGCTCAGCAATTGCTAGTGGAGGACTTGCACAAGGTCCCTACACAGCAACCGCTTTGGGTGAGGCTCGAACCCATACTCTCCATATTACTAGCCAAGCACTCTAACCAATCTGCTACCATGCCCCACACTTTCAGACATACACACATACATACACATACATAAACACCCACATACATTCAGACATACACACATACATACACACACATACATACATACATATATATCCACAAACATTCATCCACACACACACATACATACATATATACATACATACATACAACATTGTTATGAAGTTGTTCTAGATATGGCTTCCAAAGGCATCTACATGAGGTTCTGGTATAAAATGACTGTGGCCTGATACCAGACACTTCATATATACAAACATTGGGGCCACACAAATTTGCCATGAGCACAGCAGCAGTAGTCATATAACGACTCAAAGAAATTCTGACTCAGTTCAGAGATCAGAAACAGGGTCGCACGACCTCGTTTAGGAGCTGTGCCCTGACATACTTTGAGTGTGACCTAGTTTAGATGTCGTAACTCATCAGGTACTGGGCATGACCTTTTTCCAGATCTTGGATTTGCTGCGCCAGAAACAGAGCCCTGCAAACAAAAGATTAAAATTAATTAAAATTGAAATTAAAAGATTAATAAATTAAAATCAGCTGATTTTCAAAGAAAATTTACTAACAGAATAATAACCACAGAACAAGAATGAACAGAAACGTTAAACAGTAAATATTAAATAGTAAATATAAAAATCTTAAATATAGTCTCTCTCCTTTCCCCTTTTTCTCTCTGGTCTTCTGGCAACCGGACCTGGTTCTTGACATGGCATCGTTGGACAACCCCACTGACTTGACACAGCGCTCATGAATTAGCTAGTGCCCTGTGCTTAGCTTTTAAGTAGTGCTTAAAAAATCTGGAGATTATGATTACGATAGTCTTCTTGTTTCATTGTTAAATAAATATAAATGTTAAAGATTTAACTGTTCTAGATGATGTCATATATTCTGGACATTTGATTAATTCCTGGCGTAAAATATCATAATGTAACAAAAATCTCGAATAATTCCTAGCACCACACAAAAGCCGAGTCAGGAAGACCAGCACAAGCACTGGCACTACATCAAATCAAGTCCACAAGATTTAGCCAACAACAACAACATTATTATTATTAAATATAATAAACATTATTGTTATCATTATAACAATATTATTATTACATATTATTATTACTATTATTGCTATTATTATAATTCATTTTTATTTTCTGGTGAAATTCTTAAAGCTCCAGAGATTATTTCTACACATTATAAAGCCATTGCTTTTCATGGCACTTCTTCCAGTGCTGCTGATTTTCCAGATACCCTTTAACAGTTCCTAGTGTAAATTTTTGTTCCTGAGGGATTATACTTACATGGGGCAAAATATCAACATAAAATAGTAACAACTACAGTAGTTTCCCTATTCCACCAATGAAATTTACAGCAGAGCTGTAAAGTATTGTAGTGCTATGTAATTTGGAATTTATGTAGCGCCTTTAACTGTCTCGGGAGGGTGTCCCAGGTACCTTTGTTCGGCCACAGTTGCAGTTATTTCGTTGGTGCGGATTAGACTTCGTAGGTTCTTCAGTTCTACACAGACTCGGGTGCAGTGCAGACCACCAAACATCTGCGCCTCATCAGCTGCGGCATTTGCCTGCAACAAAGATAAGTATGCATGTATGTCAGTATCTATGTCTGTATGCATGTATGTGTGTGTATGTATGCATGTATGTGCATGTGTGTATGTATGTATGTCAGTATGTATATCTGTATGTATGTATGTATGCATGTATGTGCATGTGTGTATGTATGTATGTCAGTATGTATATCTGTATGTATGTATGTATGTATGTGCATGTGTGTATGTATGTATGTCAGTATGTATATCTGTATGTATGTATGTATGTATGCATGTATGTGTGTACACATGTATGTGCATGTGTATGTATGTAAGTATGTCTGTATGTATGTATGTATGCATGAATGTATGTCTGTAAGTATGCAAGTATGTATGTCTGTAAGCATGTATGCATACATGTAAGTATGCATGTGTGCCTGTATACAAGCATGTATACATGTGTATGTATGTCTGTATGTATGTATGCATATTTCTTTATGAAAGCACTTAAAACACGACTAATGTCAGTACAACTGTATCTGAGGTGAAGATGTATGTGGGGCCAAGATGGAACCATGCAAAAGCCATGGTGAAGTAGTTCGTCTTAAGAAGTTATTTAAAAGATGAAAGCAACTTTGCAAATCGGGCCTTTTGTGGTAGACAATTCCAGCTGAAGCCACATGATCCTACAATTGTCCTGAACCTCAGTTCTAGCAAATAGCCAGTACCAGAAGAACACAATAGTCTAAGAGGGCAACATGGTGCTAGCAACATATAAAGGTATGATGGAAAGATGCAACATATGTACATCATAAATGTATGACGCATGTAAGTGCACATGTATGCAAGTAAGTTTGTACAACTGCATGTATGACATGTGTATGTTACTTACACATATACATACATACACATACACACATAAACATATATTCATACATACACATAAATAAACATGCCAACACACATACATGCATATTTATGTGTATGCCATCAATGCTCTGTAGCACATTCACACTTGCACTTTCGAATTTTGGAAGAGGGCAATATACAAAACACTTGTATTTTTTAAAAACAGTTTAAAAAAACAGATGTATGTAACTCATTTTAAAACTAAAAACCACCAATTGTGAGACAAAGGAAAACTGTCTCAACCTGTCTCTCGATGACGTCTGACGGCCAGTCCATGACATGTTGCGTCAGCTGACTGTTAACATAGTTGGAAAGCGTTGGCATCATCGAAGTCAACGACGCTATGCATGTTACAGCAGTGGGACATGGCATGTTGGCAGGGGCAATCTCATCCACATTCGAATCACTAAAAGAAATGAAGTACCAAGGGCTATATACAGAGCAGGAAGATGACGGATGAAAAGGAGCAGAGTTAGAGATAGGAAGAGGGACATAGGCAGAGACAAGCAGATAAATGAAGGACAAGAAGGACGCTGAAGCAGAGGCACAGACAGGAAGAGGGACAAAGACAGAGACAAGTAGAGAAATGAAGGACTAAAAGGACGCAGAAGAAAAGGCAGAGATAGGAAGAGGGACAAAGACAGAGACAAGTAGAAAAATGAAGGACTAAAAGAACTCAGAAGAAGAGGCAGAGCTAGGAAGAGGGACAAAGACAGATACTGTGACTGTCTGTGAGGACTATGACAAATTCTCTTGCATGGTTTAGCTGTATTGTTTTGCCTTTGTTGTTTAGATCATCAAAGTAACTCATTGTAATGTAAATTAAACATTCTGCATGTAAAGCAATCAACGTTATAGGGGACAGCCTTGAATTTATCAGGTCTAGTAACCCTTTAAGTTTGTCCTATTGACATCTCAGCAGTAACATTCGAGTTTCTTCCGCAAATTTCAAATTCCTGTAAATATCTGTTGTTGATGATTCAGTAAACAAACAGTAAACGAAA
Organism: Norana najaformis; assembly: GCA_964023275.1. Taxonomy (NCBI): domain Eukaryota; kingdom Metazoa; phylum Annelida; class Clitellata; order Crassiclitellata; family Hormogastridae; genus Norana; species Norana najaformis. The sequence goes on along the minus strand of OZ029916.1, from coordinate 2,032,063 downwards.
GCAGAGACAAAGACACAAAGAGACATACAAAATGTTAGTGAATTTCATTTTCGTAGCCTAAGCATGCTAATCTAATCTAATCTAATCTAACCCAATCTGGAAACTTCTACAGCACCATAATCTCAATGCACAAGACATCAAACAGTTGCATGCATCTCAGCAATTCTATCCAAAACTCACAGACAACCGTTGCACCTCTGAACTTTGTGAGGAGGGCATTATCAAATGACAAAAGACACACTACCACAACGGCAATTAATTAGGCAATTAGAGGTTTTGCAATTAGTTTGTTTTGTTTGCAGGGTTCTATTTCTGTTGCAACAAATCCAAGATCTGGAAAAAGGTCATGCCCAGTAGGTGATGAGTTATGACATCTAAACTAGGTCATACTCAAAGTATTTCAGGGCACAGCTCCTTAACGAGGTCATGTGACCCAGTTTATGACCCCTGAACTAGATTTAGATACCTTGCAGAAGAGAAGGTGTCATACCCGAGTACATCTTGCACCTTCTCCAAATCGTTATCACAGGAATGGTTGATTGCTGATGGTGGCGTCTCAACGTGCACGGAAAACCTTCGATTTGTATCAACGGCTTCTATAGAACACGAAGATTCAATGGTCCCTGAAAATCAGATGAAATTAAACTTAAGGATAACCGAGTACAAGCATGTCCTCTTGATTTTGTTGATACAACAGACAAATTAAGTCGGGTTAGTAACTTAGTACTTGGGTCACCGTTCTTGGAATACCATGCCACATGGCGCCAACTCAGCCCTTCATCCTTTAGTAGCCGCTAAACCAATGCATGCATACATACATACATTGATTGAAATTTTATTGACATCAGAGCACCAACATACCAGAAAGTACAACATAAAATACAAATAAGCATATGCACACTTCTGGGGCAGGTCAATGGGTCAACCGAAAAGGTCAGACATATTGGTTTAAACATTAACACATACATTCCTACATACGTCCTCCATCCTTTAGAAGCCGCTAAACCAATGCAAGGTGGGAGGTTTAAAAAAGTATCTGGTCTCTGGATTGTTGCGATTATCTTTGCACCTTAGCCAAATGATCCTTCAACTTTGAGACCAAGCTTGTGAGAAGTTTCTACACAGATGTGCAAACAAGTTTGTTACCTTCACATGTGTTACCTTTATATGTGTTACCTTTACATGTTTACTTGTACACCTCTGAGGAGTTTCTAGGGACAATGGACTCACCTGTGGTCACAGTCAAACGAGGATCAGAACATCTTGTCAGAGTAGGCGACACGGTTGAATGATTCTGACCGGCGTTTTGGATTTGCAAGAGCTGTGCAATCAGCTGCTGAAGCTGGTTACGGTACTGCGGCTGAGTAAATCGAGTCTCCAACTTTTGTAGCATCTCGACAGCTGAAACAGTTCAGACAGTTGCATGCTCGTTGTTAACACCTAATACCTTTAGAGAAATTTGAGTTACTGTAGAAGTTATTAGAATAGATTAGACTAGGCCAAACACATACATACATACATACATACTTATATACACACAAACCTACATACACACATACTTATACACACACACATACTTACACACATACATAAACGCATGCATAAATACATTTACACAAACATTCCTACATACATACACACAAACATACACACATGCTTATATACACACATACATACATGCATGCATGCATACATGCACTCATACATGCATGCAAAAATACATTTATACATACATTCCTACATACATACATTCATACATACATACATACAATCATACATACCTACCTACATAATACATACATATACACATACACGCATGCATTCATACATGCATGCAAAAATACATTTATGCATACATACATACATACACACAAACACACACATACATAAACACAAACACACATACATACATACACATATTTTACATGCGTATGTACTAACTTTGATGAATAAGCAGCTGATCAACCGAGCTGGATGGCTCATCAACCAGTCTACCTACTGAATCGAGAGCCAGCACCAAAGCTCTGTCAAACGCAGACAACGCCAGATGGGAAAAGTTTTCGGACACAGTCAGCACTGATCCATCAGCTGTCCATCGCACAACGTCCCGAAGCGCAGCAAGTGCGTTTGCAACAGTCACGTTCAAAGCATGTGGATCGCCGCCGTTTGAGGACAACGAGGCCACGCTGGCCTGCGAGGACAAGCAGGGCTGCGAGGACGAGCAGGGCTGTGAGGACGAGTAGGGCTGTGAGGGCAACATTGAGGGATGGTTTTCTGAGGCCTCTGGTAAGCTACGATGACATCTGTCTGTCCAGTTGTCATCCGTAGCAGTCCGGTCGTTGATCGTTGGTGAACCTTCTGGCGAGATGTCCATGTCCTCGTACATTACACCGTCTGTTGATGGAAAAAAGCATTTCATGAGTGTTTGAAAATGACAGCATGAACCTGCCATTGGATCTTGACCTGAAACCGAATCTGATCTTACCAGCCTTTCAATTTGTTTTGACTGAGCGCCTCTGAAAAAGCTGGTTCCTGCAACTTAGCTTTCTTTTGATGCTGTAGAAATCTCAAGATTATGATTGTCACTATCCTAAATGACAAGTTTGTCTATATGCTACATCGTTGTCTGTTCCGAGGTTGTTGTGAAGTTTTTTGGTCAGAAGGAGAAGGGTTCGAGTACCCCCATAGACGGTTACTGTGTAGGGACCTTGAGCAAGTCCTTCACTCACAACCGCTTCACGACTCAGATTCAGATTTACTGACCTAGCACACATAATAAATGCAAAATAATAATAATAATTATAACATCACTGAAGATTAGCCATCCCAGAACAATGCAATCCCTAATTTCTGAAATCCTGAGTGATCATAAGTACCTCTGGTAAAAAAAATAATAATAAATCTTTCACGGATTGCTTATCATCCACAGCTTGTCTTTCGGTCTCAGAAACCTTACACATTGCAACTGGTTCTGTCCAATGGATTATGCTTTTGGACTGCGGTTTTGTACTGCCTCCTGCATTATGATAATGTCACTATAGAAGTTCCCAGATTAGATTAGATTAGATTATGTCATTGAGACTGTTTACAAAACAAATACACGTACTCACCATAAGTCTCCACACCTCTTCCCTTACACATCTGTTCCTCCGTAGACGCTGCCCACGGCTGAGCCCATCCATAACAGTCAACTAAAGGCGAGTCACCGTACCCCGCGGGTCCCTTCCACGGAAGTATGGAGCTCTGCACAGAGTCTGTCTTAGCGGAAAACTTTCCCACATTTGGAAAGGAATTCCCCGATGACTGTTGCAGCATGAAAGTCTGATGTGATACATCGCCGTTTGGAACTGTTGATGTTGCAGACTGGTTCCTTGGCGAGTGGAGATAGAAGGCACCTAGCGAAGTTGGCGAAGGAAATGGTGAAAATGGAAATACAGGTTTGGAATTGTCCCTGGAATCATCTGGACCGTGTGTGGAATGCGAGCTGTTCCTCCTGGCCGCTGAAATTAGAAATTTAAGCGTCACCGCTAATAAGAAACTAATATTTAGAAATTCAAACAACGTTGGTAATATTCAAACTAAAGAAATCTAAACCAAATCAAAAATGGCAGTGTAATTCAGCAGTTTATCATGTTTATGATATTACAGATAACAATAATATTATAAAGTCGATCATAAAAATAATGTCATAATGATTATGATTCTCAATGATTCTGTGGCAAATACCTCCAGAACAAAACAGTCATATGTGATGGTGAACACTGGAGCTATCTGCCAAATAATATGATGATAAACAATGTTGTTTAAAAGAGGAGATATGGTGAGTAGAGTTCTCGAAATCAGGTGCAACAGGAATATTCCCCTAAAAAGCACTGCAGAGAAGTCAAAAATAACGTACAGTGGTGACTATGATCGTTACGTTGCGACTTCTCTTTCTTCTTAGCATCTTTTGACCGACTTGTGTTGTCCTCTGACCTGGAATAGCAAACATTTCAGTGATGACGAGCCTAGGTGACTCAAACGCTCCCGAGTGGCTCATTCTTTAAACAGATGCAATATAATCAGTAAAATTCTATGCGTGAGCAGGCAGATTCACATAGACACATCCATCCGAATCAAGCCTTTGGGTTTTCAACCCAATTTCATCCACTCGTTATTCAACTATCATTCGCTAAAGCATCAATTCAAAATTCAAATGACAGAAAGACCAAAAGTGTTGCTGTGCGGTCCCACAATGTTTGAACCAACCCACCAGCCATCTAGCCAGTCATCTAGCCAGCCAGCCAGCCAGTCATCTAGCCAGCCAGCCAGCCACCCAGCCAGCCACCCAGCCATCTAGCCAGCCACCCAGCCATCTAGCCAGCCAGACATCCATCTAGCCAGCCAGCCATCCAGCCATCTAGCCAGCCAGCCATCCATCTAGCCAGCCAGAAAGCCATCCATCTAGCCAGCCAGCCATCCATCTCGCCAGCCAGCCAGCCATCTCGCCAGCCAGCCATCTAGCCAGCCATCCATCTAGTCAGCCAGAAAGCCATCCATCTAGCCAGGCATCTCGCCAGCCAGCCAGCCAGCCATCTCGCCAGCCAGCCATCTCGCCAGCCAGCCAGCCAGCCAGCCAGCCAGTTAACCATATACCCAGCCAGCCAAATTGCACTTGTACCTGACAACAAGAGAAAAAAGCAAATTGGACTTGGTCCCTTACGGATCAATCCATCCTTCCGGTTTCTCCCATCGCGAGACCTCCGTCCTACAGTTGTAGTAGTAGACTTTACCAGATGAACTGACGTGCTCTGACCATTCACCACAGACGCGCAACGCTGTTCTTTGCACCTAAAACAACACCACACACAGTAACATGCTAATACTATTATTACATAAACTATTATTATTATTATTACTATTACTATTATCACTATTACTACTATTACTATTACTATAACTATTATTATTATCGTTATTAGTATTAGTATTGTAAGAACAATAATCTATTATACTAACAACACAAAATAATGTAATGCACTAACACGATCTGCTTAAGTAATATATTAATGTCAAATACTAACATGATGCACTGACATTACTAATGTACCATTCGAATATAATGTACAAAAGTAACGTGCTAACATTAATTTTATATGCTCATGTAATGTTCAGGGAATTCACCATCCAGGTGGCTAGAAATATTTCCTGGCATCAACATGTAACCAGGTCTGAAACAAAGGCTACCCACACTCTGTTAACTGAACCCATAGAAAGCAAAAAGGAGCAGAAAATGGGACCCCCCAACAGATATATGATTGCAGTTTCACCTGAAGCAATCCCGATCAAAATTCCTGGATCCCGAGCCCGGGGAAGACCCAAGATGACATGGATCGATAATTTTAAATCGTGTACTGAATTACTGTTCGACCAGTTATTACAGGTGAAAAGGGACAGAAGCAGATGGCACAAAAATGTCTGTGGTGCAGCCAATCTTTGGCCTGAGGTCTTTGAAGACAAAACAAGACAATCATTGTAATTGTAACTGTAATCTGACATTTATAAAGCGCCACTTCAAGAATAGACTCATCAGAGGCGCTCCCGACCCGAACCAGTGAGACCACTGTCAAATAATACAGACTTGATCGATGTCATGTGTATTATGATAATGGTGCTACAGCAGTCACTAGATCTGATCAGACCTGATCTGAACAAATTACAGATGAACCATGGAAATTGTATGGTATACCTCGGCTTTCTTTTTCTGAGATCTGATTTCATTTTCCTTCTTCTTCTTGTCTGACTGCGGTGTCTCAGACGGCTGCCCTCCTGTATCACAAAACAAAATCCAGCAACGGAATGAAGATATATCAAAAAGAAACCTGCTGAAGAAAACTGAAGGAGCAAAAAGTGTTAATTTTGAACAAATCTCTGACTATGTGTCTGATTATATGTGATCACTAGCTACTGATTTGTCAATGCAATGAGTATGCATAAATAATAATAATAATAATAATTGATGATGATGATGATTGATGATTGACGATGGTGGTGGCGGCAGTGGTAGTGATGATGATGACGACGACGACGACGATGGAAACAATAACAATATTTATGCTAAACATTAAGTTACATAAACTTACAATTTTTTCTCAAAAAATGATGGCATTTGTACCTTTGCTTTGAGAGGATGATTTGCTGTCCAAATCATCTCTTCTACAACCATTTCCATTGACTTCGTGCTTTTTTCCTGTTTTCAGTTTCTTGTTCAAGGGTGGATGGGTGTCGCCTGGAGAAGTCATCCCCATCTAAAAGAACAGAACCATCTCCTTTCATTCATTCATTCATTCATTCACAGCCTATTCAAGATAATCGACTGAGCAGGTTCTCTAGAAGCAGTGCTATTTAAATTCCCTATTACAATTACGGAGGCACTCCCAGCCCTTTCATTCATTCATTCATTCACTCACTCATTCATTCATTCACTTATTCATTCATTCTTTCTTTCTTTCATTCACTCATGCATTCATGCATTCGTTCATCCATTGCAAGCATTTATATAGCACCCCTTCAAGACATCCACTCAAGGTTACTCTCAGTCCTGCCCCAGTGAAATAGAACAGAAAATCCTGAACAAGGCCACACAACTACAAGTCAATGATTTCCTAATGAAAAACCTGCAGCACAAGAAATCTATTTAATCCAGTGACTTCTATAGCGGTGCACACAACTGTAGTCAATAACTGTAATCCGCTGGACGTATCCAGTCGCAAAACAATACATCTGGAAAACTTATTCAGGCTATGGCAGGTAAGTAAGAAAAAGGTAATTCCAGCAGGAGTTACCTTTACCTTAACTTATATTTCTCTAACAGATAAGTTAAACTGAGTTAAGCATGAGGGATCATAATATATCTATTGCACTAACTCCAACAGCTTTTTCAGTTGAAACGCGAGCAGCATGTCTAAGAACAACAAAAACAACAACATGATCAAATTCAACTCGAATCTGAATGCCATAGTCAAATTTGTGAACATTTATTTTTATGCATGCACAAATGTATGTACTTATGTTCATGTATATGTGCATGCGTGTGTATATGTTTGTGTGTATATATATATAGAAATATGTATATATATATATATACATATTTAATTACGTATGTGTGTGCATATATGCATCTAATTTGTAAATACTGTGCATAAGTAAGAAATCGCGTATTTAGGCGAGTAAATTATACTAGCATGCAAGTATAAGCCAGCGTAAGCCTCTCTCGAAGTCTCTGTCCGCCTGAGTATCTTTCAAATGCGCGCTTCTCCCTTTCCGTAAATCGCCAATAGGTACCGAAAGCCCAGAGGTAAACATTTATACTTTTGCATAAACGAAACTGCCCTACGTCTCAAAACTGTAAAACTATTACATCATCTACCCTTCATTAGGCCGTGGAAGTTTCTTTGCATTCATCACCATGAATGCCACAGTCACCTGAAGGAAACTCGAGCTAAGCAAGATTAAATCAAATCAAATCAGAACGTTTAAACAGAGGAATTCTCTGCCCAAATATTTAGCCGATGCACAACAGACGCCATTTTGGAATCAGAGAGAGGCAGCGATCAATTTACAGGGTGGGGTAAGGAAGATTAGCTAGGTGGTTTTGCCACTTCTAAATAAAGAGGATTATAACCCAAAATGCGATCTAATTTTATAGGAGTTTCCTTCTGAAAACAGTAGATTCAAAAAAGCTTTGTTTACATACGCTTTCTTTAGAATATATGTGTAGGCCTTATTTCTTCTTATACAATTCCCTGTGAATAAGCTGGTTCTTCTGGACTCCTCTCTGGCTTTTCGACCCGGACTCACCATGAACTTTGGCTTGGGCAAATGATTTTGTTTAACAGCGACCATCGACTGATGCCTCGAGCAATATTACAGTGACGCTATAGAAGTTTTAGGATTAGATTAGATTCCCGCGACTTAGCTTCGTTGGCGCTGTAGAAATCTCAAGATTACGATTAGGATTTAACAAGAAGATTTGACTGAATGGGCTGAAAATTTTTAAAGGCTTTTGATTAATTTCTGTAAAACATATTCGTTTGCAGTTGTATACTCTTTCTGGACGAAATGTTTGTTTACTTGCCCAGTTACATAGTAAATTTACTGCAGCGAATTTTTGTAATTCGTCTGTTTTGAAAAATACTTTACTTACTGAATTTGAAAATAAGCAGAAATTTGCCTCATTAATTTGGCTTGGGTTGGTTCTAAAATAGTAACTTTTCGAAACATGCTCCTAATTAATAATTAAATTAATAAATGGACTGTAATGATATTGAATTACGAATATGGGTAAGCCTATAAATAATTTTGCACAGACCAACATTTCTATTCAATATGCGTATTGCAAACATTTATAGTTTTTGACCGGATGTTCTACCAGAAGTACCGTGAATAATATTCGAGTCGAAGTGTTGTGTATTTACAATTGTGGTCAATAAATATTTATTAAATACATAATTAGTTGGCAATTATTGGTAAGTATAGAAATGCTTTATTGTGCTACACATTACATTTATAAACATTAATTTGAAAACTGTATTGGGATGGTATAGTGTTTATAAAGGTTGCAGGTGGACCTGGTCGCTGGCATCGAGTGAATTTGTTGCGGTCCGTATGGAAAGAGATGTGCGTATGCATATGTAAAGGAGTTTGTTTTTGCAAAAATAATGTGACATCCTGACCGCAGTTCACTTCTCTTCGTGGTCTGGGGCCAACTGGCCTTTTTCTAGGTCTGCGGCATCTCGAGGCTGGGCTAGGAAGAATGTCCCCTTTAAGCCGAAAATGCTGTGCACGGATTTCTAAACTCGCTGTGCGGGAAGATTTTATTTGGATGACTTTAAATTGCTTGATCATTTTTAGCAGTTTGCAAAGCCATAAAACTGCTGCACGGCCACCATTCGCGCACCTTAGAGCAAACACTGTCTAGGAGCGCTTCTGAGTAGATATGTAAATTTAACGAATAAGTGAATATGAAATTACACAAAATTGGCATTATTCTTTATCTAACAAAAACTTGTGGAAGTCGTGTTTTAAAAGCATTTTTTAAGTGTTTAATTTCTTTAAATTTCAGGTCGGTGTGTGGATTGACAGATTGATTTATTTCAGCCTCTTCAAATCTACTAGCGAACACTTGTGTAAGTCGTGTTTTAAAATCATTTTATAAGTTTCGATTTCTTTAAATTTCAGGGTTAGGGTTAGTGTGTGGATTGACTTATTGATTTTTTTCAGTCTCTTCAAATCTACTTAAAATGGCCGATCGTCTCACACAGCTCCAGGAAGCTGCAAACCAACTAGCGGACCACTTCTGCAACGCGGTCGGAATCCTCCAGCAGTGTGCTCCTCCCGGGCAGTTCGTCGGTTTTGAGCGGTCTGCCACAAAGCCCCCTGCAGTAACAAACGAAGACCACGCGCTGCTCTTCGCTCAGCTCATCGCCCGAACCGCTAAGGACATTGACGTGCTCATCGATTCATTGCCGAACGAAGATTCTTCGCCTGAACTCCAGACCGCTAGCCTTCGTCGACTGGAACAGGAGAATCAGGAAGCGGCAAGACACCTCGAAGAGGTCGTTCAGCGGGGCGAGAAACTTCTTGGGCAAATACAAAAGGCTCTGCATGACATTTCACAGTCACAGCTTCACAGTCAGATGTTAGAGATCCAATCGAAACAGTCACCATAAAAATTAAGATCACAGGCTGATTAACGAAAGACCGTTTTTGTGAAATTTTAGTAAACGGGTTGGTGAATAAAAAACCACGTCATAAATGTAAATGTTTGCATTTTTCTATAGCGACCATAGAGCCTGCTCATTTTTCAATTAATTCATCAGATGAGATCCTTCACCCCATTTGAATGTGTGCCATGCTATTTAAGGACCCAGTGTACGGACTGTGCTTGTGAGGCTGATAGTCAGGTTTGCTTAGAAAAATGAATAGTTGGGAGCTTAAACAAGGTGCCCTAATGTTTATTGAATTAGTAAATGTACACGTTTTTCTATAGCGACCATTTGGCCTCAGCCCTGCTTATTATTCAATGAATTAGTTAAGTGAAAACCTTCACCACCGCTGCCCGTTTGAATGGGTACCATGCCATTTAAGGTCCTCGTGTAGGGACTGTGTTGGCCCGAGATTAAAATCTCTTAAATAAGCCACAACCAGGACCCAAACCATAGAACATAACTTGTTTGGGTCATCTTTTTCCCACTGGACCATCAAATTCTGGCATTAAACACTTTTTGAATATAATCGTTGGTAGAGAAAACATTTCTTTGATATCAGATCCATTCTATGCAGAATAAGAGTTGGCTCTAAACAGATGTGTGTGTGTGTGTATGGGTTAATAATACCTCAGCCAAAACCACACAGAGCATTTGTTTCCTAGTTTAGCAAATCATCCCTTTTGGGGAAAATCTAATGTTTCTCCCCATTAGATTTGACCTTTTTTGTTATAATGTTAGATGTTATATGTCGCCAGTTATAAACATACTAAGCGGACCATCAGTCTAAGGCATTTATTATGTATGTTGTAACTTTCCTTGTGCCCCTTTCTAATACACAAGATATTAATCAATGAGACATTGTCTGCTGAGAGGTTCTTAATAAAAGGCACTGTAGATACAGATAGGGGGGTCGTCCAATAAGGACGTCTGCAAAGAGGGAAGGAGGAAGCACCCACTGCAGACAAGGGGAGGAGGGACTATGCCCAATGCGGACGTCCCCATCGAAATTTGGTAGTTATTTCTGTACAGCATCTTGCCTTAAACACCAATTTCAGTCAAGATACTGTCATGTCATGTCATGTAATCATCTCTGGACTGGATCCAGTCGTTGATTTCTCTATGACATCCCTCCACAAATCTCGTTTCCCGGCCATCTCCTGAAGGGTCATTCTCCGTCTGCCCTCCGTTTTCCCATAGATAGTAACTCCGGCACCTTTCAGATCCTCTTCAAGGCAGTCTATCCATCTTCTTTTCGGTCTTCCCACTGCCCTCTTTCCGTCCGGTTTGTATTTAAAGATTTTCTTTGGATTACGGTTCTCCTCCATCCTCAGGACATGTCCTGCCCACTTCATTCTTCTTTTCTTAATCACATTGTTTATCAATGGTTGTTGTGTTCGTTGTCTAATACTTTCATTCGTTACATGGTCCTTATAGCTAACTCTTAGTATTCTTCTGAGCCATTTGATACTGTACTGGGTTGGATCTTTAAGAGTCCCTTTGCTGGACATGGCAGAATTGAAGTACCCCACTCTATAGCACAGTTAGCACTGAAAGATCAACAAGATAGCTTGTTCTAGGCTTTAGCACTCTGTTGGAATGCAGACTTCCGCAAACGGGGAAGGGATAGTCCAACATAGGTCAATATAATCAGATGTCCTTTTTGGATGACATGGCATGTGTTGGTACATGCAAGTTCCACAGCTGAATTACTTTGGGCATCCACATCTCTGTCAGTATCCGTATAACATATCTAATCTAAAGACTTCTGTAGCGCCGTTATCATAATGCCCAAAGCATCAGTTGATGGTAGTCGCTTCAAGTCAAAATTGCAGTCAAAAATCATAATCCGTTGGCGAAATCGGGTCAAATTCCGATAGGTCAGAGAAACCAGAAGCCAGGCTACGGTGGGTAAGCAAGTTGAAAGAGATGTGTTTTAAGTTACAAAGTCTTTAAGTACACACAGTATTTGTTTATTAGCAACAAACAAACAATCAAGATATGTTTCATCTGTCATTCTACCTTGTAATACAAAATTATCTAGGTGCTATATGGTCATCACTGTCTGTTGCACAAGCTCGTGAATTTCTCTATCCTCAAACATTTTCCGGATCAAAGTTTTCTCAGTACACTAGCTTGGAGTTTTTCTACGCAGAACATGTATAATTTCCAGATCAAAGTTTTATCAGATCTAGGTGTTCAGAACATTATAAGCCGAGAAATTCCATCCTTGTCAGATCCTGTGCCGAAGGAAAAAACTCGTAAGGATTTCTTTCCTGTCCATTCTTTTTCCAGTTTTATCCCAAACACAAAGTATATGTACATGTGACAAATAAAAGTAGCGCCACCTAGAGGAACCGTACGACAACAATGGTGGCGAATGAAATGAGCAACGTTGTCCAAGTACTGATTGATATCCGTTGGGACCCAAGCTGAAAAATAAAACAACATCAAATCTTACTTTTGAAGCTTTCTTGTTTGTAAACAATCAATAGTGTAGCTCTGACTTATTCAAAATTGACCTAGCTTCTCCAATGGATTATGATTTTGGATTGTACGTGATTGATTTTTGATTGATGCGTGATTTTGGATTGTGATTTTGACTTGAAGCGACCATCTGATGCCTTGGGTATCATGATAACGGTGCTATAGAAGTCTTTAGATTAGATTAGGTTAATCATTGTGTGATTTGAATCCCAGACGTTAAGTTGAAAGTAAGCATCTGGCCTTTTGACAACTAATTTAACATGCAGGTGGGGCTATAAAATGTGGGCCTGCTTCGGAATTACACCTGAATTACAACAATTATCTGACCCATCCTACACCAACACTTCACCCCTTGCAATCTCTGCAAAATGGACAACATTCCTGATTCCTTCTCTTCCTCTTCTCTCACTTTCCGTTTCAATTCCAAGCACCATCCATCATAGCCGTCTGACTGTCTGCTTGTCTGACTCTTGGATCTTGACCTAGAACTGAATCTGACTTTATCCGCCTATCAAGTAAGTTTTGATCGAGTGCCTTGTTCCCAAGACTTAGCTTTCATTGGGCTCCCATACTGAAGAGGCTACCCAACGCACAACACCCAAAATATCACAGTCACCCGAAACCAAGCAACCACATAAAAACCATGAGGCCAAGATATCATTAGCAACGTTGTCAGAATCGATCGGAGAACATGTTTGTTAGTCTCGAGACCGCGGTCTTGGTCCTGAGACCGTCTCGAGACCAAAAAATGCGGTATTGGTCTCGAATGTGCCGGTCTTGGTCTTGAACCCTCTGGCCTTGTTGGTCTTGAACCCTGTGGTCTTGGTATTGGTCTCCAGCATGTGGTCTTGATGGCAACTCATGGGATTAGTCGTTGTTAGGTATTTACTGGTCATTTCCGATCATTAGATCGACCTGAAGTTCTTTGCTTTTAATTGATTTCCGGCGTGTTAACTTCCGTCTTTTTTCCCCGCTCTTTCGGTTCCACCGTAGATTACTAAGGAATGAGTGACTCTACAGTTTCTTTAAGAATTGTTAAGAAAAAACAGCCCTTATCTGTCAGTCTGAATATTAAGTAAATGTATTCAGAATTTTTATTCATGTTTCGTTATAGGAATTGTAATTAAATTCTGTTGTATTGATAATGTTATTTTAAATTCAATTTTCATTATAAAGTTAAAAAATATAGTTTGTTAAAATTAAAATTTTTTTACTTTTTCCTTGTTTTGTTCTTCAGGTCAACTTTCTATTAACGTTGTATTTATTTGAACGACTTTATATTGCCATAACTTTAGAATAACATATTGCTGTGAATTCCGAAACGTTTATGGTCTTGATCTTGCTTGATCTTGGTCTTGAACCCTCTGGTCTTGGTATTGGTCTTAAATGCTCTGGTCTTGGTATTGGTCTTAAATGCTCTGGTCTTGGTAAAATGCCCTCTGGTCTTGGTATTGGTCTTAAATGCTCTGGTCTTGGTATTGGTCTTAAATGCTCTGGTCTTGGTGTTGGTCTTAAATGCTCTGGTCTTGGTGTTGGTCTTAAATGCTCTGGTCTTGGTATTGGTCTTAAATGCTCTGGTCTTGGTGTTGGTCTTAAATGCTCTGCTCTTGGTATTGGTCTTAAATGCTCTGGTCTTGGTGTTGGTCTTAAATGCTCTGGTCTTGGTATTGGTCTTAAATGCTCTGGTCTTGGTGTTGGTCTTAAATGCTCTGGTCTTGGTGTTGGTCTTAAATGCTCTGGTCTTGGTATTGGTCTTAAATGCTCTGGTCTTGGTGTTGGTCTTAAATGCTCTGGTCTTGGTATTGGTCTTAAATGCTCTGGTCTTGGTATTGGTCTTAAATGCTCTGGTCTTCGTATTGGTCTTAAATGCTCTGGTCTTGGTATTGGTCTTAAATGCTCTGGTCTTGGTGTTGGTCTTAAATGCTCTGGTCTTGGTATTGGTCTTAAATGCTCTGGTCTTGGTATTGGTCTTAAATGCTCTGGTCTTCGTATTGGTCTTAAATGCTCTGGTCTTGGTATTGGTCTTAAATGCTCTGGTCTTGGTGTTGGTCTTAAATGCTCTGGTCTTGGTGTTGGTCTTAAATGCTCTGGTCTTGGTATTGGTCTTAAATGCTCTGGTCTTGGTGTTGGTCTTAAATGCTCTGGTCTTGGTATTGGTCTTAAATGCTCTGGTCTTGGTATTGGTCTTAAATGCTCTGGTCTTGGTATTGGTCTTAAATGCTCTGGTCTTCGTATTGGTCTTAAATGCTCTGGTCTTGGTATTGGTCTTAAATGCTCTGGTCTTCGTATTGGTCTTAAATGCTCTGGTCTTGGTATTGGTCTTAAATGCTCTGGTCTTGGTGTTGGTCTTAAATGCTCTGGTCTTCGTATTGGTCTTAAATGCTCTGGTCTTGGTGTTGGTCTTAAATGCTCTGGTCTTGGTATTGGTCTTAAATGCTCTGGTCTTCGTATTGGTCTTAAATGCTCTGGTCTTGGTATTGGTCTTAAATGCTCTGGTCTTGGTGTTGGTCTTAAATGCTCTGGTCTTGGTGTTGGTCTTAAATGCTCTGGTCTTGGTGTTGGTCTTAAATGCTCTGGTCTTGGTGTTGGTCTTAAATGCTCTGGTCTTGGTATTGGTCTTAAATGCTCTGGTCTTGGTGTTGGTCTTAAATGCTCTGGTCTTGGTATTGGTCTTAAATGCTCTGGTCTTGGTATTGGTCTTAAATGCTCTGGTCTTCGTATTGGTCTTAAATGCTCTGGTCTTGGTATTGGTCTTAAATGCTCTGGTCTTGGTGTTGGTCTTAAATGCTCTGGTCTTGGTGTTGGTCTTAAATGCTCTGGTCTTGGTATTGGTCTTAAATGCTCTGGTCTTGGTATTGGTCTTAAATGCTCTGGTCTTGGTATTGGTCTTAAATGCTCTGGTCTTGGTATTGGTCTTAAATGCTCTGGTCTTGGTATTGGTCTTAAATGCTCTGGTCTTGGTGTTGGTCTTGAACCCTCTAGTCTTGGTGTTGGTCTTAAATGCTCTGGTCTTGGTATTGGTCTTAAATGCTCTGGTCTTGGTATTGGTCTTAAATGCTCTGGTCTTGGTGTTGGTCTTAAATGCTCTGGTCTTGGTATTGGTCTTAAATGCTCTGGTCTTGGTATTGGTCTTAAATGCTCTGGTCTTCGTATTGGTCTTAAATGCTCTGGTCTTGGTATTGGTCTTAAATGCTCTGGTCTTGGTATTGGTCTTAAATGCTCTGGTCTTGGTATTGGTCTTAAATGCTCTGGTCTTCGTATTGGTCTTGAACCTTGTGGTCTTGGTGTTGGTCTCGGTCTTGGAATTTTGGTCTTGCTTGCATCACTGATAACGACTATTACTGTTATTAAACAGATGGAGTAACAGTAAGGCACCTTTTAGTCTATTCACCAGAGGGTACAAATGAACACTCCTATTTATGTTTAGACAATCTGGAGATATAAGTGGACAAGGTCAAGCCAGGCAGAACTTTATTTTTGGTTATTAATGGAAAAGAACAGAGCTTTACTTATACAACAGAAACTAAATTTATCACAACGTACCGTTGCATAGTAGTTGCACAGGTCTCCAGAACAACAATCGATGCATGCCCAGTCAAGGTACCAGTCACGCACGCACGACTGCTTCAGTGCTGCCTGTCGCTTGGCACAGTTCACCTGAGTGTCACAGTCCTTCGACAGGAAGTAGATGCGGTTGCCTCGTGGCGTCCAGTAAGGGGGTACTGTAAATTACAAAACAGTCCCCAATCAACAGCTGTTAGCCCTCAGGCAGCTGCCCAGGTTGCTTGTTCGGTAATACAGGCCTGGGTAACTGGTTCTACCAATATGTTTCTTAGAACATTAATCCGCTGTTAGCACCCCTAAATTCCATAGACAAGTTCCGGTTTCCACAACCAATCATTTTTTGACTGGGCTTGTCCGATGGATTAGTTTAATTTGTAATCAGATGATGCATTGTGTGTTATGATAGTATGGTAACTTTACCTGTTGAGAAACACATCAGCAATATTAGAAAAACTTTTTTAGAAGTTATTAGATTAGATTATAAAAGATTAAGTTAGATTAGAGCCTCTTTATGATCGTATTATAACAACGTATAATTATAACGAGATTCTGTCTCATAGGGGAAACAAATATAGGGTCCACACCGTGGCCCCTTTGTCAGAATTTGAGTCATAATGCAGCATGTTGTAAGGAGTCTCACGTGTACAAGCTAATCTAATTTAAAAGAAGATTATTCCCTTAATGTAACCGTGGAAGAGTCAGTAGGAAAATGTTAGCAACTTCATTCTTCTTAGCCTTGGCATACGAGGGCATGTGATCAGTCTTCTCCTTCACTGCCTGACCCTCCCATTTGCAGTGTACTCATTTTATAGCCAAATTCACTACAGGTCGCAAGAGGAGCAGAACTCTTAAAACATCCCTCTGCCCCGGTAGGAATTTGAATCCCCAACCTCAGGGCTAATGTTCCAGCATACTAACCGCTAGACTGTTACTCATCTAGTGAGACTTAGTTTAGTCCAATGGAATGCAGTGTTTTGCTCTTGCTCTTGCTGTTACCAAAACCCCCAAACACCATCACATCACTCCTGTTCTTAAGTCACTACACTGGCTTAAAATACCTGAACGAATCGAGTACAAAGTCCTATCACTTACATACAACACAATTCAATCTTCCCAACCCTCCTATCTTCGTCAGTTATTTACAATACAACCGCCTCGCTCAACCCGCTCCTCTTCTGCCTTAACACTTCTCCGGCCTCCAGTCACCTCATCCTTAAAATTTGGTAATCGCTCCATAGCCATAGCTGCCCCACCACTCTGGAATAAACTCCCCCCAAAACTGCGACAGTTTTCGGACCCATCATACAAACTCACCAATGCTCCACCGCTTGCAATTTCTGCTCTGGCCTTTCACTCAAAACTGAAAACATTCCTCTTCCACAGATCCTATCCTGACACCCCTTCTTCCTCTTATCTGCCTCTGCTCTCCAGCCCCAAACATCACCCACCGTAGCTGCCACGCTGTCTCTGCCTGACTCTTGGATCTTGACCCGGAACCGAACCCTTTTGCCTATCGATTTTGTTTTGACTGAGCGCCTGTGAATAAGCTGGTCCCCGCGGCGCGGCTTTCATTGGGTGCTGTAGAAATCTTGGGATTACGATTTGTTATTCATTGTGATATCACAGAGTCCAAAGGAAGGTAGTCATGTTTTAGTACGTAGTAACAGATAAGTATTTCAAAAAGTAGTCGGTTAGAATGTAGCATATAACGTAGCGAAGTGCACTGACTTGCCCATCGGATGTAGGAAGTGCAGGCGTCTTGGTTCTGTTCGCACTGTTTCGTTGTTTTAACGCACTTGTCTTTGTTGCCATCTTGGTTACTGCATGAATAGCACTCCAGCGCAAGTGCTACAAAACAAATCATCGCTTGTATGGTTCCAAAGTGCTAACTGCCGGCACATATTAAGGGCTGAACTCCAACAGAGCAAAAAACAACAAACAATTACTAGCCATAGCCTTAAAAGGAGCTATATTCGATGTCCTGATAAATAATAACAGTTTACATACATACATACACAGAGACATACACACACAGACATACACACATACACTGAGACATACACACATACCTTGTGAACTGTCGTTTGTTTAGATCGTTTGGATAGCCACGTGACCAGCGCTTTTGAGAGATGCTTGAAAGACGCTATATAAATGCTTGTTGCATTACGTTACATCTAAGTTGTTTTAAATTTTTAAAAATTAATGCTCTATTCAACTAAAAATTGGCTTATAAGTGAAATTATTACAACTAGCGCTTAGCTGCTACTAGCGCTGGAACCGAACCCTTCCTGCCTATGGATTTTGTTTTGATTGAGCGCCTGTGAATAAGGGCGCTGTAGAAATCTCGGGATTATGATTACGATTGATACTGTCATGGTAAACATCGCATAAAATAATCTTATACTTCTTTTCAAAACCTACAAATAACAGTTTTTCTCAGAGTATTCCACCGATATAAAAAGTGGCCAGTAAACTGGCTGTAACCACTTTATGGAACCAGTCATTACGAAAAATGGGGGAAGTTTGACAATTGTTATTAACGCAGGTAGCAAGGATGTGTGAAATTTAAAACATCATGACATCCTCCACAAAAACCAAAAGTTCTTTAATATTCCGGTCACCGCATATGCTATTCGGACGAAATTCCGTAAACAGAAAAAAACTTTACCTGTTGAGAAACACATCAGCAGTATTAGAAAAACGTTTTCCGTAGCCATTTTCTACCCCTAGTGTTTTTTCTACTCCCGAAGTTTACCAATACCTGTACACAGGTGTGGACCAATCAGCGAAGATGTCAGATAATCAGCATCGCCACCTAGCGAATAAGGTTTAAGTGGAAATAATGCATTATAACGATTTATATAGCGCCGTTATCGCAATGCATAAACCATGAGTCGCGGGAACCAGCTCATTCACAGGCGGTCAGTCAAAACAAAATTGTTCGGCAGAAAGGATTCGGTTCCAGGTCAAGATACACGAGTGAGACAGTCGGACGGCTACGGTGGATGGCGTTTGAAATTGAAGCAAGCAGAGGGATAAGGAGAAGAGGAAAAAGCAGGGTCAAAGTCATACGGTCGGTATAGATAAACGTGTAGGCCCTACATTTACGTTTTACATTTTTAAATTGTCCTTGGCGCAGCAAACCTTGACTCGAGGACAGTTGAATACAAGTTAAAGTGGCACCTCCTAGCGAACGAAACTACATGACCTTCACAGCTATGAAGCCTTACAATAAATAGCGCCTTCTTTCGAATGCTGCGCAAAACTTGATCTTTAACATATTAGAAGAGCCGTCTCGTAAGCTAGCCCGAGATGAAGCCATATGTATGAAGCGTTAGCGACTTCATTTTCTTAGGCTCGGCATATGAGGGCGAATGGCCTGTCCTCTCCATCACTGCCGGATCACAGTGCACCCCTTGCAATTTGTCCAAAGGGTCTTTCAATCAAACTAAAAATGTTCCTGTTCCACAAATCCTATCCAGTTCCTCCTCTTCCCTTACCTATAATGATGCTCCAAGTTTAAATACTATCCACCGTAGCAGTCTGTGTTTTTGCTTCTACTTCTTTTCCTTCTCCTCTTTCTCCAACTCCTCCTTATCCTCTCCTCTTCTTCCCTCCCCGCCTCCTCCTATTCTTTATCCTCTTCCTCTTTCTCCTTCTCTTTCTTCTTCTCTTCCTCCTCCTTCTCCTATTCTTTCTCCTCTTCCTCCTTCTCTTTCTTCTTCTCTTCCTCCTCCTTCTCCTATTCTTTCTCCTCTTCCTCTTCCTCCTTCTCTTTCTTCTTCTCTTCCTCCTCCTTCGCCTATTCCTTCTCCTCCTCCTCTTTATCCTCTTCCACCTTCTTCTCTTCCTCTTCCGCCTCTTCCTCCTTCTCCTTCTCCTTCTCTTCCTCCTTCCTTCTTAACTACTACAGCTAACCATTGATGTCGTTTACGAGTGGTGTGTAGGCCTAAATACAAAGTCAACTCGTCGTTACGAATAATAAAGTTTTTAATTCTTCATAAGCACAGCAAAGTTAAAATAGTTTTCTAATACAGTAAAAGATCATAAATTAAAATTTATCACCAGAGGTCACAAAAATCCTACATCAGTAGATAGAACAAAATATCGAATAACATCTCATTAACACACAGTTACACGTTCAGTAAATAAATTAATTAAAACCACACACTCTTTATATCATATATACATAAATTTATAAATATAATTATTGTATATATATGATAAGCAATATATATATATATTCATATATTAATATTGTATTAAATAATTATCATAAATATAATTATGCAATTTTGTGCTAATTATATATGCATATTGTGCTATATATTATCCCACCACTCTGGAATAAACTTCCGCCAGAATAATAACACTTATCTGACCCATCCTGCGAACTAGCGAACACTTCACTCCTTGCAATTTTTGCGCAGGTCTTTCATTCAAAATGTGAAACACTTCTCTTCCACAAATCTTGTTCTGATCCCTCCTCTTCCGCTTATCTCTCTTACAGCTGCAATTCCAAACACCATCCATCGTAGCCGTCTGACTGTCTGCTTGTCTGACCCTTGGATCTTGACCTGGAACCGAATCTGACCTTTTCTGCCACACCGATTTTGATTTCACTGAGTGCATGTGAATACGCTGGTTCCCGTGATTAGCTTTCACTGGGCGCTGTAGAAATCTCGAGTTCACGATTAGGATTAAGATAATAATCATACACAGTGTGTGATGCATGAGGATTGTTGTTGATTATAATTTGCCGTTTTTAGCATGATTCACTGTGAAAGCGATTTTTGTTATTGTCAGAATCAAGTCAACATCGGCGAAAATGTTTCGTATTTTCAACGCCTGGCCTATGCGTCAGTGTTACTGCAGAATTTGAAAGCTGATCCTGGCGACAGAATAGTATTCATGTCGCAAAACTCGCCAAGCTGGAAATCAGGAATCAAGGTTAGATGGTTCACTGTCGATCAGAATAAAAGAAACTCTACGCTCGGAAAACTATTTTTTGGGTTTAGCTAATGACACTCGTACGAGTGTTTATGTTCGCCAGCAATATGCAATTTCGATATGGGTGATAAAAAGGTGTATGAATCTGAAATACCAAAATGGAGGCCCTATGTTTCTGTAAACAATCTGTCCCTATGTTTAAGTAAACAGTCTGTAAATGAGTCGTGAAAATTAACTGACTGTGGACATTTTGATGGACTGAATCATACGCTCGTAAAAAGTGACACGTTAGACCCATGAAAATTTCAAACGAAATTATTTAATTTAAATTATATTAATTAAGTAATTTAATTTAATTATCAAACTGACGCATATTCTTAATTGGTGACTTGACTACCCTGTGACTAGGCTAATGGTATCAACAAGATTTGTCAAATAAAGACTTGCTCCCGGAAATTAAATAGCACCTTCTTGATTCCAACTGGAGGCGTATATGCGTGTAAGGATGTAATCTATGCAAAGGGATTGTATTTTTCGGCCGGACAGCTCGTTTTAAAATTTAGGATATAATGAATCAAATTTTCATTTGGACTTCAAAAGTTTGCTATTGCTTTGCTTATGACGGTTTTGGACGAAGATATTTTTATATGATTTTTTGATCTTATTTTAAAAGTTTTAACCAGGTGCTTAGCTTCGCCACGATCTTTCATTTTAGACTAATTTAGTTTATGATATATCCGCAGAATCGGCTCTGAATTTTCATCAACGGAATTAATACAATCAAACTGCGCAAAGGATCTCAAAAGCTTACATTTCTAACTGTAAGAAATAAACTGCAATAAGAATACTAATAACCATATAAAATACCAATGCTCATTTAGTAATTAATGTAGGCTTAGGCTTATTTAGAGTATAGTAGTCGATCCTGATATTACAGTGTAGGCCTCTAGCTCAAAGGTTAAGCCCCGATATAAGTAATGTACTATGGATATACAGATAAAATGTAAAATTAAAACGACACGGTTATGCTAAAACATAACCACTGAACACAATATTCTACAATCACAGCTATCGACAAAATATGCACAATCTATCAAACAATCGAAAACCGCTTGCAATAAAAATAACACGATTTACTTTTTATAACAACACCGTAAACGTACAGACAAGCTCACGTTCGTATTATAAGAATATAAGAATAGAACCCAAGAAAAATGTGCAAATCGCAAGAAGGTAATCATAGTCAAAAAACCGATCACAACGTTCAACAAAATGTGGAGGAGTATATATCAACGGTCGACTGTGATACCGCAAGCAAACAAGTACAGCAACTCACCACTATAATATATAATGCCTAGACAACTTAACCCTAGTATGACGAAAGCTCCACTACGACACAGCATTCACTGGATCACGATATCAAAAGAAAAACAATATGGCGTCAGCCAGCAATTCGAACAAAGAAAAAGAAAACACTACGGATGCCTACAGTAAGTAGCACTAAAACACGAATCACACAATCATGGCACGCATTTAGAAAGGCCCGTAATGCGCCAGGCCATCAGTCAGGTTAAGCTAGTCGATAAATAAGTAAGTGAACAGCAATTCTTTACGATTCTAGAGTGTACACACCGTAATGCCGACTACAGTTCGCTACAGTACGAAATTCCCAGCCTTCTTGCATGACTAGACTCAAAAGAAAAGCGGATTAGAATTTGACAACACATCACCTCTAACTTTTCTCAAATAATATCTCTTTAAATAATTCCTTATTTCACGATATAGTTAATACACATAGTTAAAATCGTTAGAGTAAATTTTCGGTGCTTCATAGTTTACAGTCGTAGTAGCACGAAAAGTATTTGAATAGTTGGACATTTATTTAGCGCCCTTAGTGAAACTCTCAAATTCACTGAAATATGGCGTAGTGAAAGACCTAAAATAGCCCACCTAAAATAAGCTGAACATATTTTAAAGATGTTTCAGTCAGTACAATTTGGATTCTCGTTAAAAAATTTAAAACGCGAGCCCAACTTTATAACACAACCATGAAAACCATTAAAAACTGAAATCTTCAGGCTATGCTATCCGGCTTCTGCTTCTGCATCCTTTTCATTTGCACCATCTCCAACGATTTCCACCTTTGTACCACCTTTTCTCTCCAGCTTGATCCCCGGATTCTGACTTGGGACCAAAACTGATCAAACAATCTGACTCGTGCGGACGTGATTGATACAGCGCCAGTGTTAAGCTGGTCTTCCTGACACTGATTTGTGTGACGCTCAGAAATTTTGGAGATTTACGTTAATAATTACACTACAATCTGTGTAATACAGTATGTTTTTCCCGATATACTTGGACAATTTCAAAACGTAGTGTTAAAGAGTTTAAAAGACACAAAAAACGTTTATTTAAATCTTTACAGCGGTTTTTGTCACTTGCATGTATGTATGCTTATATATGCACATCTGTATAATAATTTTCAAGGAAATCTCCCACCAGCGCTGTAAAGAAACCTAAAAAAGTATTGACGTTTGTAAGAAAGAAACAGAACGAACTGCATAGAAGCAGCTTAAGAAAATTACTTTCTTCCACATCAGTCACACTCTAAGCACAAGACATCTAAGAGTTTCATCTCGCAAGTCAAAAGTTAAGTCAAGTGTTAACATGTTGTACTCTACCCTGATACAATGTCATAGAAAATTGTGTCCGTAAGATGAATACAACAACGGGACTACCGCTCTCGACAGCGTACGCTGTGTCAGTACAGCACCAAACGGCCATTTTGGTCCAAAGAGCAAGGATATAACATGATCCCACCGCAGTACAAAGACTAAGAATATAGCAAGATGCCATGTATAGTACTCCCCTGAAAGATCGTGCACAACTAGAGACTAGCATAACATTCGGGATCAGAGAGAATGAGATCACAGGTCAGAGGGTAATAATGGAGACATCCTGAAACGACCGGCAGAGCATCTGCTGAATTCTCAGTAAAATCCTACCACGCATTGTGTTCAGCAGATGATAATGCATTCAACAATCTCTCTTGCAACTGTACACAAAACGGAAAACGGGCAAAGAGCTGGAAAAGGCAAATTCACATCTTGATCTACTTTCAAATATATCCGGAGACAAAAATATAAATTTCCAGTGACTTATTCGAATAACCAGTTTAAAATACGCACCTTGTAGAAATTAATATGGTGGTGATGATAGAGAAGGTGATGACGATGGTGATGATAATGGTCAAGTAATGTAAGATAAGAGTTCATTACACGATAATAGTACTTGTAATTGTACTTATTGTTATTAGAAAGCATCAACCGATGGCGAATCAAAATCAGGCTACAGAAATAGTAAGGATAGCAGTAATTAACAATAATGATGATGTTTATGATGACGACGACGATAATTACGATGCTGGGGATAATACTACTGCTGCTAATAATAATAAAAACCGTAGTAGTACTACATTTTAAAATTAAAATTAATTAAATAAATACGGCTCTGCTTGTTTCAGTATGACATCCTTGTGATCATAGTCCTTTGTCATACATTGTCATTTTAGCCAAAACGGATAATTAAAAATTATAAAAATTGATTTACAAATTTGATTAATTTTTATTTTAATTGATAAAAATCGAGGCAGATATTGAAATCAACTTAATCAAAATCTTTAAATTAAAAGAACAAAATTTAATCGCCATCCGCAGTATTTTCCGACAAGGTAGCCTATATTGGCCAAGACATATACAGAGGGAAATGTCCCTCGAATTTAAGCTGTAGCAACACTTGTTGAAACAGCCTACTGGTTTTTTAAATGTTGTGACACTGGAAAATATAATCCCTCTATTTTATTACAAGAACAGTTCCTATATACTGTCACTAAATACATTTCCAACATGGAACAATATAGCATCAGTATTTTTGGTAAATTTAATTCTCTTCAAAACATAGTTTGCCTAAAGAATTTCAACACTGGTTCCTTTCTCTGGAAGTTAAGATTAAATTTAAAAATTTGGCGTATCTGTGTTTCTATGCCCAATAACTATATAATGCCCATAGCAGGTGACTTCAAAAGATCATTCTCATCAGCACGAAATACCTGAAAAGTTCTGCGTGGTGCTACAAGACTCCACGATGGACCTGCGAGTCCAGAATGACAGCACCACGCAGTGCCACCGTCTTAAGAGATGCACTTCTGTTACTTCATCTTGGTGTTTCCGTTCATTTCCACCGCAACTTCTATTTTCTTTTTGTCTGGGTTCGCGCATGCGCGACAAGTTCAGTAGATGAGGCGGCCATTTTGATTCAGTACTGTACGAAGGATCGTTTCCCAGAGTAAGTTTTTTAATGGCAGTCGTGATATTCACCTTTGAACCCGGATGTGTGAGGTGCTTTAGTGACCGATTTTAGATTGCGCAGCATCCGGACCTGTAGGATTCTTCGGCGACAGTTCAAACACCGGTATACAATGTGTAATCCATTTTCTAGTAATTCAACGCGCACGTGTATCAGTTCGTCGTGACCAGGTCACGCCGCAGAGGTTGTTTCGGGTCACCGCCGTCGGAGGGAGTATCCGAGAACATGCCTGTGAGACAAGGAAGGGAGGGAGCGTGCTAGAAGGGCAGGTCGTTGTCTAGGAATATCTGCTGGATGAGCGCTGGCGGAGGAGGGACTAGCTCCTTGATCTCTTTCAGATAGGACAGCCGACGGATGCCCTCGAGACTCAGCCGACGCAGCTCGGGTATTTTGCCGAGTATCCGCGAGAAGAGGAGGCGCTGGCGCTGAGCGGCCGGGTTGTAGGTGCAGTGGTCTCTCAGGGCGAAGACGACCTTCATCTGGAGTTCCTCCACCTTTCCAGGTTCCTTCAGACCGTGCCGATCTGCGAAGCAACCACGACACATGGGCAATTGATGCAGCCGACGGAATGATGGATGGACCTGCTGACGGATGGAAGGATGGAAAGGTGGGAAGAAAGGTGGGAGAGAGGCAGGAAGAGGGAGGCAGAGACGGCGGGAGGGAGAGAGGGAAAGCAGACGTGTAGAAGAATGGATGAATGATCGATAGACGTTCAAACGCAGACAGATCGACGGTCGGATGAATTAGTATCAAGACAGACTGACTGTTCAGGGATAACCTTGAGACGGATGCAAGTGGTGACTGACTAACTGCCTTACTTATTGATTCAATTAATTTATTAATTATTGACTGACTGACTGAAATAAGGAATTAATGAATTAAAGACTGATTACTTAACTGCCCAACTGACCGACCGACTGACTGACTGACTGACTGACTGTGACTGACTGACTGGCTGACTGACTGACTGACTGGCTGACTGGCTGACTGGCTGACTGACTGACTTAAGGAAGTAATGAATTACTGACTGACTATTTAACTGCCCAACTAACTGAATTAAGGAATTAATGAATTAATGACTGACTACGTAACTGCCCAAATGACTGACTGACTGACTGACTGACTGACTGACTACACAAACTACTGGTTAAGGGAGCTGGTAAATAGCTATGTAGACACTTACGCGTGATTAGGGTGAGGGCCGACATGCATGCAAGGGATGAGATGTCGAGGGCTAGCCGCTGGAGGGAGCCAGCAAACGCCCAGATCGAGTCGGCCCAGTCGCCGAAGGCTGCCATACACTGGAGACGGTGCATGACGAGACCGTTGCAGAACGTTACGCGGTCGGAGTGTATGGTGGCCCTGAAAACAGCACAAGCCGAGGGCGAAATTGAAAAAGGGGTCATGTAGCGCCTTTTCATGGGTGCATTAAAAATGGTTGACGTTTTTTTGGAACACTAGGTATTTAGGTCGTTTATTGTTAGTGATGGATGTATTGGTGGATGAATGCATGAATATATGGATGGATGGATTAATAGGTGGATGGAAGGATGAATAGGTGGACGAATTGAAGGAGGGATGGATGAATAGATGGTTGAATAGATGGACGGATGAATAGATGGATGAATAGATTGATGAATAGATGGATGAATATATGGACAAATAGATGGATGCAGTATTGCTTGCTTGGCTGAGCAAGAGCATTTCCAGAGGGGCGCCACATTCTGGCAGTCCACCATGTACGGGTCTGGTCTGGGGCCCCGGCATACAACCAAGAGAGGCGGGGGGAACCCCCGCGCCTGTAGCTAAATCCGCCATCGAGATAGGTGGATGACTGGATGCATAGATCGATTGGTGAATGATTCTGAATGAATGAATGAATCAACGAATAAAAAACCTGTAAGCGATGCGAAGTACGACAATTTCGAGGGCAGCTGACTTGAAGAGGATCTCCTGGTCCTCCTTGCGTAGGTCACAGAACCCCGGAACCTTTTCCACCCAGTTGCGCACGGTATCTATAGACTGAACCAACGCATCGTAGAACCGGCGAATTCCGTGAACGGTTGGAAACTGTTCCTCCGGAAGAGGGACGCGGTACTGGAAAAATGGAAGCAGCAAGTTGTTACCTGACAGAGCGCCTGTGAATAACCTAGTCCCCGTGACGTGGCTTTCTTTGGGCGCTGTAGAAATCTCGGGATTACGATTACGATTACGATAAGTGGTTGATCAGTCGATATGGATTATAGTAATCGTAAACTTGAATTTTTCTATAGCGCCCAAATAAAGCTAAGTCTGAGGAACCAGGTGCTCAGTCAAAACAAAAGCGATAGGCAAGAAGGGTTCGGTTCCAGGTCAAGATCCAAGAATCAAGCAGGCAGGCAGGCAGGCGGCTACGGTGGGTGGTGATTGGAATAGAATCTGCGAGATAGATAAGGAGAACAAGAGGATTCAGGCTAGGATCTGGATAGGATTAAGTGACCGACTAACTGACTAACTGACTGACTGATTTACTGACTGACTGACCGACTGACAGCAAAGTTGGCTGCCCGTCTGACTTGTTGACTGATTGATTTATTTCCAAACTGACATAGGCAATAAATGCAGGACAGAGAAGCCTACTGATATGAGGCACGTTAGCCTATTGGTTACAGCGCTAGGCTTTTAACGCGGAGAGTATGAGTTCGAGCCTTCTCCACTGAGACGGTCACTGTGTAGGGACCTTGAGCAAGTCCTTGGCTCACGGTTGCTCAGCGCCATCGATGGTCGTATGTACCCTACTGAACTTTGGAAGGAGGCAGTATCAAACAGTACCATTTTGGCATTTATGTAGGTGGGGCATGGAAGCATAATGGATAGAGCGCTCGGCTTGTAACGCGGGAGTACGGGTTCGAGCCTTCCCTTAGACGGTCGCTGTGTAGGGACCTTGAGCAAGTCCTTCAGTCACAATTGCTTCGCGCCTCAGAATCAGATTTACTGACGTTGCGCTCGTAATAAATGCATAATAATAATAATAATAATAATAATAATAATAATAATAATAATAATAATAATAATAATAATAATAAAATAATAATAATAACAACAACAATAACAATAGTTATAGATGCATAGATAATAATTGGTGTATCTTGATGTAGGTGGGGGCGGCATTGCTTACCTGCGTGTAATCCAGATCCGGTGTGTCCGGTGCAGTGTCCAGTTCTGCTCGGACGAGGGCGGTGATTAGACTGACCGGGGGCGATGGTGGCGACTCCTGTGGACTCTTTGGCTTCGACGGGAGTCGACCCCGACGACCTTTCAACGAATCCGTTCTCACCACTACGCCACAAGAGACACAGATCGACAAGGTCAACTCTGTCTGGTAATGTAACATTGTCTGGTAGTGTAACTCAAAGATTTTACTTAACGCAACTTCCATTTACATCGGGTGTGGTAAGGTTAGGCCATTCAAGCGTAGAACGCTCTGTCGGTAGAATCGACCAATTGATTAAAGAAGACAATACATTTTTTAATCATAATCATAGACGATTGACTTGTAACCTCCTCCCCTGAGACGGTTAATCAGTACCATCGATTGATGCTTAGTCATTATTTAGTGGTGCTTAATGAATGCAGAAATAATAATAACAATAACAACAACAACATCAACAACAACAGCAATAATATTAATAATAATAATAATTTTATACTCATAATTTTTAGTTCCCTCAGGAACATTTCTACCTCGGGTAAAAATAATAATAATAGCCCAATCTATTCTAATGACAGCATCATCTGCTTCAACAATGCAATCGGCCCGATGGTAATTAACGACAACATTTTTCAACCAAAAGAAAATAGTCCTAGAAACAAAAATCGCACATTTCTGTTTTTATTTCTACACGTACAAAAAACTAAAAGCTAAGAACACAACCTGGTTTGTTTTAGTATTTTAAACCTAAAAAGAACATTTCAACCACGAGACCCTACTTCTCACGCCCTTGCTTAAAAGCAACAGTTTAGACCTACCTTCTTTGACCATTCCGACAGCCAGGCATTTCTGGAATCGACAGAACTGGCACCTGTTTCGACGGCGTTTGTCAACGGTGCAGTTGTGATCGGCCAGGCAGACATACTTGGCTCCCTTCTGCACAGTACGCTGAAAGTACCCGAGTCTTCCTTAGTATGCTATTTTGAATTCGTATTCGTAATCCCCAGATTTCTACAGCGCCCAACGAAAGCCACGTCACGGGGACTAGCTTATTCACAGGCGCTCAGTCGAAACAAAATCGATAGGCAAAAGGGTTCTGTTCCAGATCAAGACCCAGGAGTCAGGCAGAGAGACAGCGTGGCAGCTACGGTGGATGGTGTTTGGGATTGGAACGGAAAAAGAGATAAGAGGAAGAAGGGGTGTCGGAAGTCACAGCGTTGATCAACAGCGTAGGAGAACATACAGAGACTCAGGTAGAGATCAGCAGACGACGAAGTGAACAATCCAATGAAACTAAGAGGGACGGAGATAGGCAAGTAGAGAGCAAATGAGCAAAAAGCGTAGGGCTCGGATTAATCAAAAAGAGGAGTCTTTCATATCTTGCTACGGAAGAGTGGAGCCTGTCTGGAGAAAGAGATCATCCAAGGCACAATCCCTGGATCCCGAGCTCGTGGAAAACTCAAGATGATTTGGATAGGCGGCATCAAGTCGTGGACTGAATTATCATTCGACCAGTTATTACAAGAGACAAGGGAAAGAAGCAGATGGTACAGAATTGTTTGTGACGCAGCCAATCCTCGGTTCGAGGACGATTCAAGACAAGTCAAGACGGTAGCCAATTGGATAGGGCGCTTGGCTTGTAACGCGCAGAGTACGGGTTCGAGTCTCCTGACCTGAGACGGTTACTGTGTAGGGACCTTGAGCAAGTCCTTCACTCACAATTGCTCAGGGCCTGCGACTGATGCTTTGCAATTAAGTAATGGCGCTTAATAATTTCAGAAATAATATGCGAGCGAGCGATCCAGAGTATGAGTGAGCGAGTAAGTGAACAAGTGAGTAACTGGGGAAAATAAGTAAATAACTAACAAGTAAGTAAGCAGGCAATCCATTGAGTCAGTGAATGCGTGACTAATCAAGCAAGCGAGCGAGCGAGTCAGCCAGTCAACCAGTCAGTTAATCAGTCAATCATCCAGTCAGCTCCTGAGCAACTGAGTAAGTTCGTAGTCGGCCTACCTTGAAGAATCCCTTGCATCCTTCGCAGGTGCGCACTCCGTAGTGCTGGCAGACTGCGCTGTCACCGCACACGGCGCACTGCTGCGGCTCCTTCTGTTGTCCCTTGGCTCCCGTCGTAGTCGCCGTGCCCAGGGCCTGCGAGGAAGGCCCTGGGCCGGCAGGGTCCGTCACGGTCGTCGTCGGTGGCGGCCCTTGACGCCCGGGGCCAGCGTGGCTCGTGAACGGGTCCCCCGAGGAAGAGGAGCGCGAGGAGGAAGGTGTTGATGGGGTCGTGGGAGACTGGGCACACGAGGATGCCGAGGTCGCTCGGATTGGAGGGGTTGTTGTGTCGACACAGCTGCACCAGAAGGAAAGAATACAAGACACGATCTGGTCACTTGTCTAATCTGAACTGATTTGTTTTATTCTTATCTAAACCGATGCGATCTGGTCTGATCTGATACTATCTAATCTAACCCAACCTATCCCAGCTCAACCAGCCTAGGCCAACCCAAGCCAACCCAATCTAATCTAATCTAATCTAATCTATTCTATTCGGTTCTAATACACTATGTTATGTTGCGTTATGTTATGTTATATTATATTATATTACATTATATTATATTATACCATATTATAATATAATCTAATCTAAACCAATGAAGAATAATTCCATGTTACTATTAAATTTCGATGAGTGCGCTTATGAGAAGGTTAAAGATGAAGTAGCAAATGACGAAGATGATGGTGACATCTGTGATGATAGCAACTAAGTTCAGCATATGGTCTATGGAAAAGGAGGAAGCAGAAGAAGATGAAGAGTGTGATGATGACGACGACGAGTATATGTGAATAGCGCCTACCATAAGTCAGGGACAGTCTGGCTGCTGACCGTCGGCGACATCCCACTGGACGCCGAGGCAAAGCTCTGCCTCTGAAGCTGTCCCTGCGACGGAAACCGGAAGTGAGTCCCGGTCGGCGACAGCGGCGCCATCTCGTAACCGGAAGTCGGATAGCCATGCTGCTGCTGGGCCAAATAGCGCAGCTGGTGCGACCCCGTTAGACCACCGACGTCGCCTGTCTGCGGGGGACTGGACCCCGAGTAGCCCCCGAGGGACTTCGGGTCCTGGTAGCGATGGGTCGGGGGCGACACGGGGCTCTGCAGGGGCTGATACCCTTTGCGCCCTTTGGGGTCCGCCCGACAGTTCTCCAGCAGCTGGTAATCGACTCCCTTCGTGTACCCCCCGGTGTTGGCCATCGAGAATTGAACGCCCTGGGACGCAATGGAGCGGGTGACACTCCCAGTTGCAGCAAACGCCTCGACGTGGTGATGAGAAGAGGGGAACTGGTGGTACAGCCCCAGGGAGGGGTATTTGTTTTCCGCTGGGAGGTGGTCGTCATGTACCGGCGCCGCCCCGCGTACTCCCCAAGGGTTGAGGATTCCCGCCCCGGGGGGTCCGATCTCGGCCGTTTTCTCCTCGCCGGAAAAGGGGAACAGTCCCGGTATAGAGAATGGATCGTAGAAGTCGACGTTGAACATGGAACTGCTGAGTCCCTCGAAGACCGAGGAACTGTCGAGGACCGAGTCCAGTTCGATGCCGGACTGTTCGAACAGGTAGTCGAGGTGCGTGTCCTTGAAGTAGGAGGAGTCGTCCATGGCAGTCGGCGCAGGCGCACTGTCCACTTCCGGCAGGTGCGCGAAATGGTCGACGGTAGTGCACGTCGTCGTTCCGGGCTGGTATGACGTCTGAAAGTGTCAAGAATATGACGCAATGACTATCAAGGTCAACTATAGAGGTGTCAGGGTCAATACAAGGTCAGGTGTAGAGGTGTCAAGGTCAAAACTCAAGGTTACCGTAAAGCTTCAAAGTCATGTGAAAATTAAGTTCAAGGTCATTTGCAGCTCAAGGTCAACCTCAAAATTAAGCGTCAGTTGTATATTCAAGGTCAGCTAAAAGCGTCATGGACAAGCAAAATTTCAAGGTCAACTAAGAGTATCAGATACAAGTAAAAGCTTCAAGGTTAAATAAATCTGCCCTTCACCGCAAGACAGCCTTGACCTATAACCCTGTAGCATTTCATACAGTTTCGAGTAATAACATACAGGATATTCAGCTCTTATGAGTTTCCCTGCGTGCAGCATAAGTCTGCCAGCAGAGAACTTAATTGCAATATCACAAAATTAATTTGATTCGTGTGTGAGCCACACGTGCGGATTCAAAGAATAACCTTCAAGTATTTTAACCAAGTTTTCATTTCCAAGGCGCGATTATTTAAATCAAATTTACTAATTTCGTCAATATTACATGTTGGAATCCATCTTTTTCTACGTCTTAAAGAGTCTACCTATATAGGCGCTAAATGAATGTTACTAAAATGACAGAATTATTTCAGTCTGCTTAAAATTACCTGTAGAAATCAAGATCGTTCAAACACATTCACTGAAACTACCTTACATTACGCCAGTTACTTTACCTGGTTTTTGGTGTTACTCATACTCAAACAAGAGCAGACCTACCATTCAAAAGTAATGTCTGCTAGAGGCAAATACAAGTGTGACTAGACTGGATAGTCTAGACACACTTGTATCAATGACCAGGGCTTACAAATGTGCACAATGAATTAATTTTTTACCCGAGGAGACATGATTCCCAAAAAAATAAAAAAACGTCAGGAGAAAATAAAAATTAATTGAAAATAGTAAAATAAAATATTTTTAAATTAATTAATTAATGGTTTACTATTAAATGTTAATTGCTTACCGTGGCTTACAACCAACCAAGGCATTGCCTCTACGACCCAGTACCAACTATGCCTCATCGATTTTGTTTCTGATTTAGCATTTTGGGAGCTGAAGAAATCCGAAGGTTACGATTATTGCAACTTCTAACAATTCTAGTTCCGCCCACAAAAAGCGTAAACATGCGCACACGAACATACCATTATTCGTGATTCTCCCAATTATCGCTCAGAGACACCGACCAACGCCGCCCTTTTTCATTTCCGGTTTTGAAAATAACGACATTCAGTCGACGCGATATAAATTGCGAGAGTAACAAGGAATAGTCTACACAGTGGATTTCCTGTTTCACTTATGCTATTGTATTCCAATCCATTCTACTCTATAGTCTAATCCAATCTAATCCAATCCAGTGCAACCCAATCCAGTCCGGTCCAGCCGAATCTAAACGGCTTTTCCAACCCAATCCAAGTTAAGTTATGCCAATCTAATCTAATCTAACTAATCTACTCTAATCCAACAAACGCTATAGCGTGTATGGGTCTAGTCAAATCTAACGGCAAGGCTAACCCCGTCGATTGTTGTAGAATCTAATCTAGTTAATCTGAACTAATCAGACTTAATCTATTCTCTGATCTGGGATTTGCATGCTATTCTATTCTATTCTGTTCTGCTTTGTTCCATTATGTTCTATTCTATTCTGTTCTGTTCTATTTTATTCTGTTCTATTATGTTCTATTCTTGTCTATTCTTTTATATTCTTTTGAATTCTATTTAATTCTATTTTATTCTACACCACTCTGTTCTACTATATTCCACTCTATTCCAGCATAATTCTATTCTATTCCATTCTGTTGTCGTATTATATCCCATTTTAATCTAACCGTCATCTAAAAGCAGACGTAGTTTTCTTTACCGTGTTCTGAAAGACCAACATCTCCGGCGTTTCCTGGTGGTCGGCCTTGACCGCGGTGTCCTTGCAATGGCCCTCGGATTGGGCGACGCTCGTTGAGGGATGCTCACTCCTCCCGGATACGGAGGCTGGCGTCGAGGAGCAGGAGGAGGAGGAGGACGGTTCCACTCTGAGGGAGTGAGGAACAAGGGCTTCTGGAGTCGGCGTCTGTCGACTGCTGGACGTCTGCCACGTCCGCTGGTTACTTGGACCTATCGGTCAAACAACCACTCGTTCAGAAATAGAACCCAATACACACGAAATACAATACCATGCAATACACTGCACTACAATATAATACAATGGAATAGAATGAGAGAGAATAGAATTGAATGGAAAGAATAAAATAGAATGGAATTAAATAGAACAGAATATAGTAGTACAGTGTAGAGTAGAATAGAACAAAATATAATAAAACAGAACAGAATAGAACAGAATAGAATAGAATATGATGTTCATAGTCAAATAATTCTGTTGTCTGGTTGTCCTCGATTGGTAGACAGCTGAAACTGGTCAACGACAATCGTCCGACAACAGCTCATCGTACTAAGATCCAACCATTCATATAGCGCAAGTTTGGCTCTTATTAAAGGACGCATCGCTTTCCTACGACGGGTCGGTTATATAGCGCAGTTACTCTGACTGCGACCTAATTTCTAAAATACATCGTGCCGGTTATTTTTACACTCGGTAAAATCATATAGCGCAGGCTTATAAACGCTCCACTCCAGGCTTGTTTGGACTGACGATGCGTGCCAAATTCCCCTCGTATTCGATGCATGCGTAACACACTTTTTATAGCGCATTTCCTGTGAATAAATTCCTTCGAAGTCTAACAAAAGCTATCAAATTAATAAATTAACTAACATTCTAGTAATTAACGAGCGACATTACAGTTACTTATTTTACCCTACCTTACCTAATTTGACCTGACCTTACTTTACCTTACCTTGCCTTACTTTACGTTGCCTTACTTTGCTAATGTTGTTTTGAAATCGAAGGATTTTTTGAAAATCTATCTAGCCTTGCACAACATCATAATAGTCAAGGATGGGATGTGATTTTGGATGTGATCAACTTTGGATGTGATTTCGTGAAATCTGAGGCTTGCCTCGCATTTCTTCAACTTTCCTAAACCACCTGATCGTTCTTTGCAGTTTGTATCCATTGCTATCAGACATCATCGAACACCATGCTACCTCAGCCCTCCATTCTTAGTTGGGACTTTTAACAAGATTTCTTGTTGTTTGGATTGTTGAGGTCGCATATGCGTCTCAGCCAAATGATTCTTCAACTTCAGGACCACCCTTCAGAGGAAACTCTATAGCGATGTTCAACAGTTGTGTTACCTTTACATTTACTTTTCTTAGGAGCTTCTATAGAGCCGTGTAAACAAGTGGATCATCTTTACCTTTACTAGTTTTCGGAGTTTAAACACAGGCATCAAAAACAATCGTGTTACTTTTACCTTTACCGCAAACATTACCGTTTTATCTTTACCGTAAACATTACCATTTTATCTTTACCGCAAGTCAAGACTGCCTGATCACTCTTTCCAGTAATAAGTTCAATTAATGGTTTTATTTAGTCGGAAACTTCATCATTGTAATTGTAATCTGTAATTTAAGATTTAAAAAGCACCTATTAGAGAATAAACTCAACAGGGGCGCTCATTCTTCATTAATCTTCAAGTTATTATCATCGCTTCAACTGCATATCGAAGAGATTACTGATTAAAGGATTAAGGAAAAGAATGGATTAGACGATGAGATTAAGTGACGACCAACAAAACGAAAAACAAAACAAAAGCGAAAACAAAGCACTTCAAAGACTTCCGTACGATAAGACGAGTACTCACACCAGCAAATACAAATGGAATACAGTTGAAATTTGCTAATGCCCTGTTACAAAGTCCAGAAGTGAACATTGATGCCGGGAACATTGAGAACGACAAACAGAAGACGCAAGGTTTGGGTATGAAGCGATGGATAGTCTCGATAAGAGAGTGGTAAACATGAGGAGGTAGAGAGTTCCAGATGCTGGGACCGGCTACTGAGAATGATCGCCGACCAAAAAACAAGACATATATCATGCACATCTTACTTTTTACAGACACTGGCATGCTAAACTAATAATATATGCTGGTGCTTCATTCTGATTTTATCACTAACAACAATGTTATTGTATTACAACCGTATTTGCTAGTGTTACAACAATGTTATTGTATTACAACAGTAGTTGCTATTGTTACAACAATGGTATTGTATTACAACAGTAGTTGCTATTGTTACAACGTTACTGTTCTATTACAACACCCATCAGTGCCGACACAGCTAATAAAACTAATGGTACTTTATGTATCGTTTCGAAGAAGTCCTTAAATAAATGCCTTCGTCTAATAATGAATGGCTGAATGACTGAAAGACTGAATGGCTGAATGACTGAATGACTGAATGAATGAAAATAATAATATTTGACTAAAGTAATATTAACGATTGTAGAAGTGGTGAAGGCTTAAGGTTGTATCTTAAATTCTATGTGGTGTTACGTAGCATTTTATATTGCTGTGGAAGTTAACCATCGTAATCGTAAAGTCGAAATTTCTAAAAAGTTACTCGAAAGCTTATTCACGAGCGCTGCGTCAAGTCAGAGGGATTGTTCAGAGTTACTGTTAGAAGTTAAGTGGTATTGTATGACACTGCGTAGGTATACATAGTTGCAGTTTTCGAAAATTATACTGATGATATCTAAAAGTCTTATTTCTGTTTTGGTA
Source organism: Norana najaformis (assembly GCA_964023275.1). Taxonomy (NCBI): domain Eukaryota; kingdom Metazoa; phylum Annelida; class Clitellata; order Crassiclitellata; family Hormogastridae; genus Norana; species Norana najaformis. The sequence goes on along the minus strand of OZ029916.1, from coordinate 1,995,304 downwards.
GATTTTCATCGTCTTTATCTGCCGTTTATGACCCGATATCAGCCTGAATGCTGGAAAGAATCCGAAGGTTGAAGATGGCTTCCAGTTGCAGTAAGCTGCTTTCTATTTTCTCTTCGCTCGAAGCTTCATCGCTTTATCTGGTAAATATATTCTAAAAACTTGGTTGTGCAATGTTCTGTATCCAAGTACTTTGCCGAAATATTGGAAACTTTATGATGTTTTGACACGAAGCTTTGGAATTCACTCACAGCTTTGCGCGTTCTGCCAGCTTTTTAACGTCACTCTTGTCTAACATAAATCGTAATCGTAAACTCGAAATTTCTTTAAAGCGCTACTGATAAGCTAAGCGCAGAGGACCAGCTTATTCACGAGCGCTAAGTCAAGTCATTGAGGTTGTCCAAAGATGCCAAGTCAAGAACCACGTCCGGTTGCCAGAAGACCACAGAGAGAAGGGGGAGAGGAGCTGCTAGGGTGGGTTATGTTTGATCTTAAGACTCATTTGTTTCTATTTGCTATTCACAGCAGGTTTACTTAAGGTTTTCTGATTTAACGAATTTTGATCGTCGGCGGTTACCTCGCGAATATTGATAATGTCGCTAAGGAACTGCTTCAACTAGGATCGTAATCGTAATCGCAAGATTTCTACAGCGCTCAACGAAAGGTAAGTCGCGGGAACCAGCTTATTCACAGGCGCTCAGTCAAAACAAAATCGATAGGCAAGAAAGGTTAGCTTCCAGACACCGGCGCGTTAGAAGCTACTAATTATTCATTTTATTATATGTACGGAGTCTGAGAAAAATGAAGTCATACCTCGTGGGGTTAGTATAAGGCACTGCTTTGCTCCTCTCTTTCTTCATATGCTACCGCAGAACAACCCCTCCCACTTGACGCAGCTCTCATTAATAAGCAAGTGCCCCACGCTTAGCTTTTAAGCAGCGCTCTAGAAATTTCGAGTTAACGACAACGAGTCTTACCGTCAACCTTTTACATCCTAACAAACTCGATCTTCGAAGCTCAGAACGTATCTAGCGGCGTCAAACAAATTCAAACAGGCGGTTATAGGAACTCTGCTGTTCCTCGTTACGGCGACGTCACTGTGGCCATCTGGCGTTCGGCGAAGAAAGCTGGCGAGCAGGAAAGCTGTCTACCTGTAGTAAACGTTCCACTTACGTCGACGGCTTAGGCTCGGATGAAGGAGTAACAACACAAGCGTCGACGGGGGAAGATGAGACGCCATTTGCCCAGGTTGCTCTCTCTCTCTTCCCTCTTCCTCTGCCTTCCCTCTCCTTCGCCCTGGAATGCCCGCCCTCTCCGCTCCCTCCCTTGGACCAGTGGCGCCTCCCTCCTTCTCGATGACTGCCAACGGCACTGGCGTTATAAGCGGTTTGTTAGTTACGCCAGGTATAACTAACACGCTCATAACATATAAATGATATATTGTGTAAATAAACTCTGATGTCTGAAGATGTGGATGTACTTATATACTTGAAGACTTGCATACTTGTATGCTAGTTTATTTATAACGATAGTACAGTGGTTAGCTGCTCGTCTGCTGACCGAGGGGTCGTGGATTCAAATCCGATCAAGGCGGAAATTTGTTGCGAGATTTCGGCTCAACGTGTATGCGCCTCTTTGCGAACTCAACAATAATGGGTCGGTGGGAAGGAGGGAATATCAGGCGGCGAGGGAGAGGGCTGGCCACCCACCCTCATATGCCGAGGCTAAGAAAAATGAAGTCGCTAACGCTTCACATCCATGGTTGCCCTTCTCCTTAGATTCTTTCTCTTTCTCTCACCCTTTCTTTCTTTCTTTCTTTCTCTCCTTGTCTCCCTCTCTCCTTCTCTCCCTCTCTCTCATCCTGTCTTTCATCTTTCTCTTTCTCTCTCAGTGTGTATATAAATATATATATATTTATGTACATAAAACACGAATTTATACAAAAATAGTTGTTAGTATGTGAGAACATAATAATATAATGCTAAATATATAGATGCATGTCGTTTCTTATGCATATGTAATGCATGTATATCTATATATACACATAAGCAAATACACATATATCTAAATATAGGCTAAATCTGTTAAATGGGCCGCGAGTGACGCTTATTATTATGTGCAGAGATATGTATTCGCACTTGTTGTGGCTGTCAAATTCAAAGAGGAAGAGAAGTGAGAGAATAAATGAAAGACAGACAAACAGACAGGTAGACAGACAGACAGGCAGACAGACAGGCAGACCGACAGGCAGGCAGACAGACAGGCAGAGACAGGGACATAGGCGAAGACAGAAGAAGAGAGGAAAGTAGGCAGAGACGCAGACAAAAGCGAAATTTGAGGAAGAGAAGATGACGATGAAGACAGCGTCGATGATGATGAAGATGAAGACGAAGGAGAAGAAGAAGAAGAAGAAGATGATGATGATGATAATGCTGCTGCTGCTGCTGCTGATGATGATGATGATGATGATGATGATCAAGGAGCAGAAGAAGAAGGAAGGAGAAGAAGATGGAGAAGAAGAAGAAATTGACAAGGAGATGACGAAAAGTGATAAGGAGAGCAGGCCTGTTGGAAATGACTAGAAAGCGGATGAAAGGACGCGAGAAGTAAATGAGGAGGAGGAGGAGGAAGACGAGGAGGAGGAAGAGGAAGAGGAGGGCGAGGAGGAGAAAGAGAGAAAGGAAGAGGAGGAGGAAGAAGAGGAGGAATAGAGAGAGGAGGATAAGGAAGAGTTGGAAGAGGAGAAGGAGGAGAAGGAGGAAGAGGAAGTGAAAGAGGAGGAAAAGAAAGAGGAGGAGAAAGAGGAGTAAGAAGAGGAAGAGGAGGAGGAGGAAGAGGAGGAAGAGAAAGAGGAGTAAGAAGAGGAGGAGGAAAAGAAAGAAGAGGAGGAGAAGAAAGAAGAGTAAGAAGAGGAAGATGAGGAATAGGAGGAGGATGGGGAAAAGGAGGATGATGATGAGGAGGAATGGCAGGTGCTTGCTTATGGTTCAGTATTTACGTCGTCGGCACTGAGTGACGTAAATGAGGCTGGGAGGCCTTGCGTCGGTCGCTGAAAGCGGTGCTGCCTCCTTCCGAAGCCCCGGGGCTCGCTCTCCCCTGCTCCGGGGCTCGGCTCCGCTCCATTCCCCTCCCGGGCCGACGAGGCTTCCTAACCGTAACCGGATGGAAGCCCAAGTCGCATACACGGGACCATGAATTCCGGAAGGAGTTTGGAGGAATTATGACGTCATGCTTGAGCGATAATGGCGGCGGTAATGAGCAGAGAGAAGAGGAAGAAGAGAACTAGAAAAAGAGCGAGAAGAAGGAGGAGGGGGAAGAGGAGGAAGAGGAGGAGGAAAAGACAGAGAAGGAGGAAGGCAAAAAGAAAAAAAATGAAGGGAAAAAGGAGAATACGAAGGAAGAGGAGAAGAAGAACGAGGAGGAGTAAGAGAAGCAGAGAGAAGAATGAAAAGAATTAGGAGAATGAAAATGAGGAGAAGGAAGAGAAGAACGAATATAAAAATCAAGAGTAGGAGCAAGAGAAGAAAAAAGAAAATGAGGAGGAGGAAGAAAAAGATAAAGAAAATGACGATGAGGAAGACAAATAGGAGAAGGATGAAGATAATTAGAAGGAGGAAAATGAGGAGAAGGAAAAAGCGAAGGAGGAGGAGCAAAGAGAAGAGAAGAGACTGCGCATATAGCAACGGGACAATTAATCAATTAAACTTAATCGAAATGTTTTCGTTAATCAAATCTAAATATTAATCCAATCCTAATCTAAGCGTACTCTATGTTAGTTTGAGGAACAAAAACGGAGATAAAGCTGCTGAAGTTGACGATGGCGACGACAAAGATAATGATGAAGAAGGCTAAAACGATGATAATGGTGATAATAGTGACCACAACGACTAAGAGATGTACTAAGCTAAGCTGTCCACACCCTAAGTCCTCAAAGCTTTACTTAAACATAAGCATACTGTAATCGTAATCGTAAACCAGAGATTTCTACAGCGCCCAAAGAAAGCTAAGTCGGGGGAAACAGCTTACTCACAGGCGCTCAGTCAAAACAAAATCGATAGACAGGAAGGGTTCGCTTCTTAAACTGATCCGATGTAGTCCCTCTCGAGTCTATAATGAAAACCGCTTTCATTCAGAACGATACGAAAATCAGTACATATACCACCCGCAAAGCATGATGAAAAAGCTTTCTCGCTCTGACTGCAACGCACTTTCTATTCTTAGAAAGTTGCTCACAAAAAGTTTCTTTGAAGCCAACAGCAAAACACAAGTGGTGTACAAATATGTGTCAATACTCACATCAAACTCACGTATATAATTATATACACGCACATGCATATATACTTACGAATATACACGCATATATCCCATATATATATATATATATATATATATATATATATATATATATATATATATATATATATATATATATATATATATATATATTCTAAATATAATATATACAGAATAGTACGCATATTTGTTATATATGAACTGTTATGCAGAATGTATACACATGTATCAATACATACATAGATACATACATAAATACCTACATAAACACATACATACATATGCATATTTACATCCATCCATACATATATGCATACATACATATATCCATACATACATACATTCATACATACATACATACATACATATGCATATTTACATCCATCCATACATATATGCATACATACATATATCCATACATACATACATTCATACATACATACATACATACATATGCATATTTACATCCATCCATACATATATGCATACATACATATATCCATACATACATACATTCATACATACATACATACATACATATGCATATTTACATCCATCCATACATATATGCATACATACATATATCCATACATACATACATTCATACATACATACATACATACATATGCATATTTACATCCATCCATACATATATGCATACATACATATATCCATACATACATACATTCATACATACATACATACATACATACTGTTGCGGGGTGGCACGCGGGGGCGGGTAGACTAGAAGGCCCCCTACAGGTGCCACCTGCAACAGATGTTAGGAGTGTTCCATTTCGGGCGGGAACTCCACCCTATAAATAGGCACGAATGTGAGTTGATTTCAGTCCGGCTTCTGGTTTGACCCTGTTGTTCGTTTTGCTGTTTTGAGGGCCGGACTCCGGAGATGTGCTTTTGAGGGTGGTTTGAAGTTGATTCTGTCTGCCGCCGTGGATGACCTTTTGTTTGAAGTTGACGCTGTGTCTTGTGAAGATTTCTGCTGTTCGCTGGACCGCTGTGTTTTCTGTACAAGTGAGTCTGATTTTGCTTGTAAATATTCGCCATTTTAAATTGCTGCGGGTGTTTCTACTGCCTTTAGACTAACTTGCAACAATACGTACAAACATACATACTTACATTCATACATACATACACACATACATACATATATACATTCATAAATGCATGAATACATACACACACATACATACATACATTTACATACATATATTCATAAATGCATGAATACATACATACATACATACAAGCTTATGGTTCTTATGCAAGTGTGTGCGTTGCATACGTTCCAGGCAGGTGTCCGTCGGCATGTCTCTCTCCCTCTGTCTCACTGCCTGTCTCTCTCTATCTCTATCTCCCTCCTTCCGTCTCTGTCTCTGTCTGTCTCTCTCTCTCTCTCTCTATCTGTCTTCAAGAGCGGCGCGAGAAAAAGCAATCCAGGTGCGCGTGCGCACATTGCCACTATGGACGACGCCTAAACAACCGACTGTCGACGAAGAAGATGAGGATGGGGAGGTGAAAGGAAGACGGGGGGAGGAGAAGGAGGGAGGAAGCAGACGGGAGGAAGAGGAGAAGGAAGATGGGAGGAGGAGGGAGGAAGAAGGGGGGAGGAGGATGCAGACGGGAGGAAGAGGAGAAGGAAGATGGGAGGAGGAGGGAGGAAGAAGGGAGGAGGAGGATGCAGACGGGAGGAAGAGGAGAAGGAAGATGGGAGGAGGAGGGAGGAAGACGGGAGGAGGAGGAGGAGGCAGATGGGAGGAAGAGGAGAAGGAAGATGGGAGGAGGAGGGAGGAAGAAGGGAGGAGGAGGAGGAGGAGGAGGCAGATGGGAGGAAGAGGAGAAGGAAGATAGGAGGAGCAAAGACAGTATGAGCAGAGGAGAAGCAGGAAGAAAAAATTAAGTTGAAAGGATGAGGTGGATAAGTAGAATGAGAAGTAAGAGGGAGGACTAAGAGGAATATGAGTATGATGAGGAAGAGGGAGGATAAAGGGGAATATCAGAAAGATGAGGAGGAAGAGGAATAAATAAAAGGAAGACGAGGAAGCTGAGGAAGGAGGATGATGAGGAGAAAGAGAGAGGAATATGAAGACGCAAAGGAAGGAATAAGAGGAAGATGAGGAGAAAGGGAGAAGTTAGAGGAAGATGACGAAGATGAAGAAAAAGAGGGATGAATAAGATGAAGATGAGGAAGAAGATGAGGAGGAAGTGGGAGAAATATGAGGAAGATGAGAACGATGAGGAAGGGATAAGAAGATGAGGAAGATGAAGATTAAGAGGGAGGAGTTAGTGGAAGATGAGGAGAAACGAGGAGGAGTAAGAGGAAGATGAGGAAGACGAGGAGAAACGGGGAGGAGTAAGAGGAAGATGAAAGAGAAACAACAGAAGACGATTAAGAGGAAGAGGAGGATAAGGAAGAAGAGGAAGAGAAGATGAGGAGGAGATACGTGGAAATTGGTTAATTTTGACTGTCAGTTGTTAGTGAAAACATCTTGAAAAACAAGCGTCGAACACTCAAAGAAGCATTTATTCTGCCACTCCTTTCATCTCCGTCAGCTTGCCTTTTTGCCTTCCTCTGTCTCTCTGTGTGTGTCTCTCTCTCTGTCTCTGTGTGTCTGTTTATGTCGATGGTTGCCTAGGGAACTCTTTCTCTGTCTTTTTCTCTAGCTCTGTCTGTCTGTCTGTCTGTCTGTCTGTCTGTCTCATTCTTTCTCTCTTTCTCTATTTCTTTCTTTCTCTCTCTCTTTCTCTCTCTCTCACTCGCTTCAATCTCTCTCTCTTTCTCTCACTCTCTTTCACTGTCTCTCGCTGACTCTCTCTCGTTGTCTGTCTCCCGCTGTCTCTCTCGCCGTCTCTCTCGCTGTCTCTCTCTCGCTGTCTCTCTCTCTCGCGGTCTCTCTCTCTTTCTCTTTCTCTCTCTCTCTCTCTCTCTCTCTCTCTCTCTCTCTCTCTCTCTCTCTCTCTCTCTCTCTCTCTCTCTCTCTCTTCTTTCACAGTTTTTTGTGTGGGCTTGCCTCTCTCTCTCTTTCTGTTGCGTATGCGTAGTGCTATACTAGTAACACCAAGTAGCAGAAAGTAGCAGACGAGAACCACTGCGCATTCCAAGTATCTTTGAAACCAAACACATGTACAATTCATACATACCTGCCACAAAGAAGTTTAAAATGTTGAAGATAAGAGGGTAAAATATGTGAAGGTTAACAAAGTAAACATGTATGAAAGTAAAGAAGGCACAAGTGGTAAAGGAAATTAGGTAAAAGCAGGTAAGGAATGTAAAACTGTATGTGAATTTAAAGAAGGTAAAAAGGAAATGGTATACAGAAGGCAAGGAGATGTAAAGGTAAAAAAGGGTAACAAGGTGAAGAAGGGTAACAAAATTTGAAGGTAAAGACGGTAAGAAATGCAAGGTAATAGCTCATTTATGAAGCATCATATGCTCCATGTCTGTTTCAGTGGACTGACTTTCTGTATTTTTGTAAATGCAAATGTAAATATACAGGTTTTTCTATGGCGACCGTATGGCCTTGACCCTGCTCATTTTTCAATGAATTAGTCGGGTGAGATCCTTCACCACCGCTGCCCGTTTCAATGGGCACCACGCCATTTAAGGGTCCGGTGTACGGACCGTGCTAGCCCGAGATTCAAATCTCTGAAACATACCCGTATCGATATGCGAACCGGCACTCTCATACACAGAGGCCCCTTGACGTACGCTTTAACCGATGTAGCTAACCAAGTGGCTTAATGTTGGTGCGCCATCGGTTGATGCTTGTGCATTAGACACGCTATAGATTTTAAAAATTACAATTACAATTATTGTTCATAATTACCCAAAAAATCAACGCCTTCGGTTGTAAAAGAGGTTTTGCCTGAACCGCCTGCAAAACGATAGAATTCTGGTAATAGAACAACATTTTCAAAGCTCGGCAACACACGGACGCAAATTCGAACCGCTGTCGCTGTGATTAGAGGTTGAATCATTACCACTCAGCAACTGATTAGGTCTCTACAGAATGTAACGAAGTCAATTACAGAGATAATGTGAGAAATATGCTGCCTGGATTTGGGACATTAAACCGCTTGGATTTGGGAGATTTTATGTTGCATAGCATTAGAAGATTTATGCCGCATGATTTAAAGAGATTTATGTCGCATAGCTTAGGAGATTTTGTTAATAAGATTTACGCCGCATAGTTTTAACAGATTTATATCGAATACCTTAGGAGATTTAGTTTAGAAGATTTGTGCCGCGTGATTTAAAGAGTTTATGTCGCATAGCTTAGGAGATTTGGTTTAGATTTATGGCGCAGAGTTTTGAGAGATTTACATCGCATAGATTTGAGAAATTTATGTCCATAGCTTCAGGATATACATGGCGTATAACTTTAAGAGATTTATGCCGCATAGATTAAAGAGATTTATTCCGCCTAGCTTTGAGAGAATTAAGTCGTGTGTCTTAACTTAAGTAGATCACACGGCATAGAATTTCTCACGTAAGCCGCCAACTCATAGGCAAATAGCGGCTCGCAGTTTAACGGAAGTTAAGGCTAATTTTGGGCGATGACAGGCGTGCGAGGTAGGCTTCGAAAGGCGAATCATTTCGCCTATGACAGGCTAATTAGCCAGGCATCATCAGATAGGTAATCCAGACTAAGGAAGGCGTGCGAGCCTGGCAATGAAAAAGTGGCAAGTTATAGAAAGTAGGAATGCCAAGGTATGAAAGAAAAGGATGGTAAGTTTGGAATGAAAGAGTGGTAAGTTTAGCCTGGAAAAATGGTAATTTCAACGAGAACAAATGGTAATTTAAGAATCAAAGGATGGTAAGTTCGTCTAATCTAATCTAATGACTTCTATAGCGTCGTTATCATAATCCCCAAGGCATCAATCGATGGTCGCTTCAAGTCAAACTCTCAATCCAAAATTTTAATTTCGACAACCGGAAAACCCATTCATTAGGGGCTGTACCAATTAACAGCGGATGCGTTAATTGTTAATATGCGTTGATTCCTGTATGACTTGGATTTGCTGTTTAAACAGTATGTAAACCTCCGTTGAGTTGCTGCATTAATAGCTAGTTAGGGTCCATCTCTCTGCTGCTGGGTTTATAGGACTTTTGTCCATTCAGAGAGAGAGCAACATTTGACATCCCCCTTGACCGCAGTTTTCAGATGGATCAGTCTAGACTTGAGATGACGATGGTGACGATGATGATGGTGACGATGATGATGATGCTGATAATAATGATGATGATGATGATAATGATGACGATGATGATGATGGTGACGACGATGATGATGACTATGATGATGATGATGACAATGATGATATTGATGACGACGACAACGACTTGTCAATGTCACACGACGAACCGGAAATCAAACCCGGGACGCAGAGTTGAAAGCCAAACTCACCCAACTACTACAACACACCAACCAACCAAAACGATCCCCTCCCCTCCCTCGGCTGCGCATACCAATCCAGGTGTTCAGGATCATCTTACCTGGCCCGGTGCTAGCGTTCTCTTCGTTTTTATCGCCGCCGCTCACAAGATGGCACGACATGTAGCTGCTTCCAAAATATATATAATCCAGGCGACCTTTCCACGTCCTTCCTTCCTTTCTTCCTCTCTTCCCTCGTTCGCAATCCTCAGAAATCCCCGACGAGATCCGACGAGATCCGAAGCCAACGACCGAATGCCGCCTTAAGCGGGGCTCCTCGGACGGGGAGAATCCGCCGCGTGACGTACGGGACGCTGTTCTGACGTCATACGCGGTGCAGTCCCGTCGCCACTGATTGGCCGGCGCGACGAGACGGCCGAGCTATTAATAACCACCGTCGTCTCGAGGGCTTCCCTCGTCTCCCGCCGCGGCCGTCAAGAATGGTGTTAGATGCGCAGGGCGGTGTATGGACATCGGTTGGCGACACGATCGATGGTTTTGAGACAGTTTCCTGCGTAGGCGGGCGTTATGATTGTCTGTGCCAAGAGAGCGATTTTAGCTGGGCCTCCGGGGAATACGCGTGATTTTAGAGATTTGAATCTCGGGCTATCACGGTCCGTACACGGGGACCTTAAATGGCGTGGCACCCATTCAAACGGGCAGCGTAATAAATTCACTGAAAAACGAGCAGGGTCGAGGCCATAAGTATGGTCACTGTAGAAAACCTAGTATATTTACATTTGCACTTTAAACATGTTAGGTTGTGTTTAGACACCTTTTAATAGCTTTTTTCGAACATTATATATTCGAGACTCCTTGAGGAAAACTCAGTTGGGCGAAGAATAGGTGCGTTATGCTATGGGTATTTTTAGGACTGTTGACTAATCGCAATTAACGTGCGCGACTAACGCGTTAAATTTTTTGGACGTTTAACGCGATTAAAAAATTTAATCGCGATTAAATTTTAATCGCAACCGTTTTGGATAGGAAATTAACCGAACCCTGCAATGCGTGAGGTGCCGCCGGCCAAAAGTCTTTGGCCGAGATTGGGCTTAATTCACCCAGTTGTGTTGGGCGAACTCGTAGGCAACCAAAACGGTTTCAGGTTAATGGCGGAGTAAACGAGTTATTCGTATTCGTGCTTTCTGTGAAAGTTCCTGTGCGTGTGATTTCGTTTTCGTTCGTATTATATCTTCTAGCGAATTATTAATCATCTATAAAATGTGGGAGAAAAAGGGCGAGGAAGAAGTCGAACGATCTGTACGGAACGGTTAGTTTATTTTTAAAACGTCAGACACTGTGTTAAGGAATTTAAATATCATCGTAGTACATCAAAACTCTCGTATCGTCTGCGCATGAAGCAGTCTTTTTTGTCAGCCGCAACGGTTTCTTCGTCCTCGTCGTCGTCATCATCATCTGCGCCTTCGCCCTCACATCCATTTGTTGCGGAAAAACTTCTTCGGCAAACCACGTAACCGATTCAATGCCATTCTTTTTCTGCTGTGGTCCATGTTATTCTTGTGTATCCCATTTCTAATCTAATCTAATCTAAAATAGTCCATTCCACTCTAATAAAATCCAGTTAAATCCAGTAAATCCAATCCTATTCAATTATTCAATTTGCATTCCATTCTATTCTATGCTAATCTATTCTAATCTATCCTAATCCATTCTATTTCGTCTTTATTCCATTCAATTCTATTCCATGCGATTCCATTCCATTCTGTTCCGTTCTTTCCATTCTGTTTCATTTGATTCTATTTCGTTCCATTCTATTCCATTCCCTTCTGTTCTATCCCACTACATTCTATTTTATTCTATTCCATTCTATTCTATTTTATTCAATTCCTTACCGAATAAATGTACATGTAGGCCTACAGCCGAATGCTTGAAACTTTTGAACATAAGACAAGATAGAAATAATAACAAGTCAGAGAATAATAAGACAATTTATATAGCGCTGTAGTATAGCGCGGGTCGTAAAAAGGCCGATGAATATATCTTAATTTTGTATCACGTGAGTCCATAGGATAAATTAACCCAACATTCCATTTCCGGAAGGCTAAGAACCCCTCTGACTTTAGATTAATGAGTTTTTTGACTGAAGCGCAGCGATGCCAAAGTTTTTACAGTCGATCAAACTTAACACAGACCGAGTTGGATGGCTTGAAAACGGATACTTTAGACCCAGCGGGAAACGAACTTCAGTTAAATGCCACTTGTTCGCTACGCCACGACTTATCGTATCAGTACAACTACTTATCTTACTCATTAAACTTCCCGCTGAGAGGGAATTGGCGATCCTTGCGGTAGGTAGGTACGCCGCCACTGATTTTTATGGGTAGGTGCCAGTCCAGCGTCGGGATAAAGGAGGAGGGCAACGATGATCATCTTTCATAAGACACAGCTTCGTTAAACAGGAATTACATACATATGTTTTATTAAACATCCTGTGAGGAAAGACGAGGTGGACGTCACCGGCCGCGGCAGCAGCAAGATGTCGCTAAACACTGGAAAATACGATGTCGCGTTCAACTGAAGCTATATTTTCAGCAACAGAATTTAAGCTAAGAACAACTCCGCCACTGCCTTGTTTTGGGGTAGTGCCAGTCCCAAGCCTGGATAAAGGAGGAGGGCGACGGCAACGGCCTTTGATGCCATAAACTGTCGTTAAACTGCGGAACTACTACTAAGCTAAGAACAGACTATTTCATGCAAAAGTCAATACCATTACAATCAAATCGAAGTCAACGACCTTTGATGCCACAAGATGTCGTTAAACAATAGAATCTACTACTACTAAGCCAGGAAATAGCACTTGTATTATCGATACATAGTCTAAACTCTGCCGCTGCCTTTGGTCGAGTGGTGCCAGTCCGAAGCCTGGAAAAAGGAGGAGGGCGACGCCAATCACCTTCGTTATGACAGCGTCGTTAAACAGATGCGCACTTAATATGATGCATGTAAAGCACAAATGGTAATAACAGTAGTATTTTAGACATATTTTAAGCCTATTGTTCTCGGTCTGTTCGGTAGCGCTAGTGGTATGTAATCCAACGATTGTGGGTTTGAGGGTGGTGTGCGGACATTGTATATTTAACGAATCCAGACAAGTTATTTGCGCACGCATGTCTCTGTCACCAATTAATAGAATTTTGGTACCGGTGTGAGCTGTGAAGTAAAGTTCAATGAGATAAAGCAAGGCCAGAGATAGGTTACAACAACGACAATATCGAAATTATTACCATCATCATCAACAACAGCATTATCAACATTATCATCTCGTTTACTGACCCAAACTTTACAAGATTATATGTAGTAACAACATCTATATTATCATCAACAGCAATATCGACATCATCGTCATCATCGTCATCATCATCATCGTCATCATTATCAACAACAACGATAACAACAGCAATATCGACATCAACAACATCGTTGTCGTCATTATCTTGTGTATTGATCCCAAAATTGACAAGATGTATATATATATAAACGTTTCTATGACATATATATATATATGTCATAGAAACGTTTATTTACTTCTATACAGATATATACGTGCGGCGCGGTGGTCTATCGGTAACGTGTTTGGTCAATGATCATACAGCTGCGGGTTCGACTCCGTGTAACAACCCTGGGTAAGTTGTTTGCGCACACCGTGCCTCTGTCACCAAGCAGTATAATTTGGTGCCGGCGTAAGCAGGGAAATTAACGGTAAGTCCTGCGATGCACTGGCCCTGTGTCGAGGACCTTGGGATTCGTCCATTGCCGGCTCAAGGGCCTAAAGAGAAGGAAATGAGCGCCTCCCCTACGTCTCACTTGTGGGATGTTGGATACTTTACTTTACATAATGGCACATACATAGACACATATACAAATGTATATATGTGTTTTTCTGCATATGTGCATGGTGTGTGCGTGACAAAGTGGCTGGTGTTGGTTGGAGATAATCGATGCCACCCTGAATTAAATCCAGATCTTAACTGCAATTCAATCACAATTAAACAAAGCCATCTCATCATCCACAGTTGTCACCCCATATACGTCTGTCTGTCTTGCTGTGTCGCTGTCCCTGTCTTGCTTTTTGTCTGTGTCTGTCTTGCTTTTTGTCTGTGTATCTTTCGCCCTGTGTCTCTGTTTTTTTATATTCCTCTGTTTTGCTGTGTGCCTGCTCTGTCTGTCTTGCTGTATGTGTACGTGTCTGCTCTTCTCCGTCTCTTGAAGACGTGATTTGATATAGCGCCGGTGAATAAGCTGGTCTCCCTGACGCAGCTTTTGTGTAAAAGTAAAGTATCCTATATCCTCCAAGAGAGACACAGAGGAGGCGCTGATCTTCTTCGCTTGGCCCTTGAGCCGGCAGTGGACGTATCCCAGGTCCTGGATACGGGAGCCAGTGCATCGCAGGACTTGCTGTTTACTTCCCAGTTTATGCCGGTACCAAATTCTACTGCTTGGTGACAGAGGCTTGGTGTGCACAAACAACTTGCCCAGGCTCATTACACGGAGTCGAACCTACAGCCGCATGATCACTGATCAAACGCGTTACCGAAAAAGTTGGAGATAATCGGCTGATAAAAATAATTTAGTCGTTAATAAAAGAATTTAGTGTTACCAAGTTATTTTAGTTATGTAATATAGTGTAACTTATTTTAATTCAATTTCAGTGTTTACAACTTAACACTGTTTTCAGTGTTTATTTATTTGTTAGGTTTAGCCCTTCCGTATTTGTTCAGTTCCGGAACCTTTTTTTCTAGAAAAAAGCCCTGAGCTTATCCACCATACAGGCTGCTTCTGTGTTTCTTGGTTTTGGTGCGTCAACAGTTGGTGCCTTCTGCATTAGCCACCGGCGCTATAGAAGTCAATAAAGAATAATTTAAATAATCGCCAGCGCCATCAACTGATGCATGTCAGCAGATATTTGTAGGGTACGACTTGAGTTTGGTGACTTTGGGGAAAGACCGATAGACAGGGGCGAAATGTATGAATAAAATGTATCCTCCGTGGGAGACGGTCTGAACCAATGGGTGGGCAAAGAAGATAGTCTGAACCAATGGGAGGATTGGACAGAAAGCTAGTAGGAGGGGAAAAGATAGTCTGAACCAATGAGAGGACAGAAACCCAGTGGGAGGGCAAAGAAGGTAGTCTGAACCAATGGGAGGACAGAAAGCCAGTAGGAGGGGAAAAGATAGTCTGGACCAATGGGAGGACAGAAAGCCAGTGGGAGGGGGAAAAGACAGTCTGGACCAATGGGAGGACAGAAAGGCAGTGGGAGGGCAAAGAAGGCAGTCTGAACCAGTGGGAGGACAGAAAGCCAGTGGGAGGGCAAAGAAGGTAGTCTGAACCAATGGGAGGACAGAAAGCCAGTAGGAGGGGAAAAGATAGTCTGGACCAATGGGAGGACAGAAAGCCAGTGGGAGGGGGAAAAGACAGTCTGGACCAATGGGAGGACAGAAAGGCAGTGGGAGGGCAAAGAAGGCAGTCTGAACCAGTGGGAGGACAGAAAGCCAGTGGGAGGGCAAAGAAGGCAGTCTGAACCAGTGAGAGGACAGAAAGCCAGTGGGAGGGCAAAGAAGGCAGTCTGGACCAGTGAGAGGACAGAAAGCCAGTAGGAGGGGAAAATAGTCTGGACCAGTGGGAGGACAGAAAGCCGGTGGGAGGGGAAAAGATAGTCTGGACCGATGGGAGTCACGAAAGCCAGTGAGAGGGCAAAGAAGATAGTCTGAACCAATTGGATGACAAAAAGCCAGTGGGAGGGCAAAGAAGATAGTTTGAACCAATAGGGGAAGTTATGTGGACATGAGCGAAATGATTTGGGAAGAAGCGTTTGAAGCAGTAAGTGGGATAGACCGATGAACGGCAGCCAAAGATACTAAAAAATCGGTGAACTATTAGGGCGATGTTTTCCTTTAGGTTCCTACAAATATTATGCTGTATATCGGCGCTATATAAATAGAAAAATAATGACACCATAGATACAATTCGATTCTCTTACCGTCTTCTCTGCGTCCAAGCGAAACACGAGATCCCACAGATGTATCCAGCGTAGGGCTTACTCCGCGAATCCCAGAAATCCCTTACCTTCACTCCTACCCGACAGCATTTTTCTCTTCCCTACCAGTCCCTCGGAATACCAAGCGGGCTCGCAGCTACTCAGGCGGGCGGTAGGCACCGTACTGCCCGTCAAAGACCGGTCCAACGCAGCCTGCCTGCTTTTCACAACGGCCCGCAGCTTCGGAAAGCAACTAGCGCAAACTCGGCCGAGGAAACCCCTGTTATGACGTCAGGAGACTCGCCAATGACGTCATTCGGATGCGCCAGAGCAGCACCTCCCGCGCGACGTCGCGCCGCCATTGGCCAGGCTATAATTAGACGCGCCGGGGAGGGGGCCCGCTAGGAATCCCCGGCTGTTATGACGTCATTGGCGACGCCAATGGCGTCATAACGCCACGAACAGCTGGGTCAGGAGGCGTTCTGATTGGCCGAGCTATTTTTAGTTGCTGACAATAATTTCTAGGCTGGCCCAGATCCGTCAAAGCGCTTGATTGCTGAGATAATTATTGGAAAGCGCTTACGAGTTTTTCTCTTATCTCGCCGTTTTACCGCTGATTGCGCCAAAGATGAAAGCATTGAATGAATTTTTGTAGCGCGTATCATGTTAACAGATTCGCCGGCGACGATTGGCATCGTAAACAGAGCGGAAATTTATCTAGCGAGGAAGATGAAGAGATAGAAAAAAGGGCCGACGAGAGACAGACACAGACAGACACACAGACAGACACACAGACAGACACACAGACAGACACACAGACAGACACACAGACAGACACACAGACAGACACACAGACAGACACACAGACAGAGTTGGTGGAATTGACTGATTAAAGAGATATATAGTAGAAAGAAGATATGCCGGCGTAAACATAAGCGATAGTAAATAAAGTTGGGAGAGAGAGAGAGAGAGAGAGAGAGAGAGAGAGAGAGAGAGAGAGAGAGAGAGAGAGAGAGAGAGAGAGAGAGAGAGAGAGACTGCGAAAGGAGGGAAGGATGGATGCAGGAAGAGAATGAGGACGGGAGGAGGCAGAAAGGAAGGAAGATAGAAAGGAATGAAATAAGAAAGAAAATAAGGAAGGATGGAAGAAAGAAGGACGGAAGGGATATAGAAAGAAAGAAAGGAAGGGAGGAAAGAAGGAAGCAAAAAAGATTGGAAAGAAGGAAGGAAGACAGTAAGAAAGAAAGGAAGGAAGAAAGCTAGGAAGGAAAGAAAGAAGGCAGGCAGGAAGATAGGAAGGAAGGAAGGAAGGACGATTGTGTGGATGGATGGATGGGTGGATGGATGGGTGGATGGATGGATGGATGGATGGATAGATAGATAGATAGATAGATAGATAGATAGATAGATAACTCCGATACGTCAGGGAAACAGCGAGCTTCAGCATCTCGTAACCGTAATTGTTAAGTCCAAATTTCTAAAGCGCTACTCAAAAGCTAAGGGGAGGACAGAAGGAAGTACGGATGGAATGAAACAATATATGATGCAGGGAAGGAAAGAACAAAGGACTGCAGTTCGTCAGGCAGACAGACATACGGACAGAGACAGACATACGGACAGAGACAGACATACGGACACGCAAACAGACGCGAATGGCTACATAAATTTTAAGCTAGATACATGGAAGCAATCACCAAGTCGTTTCGAATGAACGTGTCTGGTTTTAGACACAGAAATATCCTTTTCATCATCAGACATTTATCGTCTTCCAGCCCCGTGGCCACACTTGTCTTCGAAGAACGGTCTCCATAGAGGCAACCATGGGGTACGAATCATAATCTCGAGATTTCTATAGCGCCCAAACAAAGCTAGATCGTGGGAGTCACCTTTGCGACCCGTAACTCACAGGCGCTTAGTCAAATCAGAACCGGCAGGCAGGTAAGGACAGATTTAGTTTCAGGTCAAGATCAAAGGTCAGGCGGGTAGGCAGGTAGGTGGGCAGGCAGGCAGCTATGGTGGATGGTGTCTGGTTAGAGCGATGAGAGAAATAAGGGGAAGAAGAAGAATCAAGACATCTTATGGTTGCCAAGGCCGTTGACTTCGTCCTGGCCTCTAGTGAGTTCCAGTGTACGGTCAATGCACTCATTAAACACCAGAGAACAACAACAACAACAATAATAATAATAACAACAATAATAATAAGTAACATCTAATGCGCCGGTGTCTAATGCACAAGGCATCAACCGATGGCACACCAAAGCCAAGCCACAATCAGGTCAGCATGTAGAAGGTCGGTCCACAGGACAGAGAGGCAGCCTACGGTGTAAAATAAATACTCAAGACTCCTACCTGAGGGCGAGAAAAAATCCAAATCTCTTTTCCCGACTCAAAACGCAATCATCTTCCGATGACGTCACGAGGAAAAAAGATGAGCGTCGAATCGCGAACGAATGAAAGAAAAAACGATTCGTGTGCGTTTCCAGTCAACGCCCGATTTTCGCGGCACGGACTCGTGCGCTTAGCGGGGTTTCTTGTTTCGCCTAAGCAACGGAATTCCTTGCGACCCGCAGCTCAACCGCCCAGCCTTCGACTGACGCAGTTGGAACGTACTAAACCGCAAGGTCGATGGCTATTTTTAGCCCTGCTCAATCGATCGTACGGCTCCTGATGACGTCAAAGGAAGACGCCGGCTGCCTCGCGGCGCGCCTGCGCACTGCTGCGTCCGGTCTGTCCGTGCGTAGGAGGCAGTAGCCTGGACAAGGCTGCGGGGGCGGCCAGTTGGTAAACGGCACCGGGTAGAGTAAGATTTTTGTACGCTGATCGGAATCTCCGGATTACTACAGCACCGAAAGAAAGTTAAGTCGTAATCGTTAGCTGGAGAATTCTACAGCCCCCAGCGAAAGCTAAGTCGTGGGAAATGGCTTATTCACAGGCGCTCAGTCAAAACAAAATTAGTCAGGCAGATATGATCAGGTACAGTTCTAAGTCGGGATCTAAAGGATCAAGTAGGTAGACGGGTATCCCATCCATCCCAAACATTTCATTACACAACATTAGGCCTATACTGCACTACACTAGGCCTATAATACACTACACTAGGGCTATGCTACAACAATAGGCCTATACTACACCACAATAGGCCTATATTACACTACAAAAGCCTATGTTACACTATAGTAGGCCTAAACTACACAACAAAAGAGGCCTATGCTACACTACTGTAGGCCTAAACAACACTACACTAGGCCAAACAACACTACACTAGCTAGGCCTATGCTAAACTAAGTCCCATCGCATTATATCACATCATAACAAGTTCCATTAAATAGTCCTGCCTCCTCGGAACAGATGCGAATATTCCTCGCTCACGGCTTTGAGGTGTCCTCCCTGGACGTACTGCGCACGTGCGCGGGTCAGCTCGTGACGTCATTGGGCTATACCTCGTCTAAAAATAGCCGCCTCGAAGGATTCTAGAAAGCGCGTTGACAGATTGCGTTGCTTGAGGGCGACGAATTCAGGTCAACCGGATGTAGACTTAAAAACTGCTGCGTCTGAGGACAAACTCAGTTGGAAATTGAAATGGAAACGCCCGCTGCGTCCCTTGGTGCAGAATAATTTCCGGTTTTTTTAAGAGATTGTTATACTGTATTAAAATAGAAGGTTTTGCTCAGTTCAATGTAAAGCAATGCTTCGGTCTCATTTCAGGCTGAACAAGGATTTTTGATATTAGTGGGTGGGTGGGTGGGTGCACTGGGTGGATGGGTTGATGGATGGATGGATGGATGGATTATTTCTTATTGTCTCTGCTCTCTATCTCTCTGCCTCTCTCCTTCTCCGTGTATCTCCCTCTCTCTTTCTGTCTGTCTGTCTCTCCCTCTGTCTCTCTCTTTCTGTCTGTCTGTCTGTCTCTCCCTCTGTCTCTCTCTGTCGCTCTCTCTCCCACTTCATTGCTTAATTATTTCCTTGGCGAGGAAAATATTCAGTAAGTCCCAATCCAATCTAATCCAATCTAATACAATGATTTCTATAGCACCTTTATCAGAATGCACCTGAGCCAAAGTATATTGAATGAATTAATGAAGATACTGAAATGACCCATAGATTGTCAGCCTGGAGTCTAAATTAAACACCAGGGGTTTGTTTTCGATCCTAGTTTCCTCACTGAAGTCGACTCTCGCGCCTGAAATATCAACGGAACCTAATTCTCTTCTGGGCTTTTTTTTAAATATCACCCACGCCCACGCAAACTGCTCGCATATTTATAGACAGATCTATTTTTAATCGGCGTCTTCGAAATTTAAAAACTAACTACACGCCGCCTTCCTATAATAATCCCGCTTATTTTTAGCTGCAATTTAACGAGTTGATAATTCTGCGACGAACACGACTTCAAGAGAAGTCGATAAATAATTTTCACGTCGGACGAAAATAGATTTCCTGCCCGACACGCGACCAACGGCGCGTCAGAAGGGGTTGCACCATGCATAACTAATCGATCCGTTAACGTCACCGGCGCTCTCGGCGGCCCCGCTATTGCGTCATCGGTGAAGGGTATCCCCTTCCTATGACGTCACACAGGCTATTGCGGTCGCCAGCCTGCCTGGGCGAGGCGCGGGCTGCAGGTCGTAGCTATTGATCCGTAATTAGGGCAGCGGGTTTGCTGATGCTGGGCTACCAGGATCCGGTGAGAAAGGCCGTATAGAAACTGTCGCTGGTAAAGTGCATTTGGTTGGATACGAATTTGGATTTTTTTTCTTCTTCTTCAGATGTCATATGTATATATGTATATATGTATGAATGAATATATGTATGTATGTATGTGTGCATTTATTTATGTGCTTATGTATGTATTTATGTATTCATGTATGCATGCATGTGTCTGTGTATGAATGCGTGGGTGTATTATGTTTAATGTATGCATGTATTTGGACCCTTAATATAGCCTCTTTCATGGTAATTGTAATCAGAAATTTGTATAGCGCCGCTTCAAGCGAAACTATTCACGGGCGTGTTCTGTGCTAGCCTTAGCGATGTTAAATGTCATTAAGAACAGAACATTCATCCATTAGTAAACAGTGCTCAGATGACTAGAAGAGTCACCAGTGGCAAGCACGCGCACACACGCAGAACCCCAGCAAAAGTCCCGACTAGTTGAGGTGACAGCACGTTGAGAGTTCCTGGAGCAGCTGGCAGCATCGAGGATGAGGAACGACGAAGATGGGGGGGGGATGTGATCCGTCGCCGATGGAAAATCTTCCTGGCGTAATAGTAGTTTGAACACTGGTGCTTACAGCACTAAGACGATTATTATTACTATTATTGTTGTTCTTGTTATTATTATTGTTGTTGTTATTATTATTATTGTTGTTGTTTTTATTGTTATTATTATTATTATTAGTAGTAGTAGTAGTAGTAGTAGTAGTGGTAGTAGTAATAATAATATTATTATTACATAATTAGTAATAATAATATTTTTATTGTCATCATTATTATTGTTATTGTTATTATCATTATTACGGAGACTTGGATCGCATGTGCCTCTGAGCTGCGATTACTTATGTTACTCGATCGATTACCTGGTGATGAAGCTGCTGAAAACCCGATTTTAGACACTTGAGAAATGGTTAGTTATGAGGCGGTTCTTCATCGAAGAAAAGGAGTTCTAGCTGAGAAAGAAAGATTGATAGTTGCTTTGGGGGCAGCGGCATAGAATGAGGTCATCCGATTAGTAAGGCAATTTTATCATTATTTGGCAATAAAAACGGCAAGAAATTCTCAAAGATGATGCAACGTGACGGTGACAACCACCGAAGCAACGAGACTATGTGAAGAGTAAGTCTCGCCATCTGTCGAATGCAACGTGAATTCTTTGAGGTAACTGTCACGACATTAAATAGATGGCGCTCTGTAGAATAACTGCGCCATCTAGCGAATGCACTGTTCACACATACGTTGCGAGGTCTAGGCTTCAAATCCCCGTGATTTTCTGCTTCACTTGAGCCCCCTAGCGAACTTCGCCAGAAAATAAGTACACTGGCCGTACACTGGCAGTGGAAAGGTCAGGCGGCGAGAGAAAAGACTGGCCGCCCGATCTCATATGCCAAGGCCAAGAAAATGAAGTCGCAAAGCGACTGATCTTCTATTTGATCATCGTCACCACCACCATCATCATCACCTTCTCTTCCTTTTCCTCCTCCTCCTCCTCCTTATTCTCCTCTTTCTTCTCCTCCTTATACTTCTCCTCCTCCTCTTTCTCCTCGTCTTCCTCTTCTTCTTCGTATTCTGCAGCAATAATTCATTGCACGGATAGTGTATAGTAAAGGTTGAATAGAACATACCTTTGCAGGTAGAATCCACATGTCTTAGACTGTCCTGGGAATCGAACTCTAAACGCCACTCCCACGGTTCTTCATCAGCTCCAGCGCATCACTCAAATACAGGCGTCTACGTCATTGAACTAACAATCGACTTATACACGAAACTGTTGCTAAGCAACCGTATTACGCTGTTGCTTATAGTATCCGTATCCTTGTATGCATCCGCATCTATATCCGTTAGCGTAACCGTATCCGTTAACGTAACCGTTAGCGTATTCGTATCCGTTAGTGTAACTGTATCCGTTAGCGTATTCGTATCCGTTAGCGTAACCGTATCTGTTAACGTAACCGTTAACATATTCGTATCCGTTAGTGTAACCGTATTCGTTAGCGTATTCGTATCCGTTAGTGTATTCGTATTCGTTAGTGTAACCATATCCGTTAGCGTATTCGTATCCCTTAGAGTATTCGTATTCGTTAGCGTATTCGTATACGTTAGCTTATTCGTATCCGTTAGCGTATTCGTATCCGTTAGCGTATTCGTATCCGTTAGCGTATTCGTATTCGTTAGCGTATTCGTATCCGTTAGCGTATTCGTATCCGTTACTGTATCCGTAACAGGATATATGCCTGGAAGCACTATAGATATATATCCGTGGCTATTTCAAACCGGCGTGTTAAACGAGCATGTGTTTACGGAAACAGCGCGATGGTTTAAACAAACGTAAACAAACGCATGTTTATGGAAACAATGCTATTAGTTTAAACGAGAGTAGAGTTTTCTTGTTGAACCGTCGCTTTCTCAAGTCCAAATGAAGCAAGCGAGGAAGATCAGTTTCCTAGTGGCCATCGGGGTCAACGCATGACCTTTAGAAGAAGAACGATTTCCAATCAATCCACAATCTTCCGCCTCGCCTAGCAACTGGTCCAGACGGCTTCTGTCGTTCTGCCGGTGTGAAGACAAATGAAGACCAGACAAAAACGGTTCCAGAAGATATTCGTCGTAATCGTGAACTCTATATTTTTAAAGCGTTGTTTAGAAGCTAAGCACGGGGCACCAGCTTATTCGTGAGCGCTGCGTCAAGTCAGTGGGGTTGTCCGAAGATGCCAAGCCAAGAACTAAGTCCGGTTGCCAGAAGACCAGAGAGAGAGAGAGAGAGAGAGAGAAGGGGGAAAGGAGCTGATAGGGTGGGTTGTGTTTAAGCTGAGAGAAATTTGGGAAAAGGGAATTGTTATTGGTTACGTGACCAGGATGGGAAGATTCGGTTCTAATATTACAAATGTTGTGTAGATAGTGTTTTTCTAAAATTAGAACTGTTCTCTCAAAACCGTGTTGTGATTCTACTTGTTCGGATCGTGAGAGCCCCTGTTGAGTTTATTCTCTTAGAGGCGCTTTATAAATCTTAAAGTACAATTACAATTACCGTATCCTTGTATGCAATACCGTTGTTGCCATTTCGGTCGTCAATGTAATATTTTGTCCTCATCACGACTTTGAGTACAGACTGATTAGAAGACTGAAGGGCTTCTGTTTTTCATTTTCTAAGTTACTGTTTCCTATAAAGGTTTGCTAACAAGACAAAAGGATACTTTAAAATTCGCTTCACTAAGTTGCTCCAAAATTGGGCGCAGTCGGAACTATCTTCGCCCGGAGCCGATCTTTCACCACCCCGGCTCACTGGCGACCTTTTCCGAGCTCAAGACCTATTTGCACTGGGTGGAGTAAGAAGAAATATTGATTCGAGCGAGTTGCGTTGACGCGATCAAAACCATTCGAACTGTTCAAAACCGTTATTACCCCAACCGTTTATCGTTCGCACAAACGGTGTTATTTACCGATAACTCCATTTTACACCGGTTATAACGCAAGACCTCTTGGCATGGTTATGGTTGGGGGGTAAGGGTGCTGGTGGTAGCCGCGGTCTATATGCCACGACCTTTGGCATTTTCGAGGTTCTAGGTCGAGCCTCGAGGTTTAATTCCGCTGGCTCCCTGAATGTCGTGTGGCTGGTCCATTGAGCTGGTTTATGCCGGTGACCTTTACGAAGCAACGATATTATCATGCGTGCGCAATCGTGTCTCTGTGTATGCACCCTTCTGTATGTCTGCTTGGATCGGTCGGTATGTCTGGGTCTTTGCTACGTGTGTTTCTATGACCTTTTTAGTCACTCTGATGTATGTCTGCATGTATTTCTCTGTGTGTCTCGTATTTTATGGGGTATGTTCGTTTGGTTCTGTCCGTGTCTGTCTGTTTAGATTTCTCTGTATGCCTGGCTTTTATGAGATATGCTTGTATATGTCTGTCAGTCCGCTTTCTTATGACGTACTTCTGTGTGCACGGATGACATTTGCGCAGTGGAATCTGTCATTTAGCTTTTGAAAATATACATAGATACCCAATCCATACTCTACCTTACCAAAACAAGGACGGGAGTGAGGGGCCAAATGCGGACAACGGGAAGGGGTGTTATGACCAATGCGTACGTCTGCATAGCATCTGTGTGACAAGGTATAGTATCGAAGTACACCACCCCATAGCACAGTTAGCTGTGCAAGATCAACAGGGTAATCTACACCCAAGTACTTTGTCAGAGTGCAGACGTCCTTATGGGGAGGGGATGGTAACGCCAAAGTCTAAAAAGGGAAGGGAGGAGTTATTTTTCTGGATGTCCTTTCTGGATGCCCCCTTATCCCAAATTCAAACGTGTATTCAAAAGACCAGATAGGACATGCAACCGGGATACAGCATCAGTTCATTTCGAGAAAAGAAGAAATGTCAATGAGGGATCATGCATAAAGACATTTGCTGAGGGTAGGGGTCAGGTCAAGGGTCAGGTCCAACCATTTAAAGTCTCCACACATAAACCAGAAAAATCTGCTTTTGATACCAATACTGTATAAACACCAACTAAAAGATAACATTCTCTTAAACATCACACTTTGGGGTGACATCATGTTTTCTTGAACGCGGTGAAAAAGAGGCGTAGGTTTTTGCACGACAACAGTCAAGCCTTTCAAATTAAAAAATATTTCATGTTGAAGGGTAACAATAACCTAGACACATTTTTATCCTTGCTTTTTGGCAACATCTTTTCCTTCAAGTTCCTTCCTTTTTGTGTTGTAGATGGACAACAACGTTTCATCCGGTCGAATACCTTTATCCGACAGCTCTTTCCAAACTTTCTCCAACCTGTGCATCGTGTTTGCGCTTTCCAGCTTGCGACCAATGAAGTAAGCCTCAAATTTATCCCAAGGTATCAAGGTACAACCTTCTTCCTTACACAGGTTGAGTGCTTGCTTGCGGTCCAATGTGGGTAAGATTGTAAGACCTGCTTTCGATTCAATGTATTCCAAAGGAACCTGATAGTTTTTGAGCAAATGTTCTTTGGGGATTGGTTTGTTGGGAACGACAAATGCACCAAGAACCTTTTTATCGTTTTGCCCATCGTTTTCGGCAACAATCACTTTGAACAGATGTGTTGGAACAGCAACTTCCGAGTTTCCAATCACCTAAAACAGAACAAATCACACGACTTTGAAAGTTAACTTAAAGTAGAAAAGATTATTAATCATTAATGATTATCCAGAAGTGAGAAAATGATTCATCCAAATTTTTCTCTAGTCCTCAGCCAAGATAAAAGAACAGCAGGCGACTGGTTAGGCGCTTGGCTCATAACACGGACAGTACAGGGTTGAGCCTCCTGCCCTGAGACGGTCACTGTGTAGGGACCTTGAGCTTCCAGCCTTTCAGCTTCAATCGCTCAGCACCATCGACTGATGCTTAGTCATTAGATAGTGGCACTTAATAAATGCATAAAATAATAATATCAATTGTTTAACATCAAATTAAGAATTTTTGCAGCAGGCAATGTGGAGGTTCCTACAACACAGAACACCTCAGACGTGTACCACTAACCTCATACTTGACCCGTCGTTTCCCATTCTTTGTGTAAGGGATAAACAGCGGCCCCGAGATTATCCGTACATGATCAAACTTCTTTGTGAGGTCACGGCAATAGAGCTCAAAGCGATTCCAGAAGCCTGCGTTGTTATCGATATCTTGCGGTACGATGTTGCTCAGGTAGAACGTCTCACTCATGGCATCCTGTCACAACAAATTTCATTTATCTGAGCAATTAAAACAGGAAATTATGAGGATAGTTTTCTTATTGTGCAGTTAATAATCTCATAGTTATACTCTGATTGCCAACTTCTTTAATTGATATGAACTGGTGACCCTAACCAAAAGCATGACTCGGGTCCATCTCAGTCTCCCTTTCTTACTATTCATAGAACAGTAATGTGGAAGCCTTTCAACTGAAAACATATTTCACGTGGATGGGTAACGGCAACAGTTTTCTTCTTACTTCTTGGCAACTTCTGTTCCTTCAAGGATGTTTGTCCTGTGCTTTGGGAGCCTCCTAGAAAATGCTCCGCAGGTCTGCCTCTGAGAAGTTTCTCTCATAGAGGCGTTATTTCAGAGATTTGAATCTCGGGCTAGCATGGTCCGTACACAGGATCTTAAATGGCGGGGCGCCCATTCAAACAGACAGCGGTGGTGAAGGATCTCACCTGATTAATTCATTGAAAAATAATCAAGGTTGAGGCCATACGGTTGCTATATGAAAACAGTGTACATTTATTATTATTCATTAAGGAGCCTTGGTGTCGTTAATATGAGAAATCAGGTCCTTGTGTAACTAAGGCTTATTTTGGAGATTTAAATATTGGACTAGCATGGTCCATACACAGGGACCTTAAATGGCACAGCGCCCATTCAAACGGGCAGCGGTGATGAAGGATCTCACCTGATTAAATCATTGAGAAATGAGTAGGGTCGAGGCCATACGGTCGGTATAGGAAACCATGAAATTTCATACCTGTGAACCATCTTCAGTATGAAGTATTTTGCATGTGGGGCAAACAATATAGTACCTGAAACTTGAAATGTGCAGTGATCCTACATACCTGGTCAAACTTGTTGTTTCCTGCTGGAGCCATATGTCCTCGGGACCATCCGCTGTTGAAATAATCGTTGTTCTGAGCAGAGAACAACGCAGGGACTAATGGATCTGGTTTAAACTGACTCTGCCTGCGATTTGCACTTCCTGTAACAGAACAGGGCGTTAACACAGCAACTTTTCAGAATATATGGAAGAAGTTTGTTTTGGTTAGAGTGCTCGGCTTGTAATGCAGAGAGTACAGGTTCAAGCCCCTCTCCTGAGGTGCTTACTGTGTAGGGACCTTGAGCGAGTCCTTCACTCACCATCCCTCAGCACCGTAAGGGTGGTGAAGATAAAATGCCCATATAAATAACTTGCTTTTGCATTCCCCACTAAACTCAAGATGGGGTGGAAAAGACTGGATTATCCCCACTTGGGTGTAATCCAACGACTTCTATAGCACCATTATCAAAATGCACAAGGCATCAATCGATGGTCATTTCAAGAGAATCCACAGTCAAAAGTCGTAATCCGTCGAAGAAGCCTGGTTGAAATCCAACAGTTCGTTCAACGAGCAACGTACCAGTTAGGTGGTGTTTGGTGATGTGTTCGGCCACCCAGTGCGGAATCCTCTTCTGCTGGTCGTAGCAGAGAGCGTGATTTCGGAAGGCAGTGACATCCGCTGATCGAAGAGGAGGTCCATACTTCAAGATTTCTTGCGTTGAATGAGAATATGCTGAACAGAAAAATCCATTGAAGAAATGTAACAAACATTTGTTTCAGCTAATAACAGGCCAAACATAAATAAAAACTATTTAACCTAATATAACAACAAAAGCTAGTATGCAGGCATTTTCCAAGTTCACTTACATACTGATAAGACATAATTCAACCAAAACACTTCTCCCAAAGCAACGTGACATGACAATCACTTAATAGCAGAGACAAGTGGAGGATTCAATGTTGGACCAGGTCGTGAAAAAGGTAAACATGTTCCCATTGTTCAGTTTAGGTAAACACCGTTGTAATTGTAATTGTAAACGAACATTTATAAAGCACCACTTAGGAAACAGTGGCACTCCCGACTTGAACAAACAAAAAGAATTGCTTACCCAAACAACCAAAAACTTTTTCCCAAAGAACGGCATGGCCTGACAACCGAATTAGTAGCTTACAAAGACATTTGGAGAATTTAATATTGGACTAGGTCGTGAAAAACACAGTTCCATTGTTCATTTTATGCACGCAGATGTGCTCGTTCAACCAAAAAATGTCTCCTGAAGAGTTGCATGGCATGACGGTAAACATGGATGGTAAACGTGTAGAATCAGCTGCTTGCGATCGCTCAGTTAAAAACAATATGGCTGCAACAGATTGCAAGAGAAATTACAGCGCTGCCACATAATGGCCCAGTTAGTAAGTGAGTCACTCTGAATGACCTGCACATGCTGTCATGCATTGATCTGAACGACGTTGAAGTAAACACACAAAACGCTGAGAACATGTGATTGCATGACAAATGCAAATTTAAAAGACAATCTGTCACAAGGCGTGATTTACCATAGTAGGAGTTTGTCAGGTGAAACGTGTTTCACGAGAACTTTTTCACAAACATTTTATTTGCATCACAGAAGCTTGCCCTATTTCTTAATTTATTCATACCTTTGTGTTACTCCATGATTCATTTCACCAACAGTATTTTATAAACTTTTGTTTGCCTCATGCTTACTGTGGTTGACTCACTTACTTATTAACTGGTAGTGCGCCCGGTATGTGGCAGCTCTCTAATTTCTTTCAGCCTGCAGCGGCCATATTGTTTTTAAGTGGGGCGATCGCAAGCGGCCGATTCAACATGTTTACCACAATCAATTGGCAGTGAAGACAAGTGGAGGATTTAATGATGGACCATGTCGTAAAAACCATGGCTTTACAGTGTAAGTCTTGCATCTATCTTGGCATTAATATAGCGCTTTATACTAACTTCTCACGAGCGCTGGTTACCTCTCAAAGGCACTAGCTCGTTCATTACACGCCTCCATCAAAACTGTCTTGAAATACCCCTATAACACTGACAGAATAACAATTACCCTTTCTCGATTCATCGAATCGATTCGTTGATTCTTGGTACTCGATGTGGATTTTGTTTCTCGGTTCAAGCAGAACCCGGTATACTGCCCAGGCAGAAACAGCGGACAGAGTACACCCTGCTGTGAGACCGCGAATAAAAGAAGCCATTGCTACACATATACGCCCTTAGTTTTAAAACGGCCAAGGTTTAATTTAATAGCATTTAAGCGTAAGTACGTGGTCATTCATTAAAAAAGTAAGCAGGGTCGAGGCCATAAAGTCGCTATAAAAACGTGTATGTTTACAATTGCGGCAATGAACTGAGCGATTATAAAAGTTTTAGGAAGTTCGTAGTTCGTACCTTACGCCATCCAGCGCATGGCGTGTTAGACCTTGATAATCGTAATCGAAAATTCGAAATTCTAAACGCTACTTAAAAGGCAGCTGTGGACGGATAAAAGTTCTAATTCTTCACTTTAAGACGTTATTAAACAATGCCAATCCGTAATTTCCAGTTGTACCTCCTTAGGTATTGCTGTCTGCCTTCCTTTGCTTAGGTAGACAAAAGGACAGACAGAAAGATAGATATATTAAAATGTACTACATAGGCTAAGTACCTGTTTCTACCGAGAGAAAGGGGGTTAGGTTTATATTAAAGGCATAAGATATACGGTGATTTGGTTAGAATATCACATGAAAATTCTAGTGGTTGGGACTAGATATAGAATCGACGTTTGGTTCGAAACATTTCGTTGTATTTTTAGTGACGCTAGGGTTAGGGTAATATAGTACGAAGCGGAGGAAGAGGAAGAGTGTTAGGGTTTGATAAAAGATATGAGGTATTCGATAATTTGGTTTAAAATGATAGAAAACTACTAGTGGTGGGTACTAGATTCAAAATCGAAACATTTCATTGTCTTTTTAGTGATGCTATGGTTTGGGTTACGAATAAGAAGAAGCAGAGGAAGAGGATGAAGGTAAGGGCATTATGATACGCATCATTTATTTAGTGGTTTGAAATGATAGAATGCTACTACATGCGTTAACTAGGTTCGGATCACCGGATGGATCGGAAAATTTCATTGTCTATTTAGTAGCACCAGAGTTATGGTAACGGATAATTATGCTGGTAATTATGCTAGTTAAAACCCTCAATTAGTATTCGCTACGGCCCCACATCCATGATCGTATTATCCTTCCTGCTGACAATTTAACGCGTAGATGTTTGATTATTAGGATGTTGTATGAATATTAAGTTTTCTTGTGTTCTTAAATACTTGTAAACCGATGTGCGATTATCTATTGGTTAATAAAGAATATACTTACTTACTTACCTACCTACTTACTTACTTACTTAGTCCCCTGCGCTTAGTTTTGAAGCAGCTCATTTGGGGTGTTCAGAACTATATTGGGTAAGGCTTATAGGCAGGAGTCAAGTGTATGGGGGCGTGCATGCTCAGTTGGGGATATAGTGGGGGAAAACCTTAGGAACAAACGAAAAATGTATTGGAAATTGGGAACCGAGATTTCTACATCGCCCAACGAAAGCCGCGCCGCGGGGTCCAGCTTATTCACAGGCGCTCAGTCAAAACAAAATCGATAGGCAAAAGGATTCGGTTCCAGGTCAAGATCCAAAAGTCAGACGGAGAGACAGCGTGGCAGCTACGGTGGGGGTGGGGTTGGAGGGGAGAGAGATAAGAGGAAGAAAGGGTGTCGGGGTTTCAACACTTAATTGCGCCACACGGTCAAATTATCTATGTGGATTTTTTGTAAAACCGTCTTAATAATGACCACAATAAGCGTGCTTAAGTGTACCACTGTTTAGCACTTTTGCATGGTTTTAAAGGAGCTATTTGAATGAACCGATGCGTAAATACATAACGGACAAGTGGCTTATAAATATATGTTTAAACATAGACACAAGTGTCTGGCTGCCAGTCACCCGAAGACAAGAGCCTCGTCGTTAGTAGTCGGCAGAAATGAAGACGCATTAGAAAAATTTTAAACAAAGCGCTATAGTTCGATTTTGCACTTAGTTTCTTTGACCTAAATATCAATTTGGCCGATATATCAGTCCTTTTATACTTCCGTACGTCCATCTATCCGTCCTTCAGTCCGTCCATCCATCCATCCCGTCTATTTATCCGTCCGTCCATCCGTCCATCCATCAATCCATCCATCCATCGTCTATTTATCCATCCGTCCCTCTGTCCGTCCGTCCATCCATTCATCCATCCATCCATTCGCATCTACTTTAATCCGGAAACTTCTATAGCGCCGTTATCGTAATACGCACGGCATCAATCAATGGTCGCTTCTAAACAAAATCAATCGTTCACCTATTTCATCCATTCATTCATTTATTCATTCACACCATTCATTCATCCGTCCATCCATTCATGATCCGTCCATAGGGCAAACGGAAGAAGACTCAGGCTTCCATCTTGATTGATTCATCGATTTGATCGATTATCGATTGATTGACGGATCGTTTAACTGATTTATCGATTACATCGACCGATCGATCACGTGTTCAATTAATTTATGCATCAGTTTTTCAATCAGTCATCGTCTGTTGTTGCTCCAGGCTCCCTCCATTCTCCAGACGGAGAAAGCATAGCTTAGCCGCTCGTGAGATAAGTAACTGCAACTGGCCGCCATCTTTGTCTCCATTTCTTCGCTACGCAGGACCTGCGAAGACACAACACACGGTGGAGTCAGAGGGGCCTAATAAACGCACCCAGACGTAATGATAGTAATAGACTATCACTACTACTACTAGTTGTAGTAGTAGTAGTGTTGGTGGTGGTGGTAGTAGTAGTAGCAGTATATGTAATAGTAATAGTAATAATTATAATTTAAAAAAAATAATAATGATAACAAAAATATTAACAATATCAATAATAACAATAACAGCAGCAATAACAGTCATAATAATAATAATAATAATTATTATATATATATATATTAATATATACAGTGGTGTGCAAAAGTCTGGAACCACCTACGAATTTTGACATTTTTTAAACTTTATGACTTTTTACTGTAATTTTTTCATTACCCCACTAAATTTTTTTGTGTTTTTCGTTATAAGGGATATATTTGGCTATTATAATCAACTTTTTGACCTAGTTTGGCCTTAATCTTCTAATTTTTTTGTTGAAGGTACCATGTTAATCGCTTAGCGTGTAAATCTCCTAATTTGTACACGTGTACGTACATCCCTAGGCAATAGTGTAAAGTAATTAGTACGTACATGTATGCTTTAAAACAGGTCACGTGTGGTCTGTATTCCTTCGTAATCATTTAGGTGGCCTTGAAAAAGGCCGTTTTGTGTGACCGTGGTGAATTAGAATTTGGTGGGCCACCCTTTATTCTTGATCACCTGTCTGCACCGTTTCGGCATCGAGTGCACAAGTTTGACGAGGTGATCATGCCTGACAACGCGATTCCAGGCAGTAATGAGCGATTCAATTAGCTCACGCTTTGAAGTTGGGCGCTTCTTTGAAATTTCCAATGCCACCTTGTGCCACAGATTCTCAATGGGATTGAGGTCTGGAGATTGCGCAGGCCAGTCAAGCGACTCAATCTTGTGCTGACGCTTCCAGTTCATCACCAGTTTGGCTCGGTGGCAAGGTGCGTTGTCATCTTGGAACAGGAACCGGCCTGGAAAGAGCTGCTCCGCTGATGGCAACATGCACTTTTGCAGTATCGTGATGTACTTCGCCCCGTTCACCATTCCATCGACGATGTGCAAGCGTCCCACGCCACTGGCAGCCATGCAGCCCCAGACCATGATCTTCAGAGGATGCTTTACAGTGACATTGAGGCACTCAGGCTTGAACTCCTCTCCAGGAAATCTCCTCACGCAGGTGTGGGCCTGATTGCCAAACAAGCAGAAGGTACTTTCATCGCTGAAAAGCACCTTCTCCCACTTGTCACTTGTCCAGCTTGAGTGTTTCCGCGCCCACTCGATCCGTTTCTTCCTTTGTACGTCACTCATCAGTGGCTTGCTGCGTGCCTTGCAGCCCCGCAGCCCAAATACTTTCAGGCACCGACGACGAACAGTTGATGAACTTGCACTGACGTGAGACGTGTCTGACCACTCACGCAGTAGCTGAGGCGAAGTCAACTTGCGGTTGGTCAATGACAAGCGTCGAAAAGCACGGTCCTGGCGTGATGTTGATACACGTGGACGCCCGGACCGAGGCTTGTCTACCACCGAACCCGTCGTGTTCTTCTTCTGCAGGATTTTTACAACTGCGCTGTGACTGCAGCCGACTTTGCTGGCAATCTGGCGGCATGAAAAGCCTTCCTCCCTCAACACTGTCACACGAACACGATCCTCCAACACCAAGCCCCGCTTCTTCGTCATGGTCGATGCAGAAAGTGTAAGAAATCCAAAAGAGCGCGCCTATTTTATAGCTGCTGTCTTACCTAGGCGCCCTGGACTGTTATTGGCTGGTGAAAACTGCCTCCTGATTGGTCAGAAATAACGCGCGCTGATTGGAACATCTTGATCCAGTTTCACGCAGGATTTGTGAAATTTACAAAAGTTGTACTAAGTATGTTTCAGAACTTATACTTCTGTCAAAAACAGAAATAATTGGTATTAAAAAGATGATTATAATAGCCAAATATATCCCTTATAACGAAAAACACAAAATAAAATAGTGGGGTAATGAAAAATTACAGTAAAAGGTCATAAAGTTGAAAAAATGTCAAAATTCGTAGGTGGTTCCAGACTTTTGCACACCACTGTATATATATATATATATTATTTTTTATTATATTATATTTTTATATTATTATATATTTAATTATAATTATTTATAATATTTATAATATTTATATTATTATAATATATATTATATAATTTATATATATAATATATATAGTATATAATAATAATAAATATAATAATTGTATAATAACACTACTACTACTTCTACCACTGCTACTACTACTACTACTACTACTAATAATAATAATAATAATAATAAGTCTTAGTATGCATTTCAACTTTATTTCAAAGCATTAGGCCTATTATATTCCCATTTTGTATGCATATGTTAATGTTTTTGGCTACAGCTACGATAATAATAAAAAAAAATTCAAATCGAACTCAGGGCATTTAGTGTCATAAGATGTCGTTAAACTGCTGGAATGCAATCAGCAACTGACAAAGAAAACTTTTTAGGCCTGTAAGGTAAGGTTGACCAAACCTTTGCTACACCATTGGATGTAAGGCAGTGTCAACTATGACGAGGTGTAGTCAACCCAGATATTTAAACTGCGCGAATGGGAACGGTTTTGTATATCTTAGGCCATAAGGCGATCCTAAAGAGTAAGCTTGTAAACGCACCCCACGATCGTAAAATATGGAAAATTTAAACAAATATGTCTGTCTGTGCGTCTGTTTGTTTGTCTTCCTGTTTCCCTGTGTGTCTGAGTGTATCGTCTGTGTACCAGTCTTTCTGCCTGTCTGTTTGTCGAGCTGTGTGTGTCTATCTGCTTGCCTGTGTATGTCTGTCTGCCTGCCTACCTGTTTCTCTGTCTGTCTATCAGCCTTCTGTCTATCAGCCTTCTGTCTGTCTGCCTACCTGCCTGACTGACTGACTCTGTCTGTCTGTCTGTCTGCCTGCCTGCCTGCCTGCCTGCCTGCCTCTGTCTGTCTGTCTGTCTGTCTGTCTGTCTGCTTCCTTACTTGGAACAAGAAGTCGATGTATCTCGTCGCAAGCTTGAGTGTCTGGATCTTGCTCAGCTTGTCCGACGGTAGGGTCGGTATGATTTGGCGGAGGTGGGCGAAGGCTTCGTTGAGTGACTGGGTCCGTTGTCTCTCCCTCACATTCGCCAGAATCCGCTGACTCTGCAGCTCGTCGTAGTTCTGCACGGCAGAGGGAGGCACCTTCCGACGCGATTTCCGGCACGGCGAGACGTCCCCGCTCTCGCCGCTACTCCCTCCGCTGCTAGCCTGTCCGTCAAAAGAACGCTTACGGCGTGCACGGGCGTTGTTCGCGCTGCATTCGCTAGGTGGCGCGGACTGGTTCGCGTTGCAGTCGCTAGGTGTCGACCGGCCTGTTCTGTAGGATAGACCGTCTGGGGTGGAGACTGAAACTGCGGGTGGAACGCGGACGGTGGGGCAGACGGAGAAGGAAGCGAAGGGTGCGAGTGGGAGTCCGGTTGAGCCGCGATGGACTAAGTGTTCCATGCCGTAGTCCATTGAAGGCAGATTGTCCGAAGTGTTCATTTTCTGAACTGGTGCCTATGAAAAAAGCCTGTTGACTTGGCCGGAGATACCGGTAAATAGGCCTGCTAAAATCCCGGTAAATAGGCCTGCTAAAATCCCGGTAAATAGGCCTGTTAAATAGGCCTATTAATAGGCGTTTTTCTTGCGGAGATGTCTCTTGAAAATATCTCCTTTTTCCCGAACCGCGAAGAGAAAAGCTGCTAAAAAGAAAAAAATACAGCATCAGGGACGAAAGATCGTATATTTGCATTTATATTCCGAGGTGACGCCAAGGATATTATGCGGAAAACATGATCATGTTGGCAGCTGTCCTCAAATCAAATCCCATTTTGAATACTTCCTAACATTTATTCACTTAATTATTGCACTGAATGATTAGTAGTATTCATTACTAATTCAATTCGATTTGTTTATTGGAACAAATGCACGTACTACAATAAGTGAGAAAATAAGTGGGATATTTACAAAATGTTTACAAAAGAAATATTACTAGATCTGTATAATTATATCAAGGAAATTTCTTTTGTTACAACTGCCTTGCATACGTAATTTCTGAGGGTGGGTAAGCGAAGCTCATACGTATAGGTGTAGGCCTGTAGAAGAACAATCCGTTAAACACCTCTTTTAGCTATGTAATTTATGTTATGAATAAAAGTGGCCGAGCAGTTCATTACACACCTCTTTTAATGATGTCATTTGGACTAAAAATAAAAATGAACGCGCAGATTGTTACTTAATATAATTCAAAAATAGTCGTATGGTAAGGTCGACGTCAACGGCCCCGTCAGCCATAATGTGTCGTTAAACAATGGTTGCTACTATGTCTTAACCCAACCCAGAGAAGCAGCCATGGTTATGAGATGTTAGAGACTTCACTTTTCTTAACCTCGGCATATGAGGGCAGGTGGCCAGTCATTTCCTTCACCGCCCGATCTCCCACTCACAGTGTACGGTCGGAGTATTCATTACAGGTGAGTTGGTTTGGGGCATAAGTGAAAAAGAAATCTCGAGTCAAATTTCTGCCCTGCCGGGGATTTGAACCCGAGACCTCGATCGAGTCCAGCACGATAACCACTGGGCCATCGCGCACCCACACTAGTGTACATAATTCATAGAAAACAGTAGTCCTCTGAATGCTAAGGTTAGAATGAGTGAGTAGTTTCTGCCTAACGACGATGTGTCATGACAAGGATGATTAGCGTCGCCCTCCTCCTTTACCCAGGCTTTGGACTGGCACCACCCGACTAAAGGCAGTGGCGGAGTTCGCTGTAAATAAAAAATGGACATTATTCACTATAATCACTGTAGTTTAGTAGTAGTTTCCATTGTTTAACGACATCTTTTGGCTGTCAGGGCCGTTGACGTCGACCTTCCTTTCTTTTAACATAGAAAACACCAACTAAATATAAGCAATTGCGGTTGACGACTAAAATTTATAATGCCCGACAAAATGTTTTAAAGGTGTCTAAGAAATGCTGTCAGTTTAATTCAGAATTAGTTTGTCGGTGCATATCTACGAACTCCAGGTCTGTTGCCACGTGTTAGTAGTTTTCAATGTTTAACGACATTTTATGGCATCAAAGGCAGCTAACGTCACCCTCCTCTTTTATCCAGGCTTGGGACTGGCACTACCCCAAACACGGCAGTGGCGGAGTTACCACCCATGTATTTCGGTAGTAGAGCCCTGTTCGTTCGACTTTCAGCACGTAACCAACTTTAATTAAATTAATTAGTTAATTAATTAATTAATAATAATAGATGCGATAATAATAACAATAATAATATTTTTATTGTCCGTAGAATATTTTTAATTTCTGAGGGATCATATATACCTCAGGTAAAAAATAATAATGTCATCCAAAAATTTTGTCCTTAAATCGATTCTTTCCTCGTCCCGGAATTTATGTGACGCATCGTCAGTCAATTCTCCCCTCCAAGTAGACATCCCTGAGATTTACTAGAAGCACGTAAGGTAAAGTAAATGAAATGCCGATACGTATGTACAGCTGTAAAATTGTAATTGTAATTAGAACTTTAGGTAGCGCCGCTTTAAGAGACACATCAGTCTACGCTATCCTAAGCATAGCTTGGAACAGAAAGCTCATCAGTTACAATCAGTCCTCAGATAACAAGTCACCAGTGGTCTGCTCCCGCAAACACGTAGAGCCCGGACAACGGTTTCTCGTCCTGAATTCAGAGTTCGCACCAAACTATTTCCACGCTGGTTTTCATCTGTTTAATAAATTCACTAACACCAGTTTTTAATCTCTTAATCTTATTCTCTTAATCTTAATCTCTTATCTCATTCGCAAACAACTGAAGACTTATCTCTTTCCATCTCCCCAAAATGAGCAGAGGGTCCAGACCATACAGTTGCTACCGAAAACCGTGTACATTTGCATTTACTATTACCCACGCTTTTGAAGTTAATTAGCGCGATATAAATATCTGATAGATAATCAAATCTAATCTCACAGAACTTCATCTAAGCCCATTCTAGTTCCTTTAATCGCATCCTCTCTTTTTCATTCACTCCATTCATCCTCTTCTCTCGTCCTCTCTTCCCATTTAATCCTATCTTACCACGTCTAATCGGATCATATCTCACATATTTTCATCCCATTTCACTTCGTAACCGTAATCGTAAACTCCAAATTTCTAAAGCGCCAATTACAAGCTAAGCAAAAGGCACCAGCTCATTCACCAACGCTGCGTCAAGTCAGTGGGGTTCTCCAAAGATGCCATGATAGATAGATAGATAGATAGATAGATAGATAGATAGATAGATAGATAGATAGATAGATAGATAGACAGACAGACAGACAGACAGACAGATAGATAGAGATAACTCCGATAGGTCGGGAAACAGCGAGCCTCAAATTCTCGTAACCGTAATCGTAAACTCCAAATTTTATAAAGCGCTACTCAAAAGCTAAGCACAGGGCACCACCTTATTCACGAGCGCTGCGTCAAGTCAGTGAGGTTGTCCAAAGATGCTATATCAAGAACCAAGTCCGGTTGCCAGAAGACGAGTGAGATAAGGGGAGAAGGAGCTGTTAGGGTGGGTTGTGTTTAAGCTGAGAGAAATGGGAAGGCAGCGGATTCGATGGATCAGCGTGGAATTTCTTGGAAAAGGTAGGACTTCATCTCTGGGGTGCGCGATAGTCTCGTGATTAGTGTGATGGACTGCCAAATGAGAAGTTGGGCGTTCAAATCGCCATCCGGGAAGAAATTTGTTTGTAAATTTCGGCTGCACTAGAGCCCCCTAGCCAACTGAGTTGTAACGACTAGGCGACACTGACCGTACAATGTCGGTGCGAAGATCAGCCGTAATATGCCGAGGCTAAGAAAAATGGAGTCGCTAACACTTCAGACTGCTTCTCAGAGCTAGCTTAAGAGATCAGTAATATTTTCCAGTGTCTAGCGACATCTTCCAGCTGTCGTATCCTTTTACGTCAACAGGGTTTATTAATTTTAATAACAAGTGAAGATGATACTCGATGGATTAAGCGGTCACCCCTGTTTATAGGGCGAACAATAGCAATAATAGAGGTGTGTAATGGGCTACGCCACTCTGTTAGTTATAAGTCAAATTATTGAGTTAAAAGAGGTGTGCAAGAGACTAATCTTCTTCTTCTTCAGTTTGTCTAATAATATATTTTGCGCTGTGTAATCGCTCTTCGCTCACAGTCGAGAGACAAGAACAATTTTCAGCAACTAACCTCAACAAATCCGTCGTTCAGTCCAGTCGTTCCGAAGTCTTTGCGGTCCAAAGAGTTTAAGAAGATTTAGAAAGTTCGAAGTTGGACGCAATCTGCGCAGAAGGAGGAGAAAAGGAAGGAAGGAAACGGGGAGGAAGAGGAGGAGAAGGAGGAGGAAGAAGAGGAATACGAAGATGAGTGATTGGAGGAGGGATGAGGCTCGCTTATTTCTGGCGAACCCTGCAGACTAGAGAGGCGAACGGTGATTGGACGAGAGTTCGTCTGGCAGTTTCTTCGAAACTAAGAAGACTCATATAGAAAACAAGGTCTATAATGATTATAATAATGATAATGATGATGATGATGACGACTACGACGATGATGATGATCTCATCTGATCCAAAATTATACGATCTGAAATGTACCTGCTCTGGTAAAATCTAATCTAATCCTAGTATGACGATCGAAT
Source organism: Norana najaformis (assembly GCA_964023275.1). Classification (NCBI taxonomy): domain Eukaryota; kingdom Metazoa; phylum Annelida; class Clitellata; order Crassiclitellata; family Hormogastridae; genus Norana; species Norana najaformis. The sequence continues at coordinate 1,955,819 of OZ029916.1, read as the reverse complement.
TGCCTGTTTCTTCTTGGTTAGCGGAATTTTTCGGTTGCTGAACCTATATTTGAAACTCTCTTACTGCATCTATTCGTTCTGCTTGGTCTCTTGTGCCATTTAAATAATAATAATAATAATAACAACAACAACAATAACAATGATAATAGTAATAATAAGCGCAAATAAATTAGTCACGGAAAAGAGTTGTGTGATCGTCAAGAAATAAAGGTCTCACTAGACACCTTTAAAACGCTTATAATTCGTGCCATATATTCATCAGTGCGTTATTCGTCTCATACTGTGCTCGGCTTCATGTAATGTAAAGTAAGGTCGACGTCAACAGCTGTGGCTACCACAAGATGTCGCTAACCGCTGAATAATAAAGTTAATCTAACCAATTGCCTTAAACGTTCGACATACTGATTAAATTAAAGAATTAAATAATAATAATGATAACGATAATAATAATAATAATTATAACAACAATAACAATAATTATAATTACCATAATAATGGTAATCATGCTGCTGCTGTTGTTGTTGTTGTTGTTGCTGCTGCTGTTATCGTTGTTGCTGTTGCTGATGATGACGACGACGACGTTCACGACGATGATGATGAAAAAGAAGTTATACCTTTTCGTGGATATATATATACATATATATATATATATACAGAGAGAGAGAGAGAGCGGCAGAGAAAGCGTTGCGTAGTAAGGAACTAAGGTAGGTTGGGGAGGTGGTAAGTGGGGGGTGGATGGGTGGGTGGAGGGTGGGACGGGCAAAGGGCGAAAATGACTTTCATGTGGATCGAATTAGACGCGAGCAAGTTGGAGGCATCTGAGGAAAACAAGAAGAGGCGTGTGAACAGAACGCTCCCACCAACCAACCCCCATCGTCTTCAACATCATCATCATCATCATCATCATCATCATCATCGTATACACGTGCAAACATGTATATATACATATATAAATGGGTATATATACACATACATATATACATATATATGTGTGTGTATATATACAATGCATATATAAAAGTCGCTTCATCATGCATATATTATTAAAATATGTATATATATATATATACTTGTACATATTCTCTCTATGTATATATATCTAACAAGTCTCTATGTATATGTATATATATAATACACATTGCAACTAATTATTTCCTTTTTATTATGTGCGTATGTATGTATGAATGTATGTATGGATGTATGGATGTATGTATGTATGCATGTATGTATGTATATATGTATGTATGTATGTATATGTACCTGTGTTGAAAGATTGAAATGATTGAATGAGAACAGATCTTTCGAATTATGTCATAGGCCGAAGTATTGCAGTCAGTTTCCATACTGTATTTCGAATATATATACATATTATATATATGCATTTCGTGTATATATATGCATTATTGGCATTCACTTCTGTGTCTGTCTGTCTGTCTGTCTGTCTGTCTGTCTGTCTGTCTGTCTGTGTCTGTCTGTCTGTCTGTTCTCTCTCTCTCTTTCACACACACACACACATATATATATATATATATATATGCATCGTATGTGTTGCATATGATGTGGTTTGGCGCCGTAGTTAAATGGCGTATAGTGCATCTGTCAAAATATTGACGTTGTGGGAGGGATGTGGATTCGGGTGAAGGAGCGTCATGCATGGATTGCTGATGAGATGGAGATGGAGGAGGGGAAAACTGTCTAGGGTGGGGAGCGTAAACTGATGCACGTCATCAGAAGAGTTCGAGTCCCGGCAGAAAATGACGTTCGTGCTATTATTTGCTCTATAAGGTAAGGGTGAGAGTTCAGAGTTAAGGGTCAAAGTTACGTAAAAGCTGACGTTGACAGCGTCGTTATACAGTAATTACTAGTACAATGCGATTGAAGATGTATTTAAACGTTAATGGTAATATTTTAGACACCTTTTTAAAGTTTATTAATCTCCTTATATAACGAGTCTGTCGTGAATCATCCATGATACTGACTTGTTTGGGGGTAGTGCCAGTCCCAAGCCTGGATAAAGGAGGAGGGCGACGGCAACGGCCTTTGAGGCCATAAGCTGTCGTTAAACTGAGGAACTACTACTATTATCCATAATAATAATGTTCATAATCTCTATAGTCTGATGTATAATACATTCGCTATATATTCAACTGAACTATTGTTCACCATAGGTTTTTACGATAAGTAACGACTATTTTTTCAGTTTAAAGTTTAATGGTTTGTTTAACTGACTTTACTTATTGTTAGTTAAGCCAAACTATTTAAAACAGAACTGTTTTTCATGTAAAACATTTGTAAGGACGTCAACGGCCAATGCTGCCATATTATGTCATTAAACTGTTGGTTCTACTACTAATTAAACTCAGCCGGTGTCTTTAGTCGGGTGGTGCCAGTCCTAAGCCTCGATAAAGGAGGAGGGCGATGCTAATGATCTTAGTTTTGACATAGCACTGGTAAACAGAGAGTATTGCATAGTTTATGTTATGTGGTCGAGCGCAAATGGTAATAAACCGCAATATTTTAGACACCTCTTTTAAGGACTTTATTCTCCTTACATATATAGACAGTTGACGATACTACTGTTTGGTTCGAAGTTGGGGAAAGGTGGAAGCTAACGGCTGTGGCAGCCATAAGATGTCGTTAAACACTGAATAATACAAAAATGCATAAAGTTAACGAAACTCCGTCACTGCCTTTAGTCGGGTGGTGCCAGACCGAAGCCTTGGTAAAGGAGGAGGGCGACGCTAATCATCTTCGTTATGACACAGCGTCGTTAGACAGAATCTGCTACTGTAGTAGGAATCCACACCTTTAAGTGAACTAAGACCAGGTAAGGTATTTTAAAGTAAGGTAAGATAAGGTATGACAGGCAAGGTAAAGTGAGGCAAGGTAAGATAGGACAAGGTATGGTAAGATAAGAGTTAAAAGTCCAAGTAAGGTATAAGTTTAGAGTATTAGTAGTCCACCTCGTTCGGTAAGGTAAGGTAATTGAGGATAATTAAAGGTAATATAAGGAAGGTGGGGGTCGTATGGAAGGTAAGGTGTGAAAGATAAGGTGAGGTAAGGTAGGGTGAGGTAGATGAAGAGTAAGAAGTAAAAGGCGCTATACAAATGCTCCGTTACAATTACAGTCACATTTACAATTTAATTAACCCTTCGTAAGTAGCTACATAACCCCGGTCATTCTTTGTTTACCCTTAAGTCTGACCTCGTATTCCCAGTCACCCGATCCAGGTTCAAGGTGTCCGAAGCCTTAGCGATCATCTGCCCTACACAGCGGGGTTAAGCGCCCCTAGAGTTCCCGGGTACGGTCCAATATCCTCTCGATTGACCTTCGGCGACCTTTGAACCCGCCAAGTCACCGACATCTCTCGTCCTGAATTGAATATTAAACGCAGCAAGGAAGATTTGACGTTTTATGTCCGCAAAGAGACATCATATTAGCTTTAGAAAAATGAGCATGATAAGTTTGATAAATATTACCACAAATACACCTGGTTAAGGCGTTTAGATTCTCGGTAAACCATGAGACCCTTAATCTGAGGGTCGTCGGTTCGAGCTCCACATCTGCCGCTTCCTGTCTGTGCAACACGGTGGTCTATCGGTAACGCGTTTGGTCAATGATCATGCGGTTGAGGGTTCGACTCCGTGTAACGACCCTGGGCAAGTTGTTTGCACACACTGTGCCTCTGTCGCCAAGCAGTAGAATTTGGTACCGGCGTAAGCTGAGAAGTAAACGGCAAGTCCTGCGATGCACTGGCCCCCTGTCCAGGACCTTGGGATTCGTCTATTGCCGGAAATGAGCACCTCTTCTAAGTTTCACTATGGAACACGGGACTTTTACGTATGCCACAGTGCATTTATATATATATATATATATATATATATATATATATATATATATATATATATATATATATATATATATATATATATATATATATCTGTCGATGGGCAATTTCCATTGTTCGCTGATTGGGCCGATAAAGGTAAGAGAAGGTAATAGTGTTCCTTGCATATATTCTAATTCATGAGAGTACATCGAAATAAATCCATCGCTTCTTCTTTCCTTCCTTCCCTTCCTTCCTCCTTCCTTTCCTCCTTACTTTCCTCCTTTCTTTCCTCCTTCCTTCCTTTCCTTCTTCCTTCCTTCCTTCCTTCCTTCATTTCTTCCTTCCTTCCTTTCCTCCTTCCTTCCATCCTTTCCTTCTTCCTTCCTTCATTCCTTCCTTCCTTCATTTCTTCCTTCCTTCCTTTCCTCCTTCCTTCCATCCTTTCCTTCTTCCTTCCTTCATTTCTTCCTTCCTTCCTTTCCTCCTTCCTTCCATCCTTTCCTTCTTCCTTCCTTCCTTCCTTCCTTCCTTCATTTCTTCCTTCCTTCCTTTCCTCCTTCCTTCCATCCTTTCCTTCTTCCTTCCTTCATTCCTTCCTTCCTTCATTTCTTCCTTCCTTCCTTTCCTCCTTCCTTCCATCCTTTCCTTCTTCCTTCCTTCATTTCTTCCTTCCTTCCTTTCCTCCTTCCTTCCATCCTTTCCTTCTTCCTTCCTTCCTTCCTTCCTTCCTTCATTTCTTCCTTCCTTCCTTTCCTCCTTCCTTCCATCCTTTCCTTCTTCCTTCCTTCATTCCTTCCTTCCTTCCTCCTTCCTTCCATCCTTTCCTTCTTCCTTCCTTCCTTCCTTCCTTCCTTCATTTCTTCCTTCCTTCCTTTCCTCCTTCCTTCCATCCTTTCCTTCTTCCTTCCTTCATTCCTTCCTTCCTTCCGTCGATCCATCCATCCAGTGCCATCCATCCAAACTCCGCCTCAACTCCCTCGTTAGATCATCCTTCTGTCAGTCCAATCTTCCCGCCTTCTTTCCTCTGGCACAGAACCGACTCTTGTCTTCCCAGAGGCAATCGCTCGATAGAAACGGTCGATGACGTTAAGCCGAGAATTGGGCGGAGCTGATGCCGAAACAACTCTATAGGAGGAACTGGTGGAGGTGGTGTTGGTGGTGGTGGTAGTGGTGGTGGTGGTGGTAATGGTATTAAAGGTGGTGGTAATGGTTGCGACAGTGGTATTAAAAAGAGTAATGGTAGTGGTGGTGATGTTGGTAGTTGTGGTGTTGTTAGTGGTGTAATGAGTTTAAAGGTAGTAGTCGCTATGATGGTAGTAGCGGTGGTAGTGGTGGTGTTAGTGGTGGTGGTGATAGTAGTCGAAATTATGGCCGAGGTTGGATAGGAAAGGGCGAGGGAAGAAGTTGCTTAGGGATGGAGAGAAGGAGAGAGGGAGAGAGGGATGGAGGGAAAGAACGAGGGAGGGAGGGAGGCGGACAGGGCGAGAGAGAACTTGTCAAAATAAACAGACAGCAAACGAGAAGTAAACACCGAAGGCGAGGGATCCATAAACCGTTGCAGGTGCGTTCGACGCCTAATTAGTTGCACCGGTTCCAGAGGCAGCGCCGCATCAGCATCTCCGATCTCTTGCATCAGCAGCAGCAGCAGGAGCATCAAAATCACCAGCAGCCACCATCAGCAACCGGAACTTCCATAACGAAGCCATCGCTGGAAGACGCAGAACCAGGATGCGCTTCGGAAATGTTCTTAAAAGGTCTTTGCAGATAACAAGATACTATGCAATGCTATGAGATGAAAGACATTACAACACAAAACAATATGTACAATGCAATGTAATGTGAAAAAATACAATACAGTGAAACTTAATACAATGGCATGCAATACAATACGCTCCCTCTTAAATTTTTCCGCATGCTTCACGCTTTCTGCGTTTCTTGCTACCTTTCCAATTGTTTTATTCTGCTTTGTTTCCATAGCATTTTTCTCTTCTAAACCGATATTTGTTTCATTCTGTATTGTTAGGCATGATGCGCAATAGTCTAATGGTTAGTCTAATGGTTAGTCTAATGGTTAGTCTAATGGTTGGTCTAATGGTTGGTCTAATGGTTGGTCTAATGGTTAGTCTAATGGTTAGTCTAATGGTTAGTCTAATGGTTAGTCTAATGGTTAGTCTAATGGTTGGTCTAATGGTTAGTCTAAAGGTTAGTCTAAAGATTAGTCTAATGGTTAGTCTAATGGTTAGTCTAATGGTTAGTCTAATGGTTGGTCTAATGGTTAGTCTAATGGTTAGTCTGCTGCCTCGTCAGCCGATAAGTCGTGGTTTCAAATCTACGCCAGAGCTGAAAAATTTCTCGAAATTTCTGCCTCACTTGCGCCCTCTGGCAAATTCAACTAAAATGAGTACACTGACCCTATTGTCGTTGAGAAGATCAGACGGCGATGAAGAGGACTGGCTTCTACCCGTCATATGCCAGGTAGTGGTGGTGTTGGTGTTGGTGTTGGTGTTGGTGGTGTTGGTGGGTGGTGGTGGTGGTGGTGGTGGTGGTGGTGGTGGTGGTGGTGGTGGTGGTGGTGGTGGTGGTGGTGGTGGTGGTGGTGGTGGTGTACGTTACGATTGCGTCATATACCAAGCCTGAGAAAAATGAATTCGCTCTCATTTGATACCCATGACTGCCTCCGGAGGATATCTTTAGGGATTGCTTTTTCATCTTACCCATAAAAGAGTTCAAAGGCCAAAGGAACGAAGCAGTAAGCTGGATGGATGGTATCACACAGCCACCTTTCTTTGGGCCGGAATTCCAGCAGCGGCACGAGCCTCTTCAGGAGCTCTTGGCCGACATCCATCTTCAAGGGCGTCAATAGCGGTAGCATACCAGGCAACGCACCTGCCTCATGGGGATATACCCATATACCCACATGGGTCCTTAAAAGTCCAATTGGCTCCTTAGATACCAGTAGAACTCCGCCAATGCCCTAAATCGGGTGGTGCCAGTCCCAAGCCTGGATAAAGGAGGAGGGCGACGTCAACGGCCTTTGATGGCATAAGTCATGATGACGTTAATCATTGGAACTACTATTAGATAGCAGTAACATCCTTTTATGAGGGATAGGTAAATAATATCGTTAACGAGGTCATGTCTTGCTACCCGGCCATGCCCTAAGCGACGTGATAATCGTGTCAGCTTTTCCCACTTCACCCTTGCAATCTCTGCGCAGGTCTTCCACTCAAAACTGAAAACACTTCTCTTCTGCAGATCCTATCCTGATTCCTCTTCTTCCCCTTATCTATCCTGCAGATCCATTTCCAAACACGACCCACCGTAGCCGCCTGCCTGCCTGCCTGCCTGCCTGCCTGCCTGCCTGCCTGCCTGCCTGCCTGCCTGCCTGCCTGCCTGCCTGCCTGCCTGCCTGCCTGCCTGCCTGCCTGCCTGCCTGCCTGCCTGCCTGCCTGCCTGCCTGCCTTTTTGGATCTTGACCTGGAACCAAACCCTACACGCATTAGAAAGTCTTAGAACGGAATAGAATTATGTTCTAACTCCGGTTTGTTCTGCGTTTGATTCTATTCTAATTCCGGTTTGTTCCATTCCGTTCTAAGTCTTTCTAATGCGCCTCAGATTCAGGTGTACTGACATTGCACGCTTTATAAGTGCTTTAAATAAATAAATAATTATACTATGCGTTTGATTCTATTCCAGCTGCAATTTATTCTATAGCGTTCTGCGTAATGTGTTCGATTCTATTCCGGCGATTTATGTAGCGCCAGTATATTAAAGTAGTAAGCACAGGTGTCGTCGATGGCGCTCCAAGAGGCAGGTGATGTACTCGAGCGATAGATGTCGTCCTTGTCTAATCAGGACCGATCGCTAGGCACCAGATGTCGCCGTGTGCGACGTCTTCTGCGTAACAGACGCCAGCCACTAGAGCCGACATCAAAGCCCTCTGCCCGCGGTGGCTGGGTGTGACCCTGAGGCCCTGGAGGGGCTGGGTGTGACCCAGGGGTGCCGGGGGTGGCGTGGGTACCCCTCGATTCTCAGGCGGCCTTCAGAGGGAGAGCGAAAGACGGAGACAGAGAGAAAGAGAGACAGCCAGACAGACAGAGAGGAGAGACAGAGAGAGACAGAGACAGAGATAGAGAGGGACAGAAAGACAGAAAGAGAGAGAGATAGACGCAGAGAGACGGAGAGAGACAGAGACAGGCAGACACAGAGAAAGAGAGATAGAGATAAAGAGAAATAGAGAGAGAGAAACTACAGACTCTATAAAGAGGCACAGTGAGACAGAAACAGACAGAGAGAGACAGAGTGGAGGAGAAAGAGTAGGAGAAGGATGAGGAGCTGGAGAAGCAGAGAGGGTGAGAACGAAGAGAAACGGAAGAGGGCAAACCAATTAGGCAGAGGACAGTTGACTATGAAAGAAAAAGGCCGACTGCTCTAGTAAATTATTATTATGGAAATATCTCAACCGAAAGACGCCATATTACATGTTGAGTTCTCACGCGCGCAGTCGAATATATTACCCTTCTTACTAAGCATATGATTTACGCAGATATTTCTGTATATAATACGTTCAAATGTACATCCATATATAATATACATATACATAAACATATATGTATGTATGTGTAGTGATATATTTATTTTTGCGTGTCTTCGCTTGGCATAATTATTACTTACAGCATTGCTACTGAGTTGGTTAACGTGTTGGACTTCAAACCCAAAGACACTGGTCCAAATATAACTCTAAATGTACTTTTATTTCTGTAGCGGTTGTAGCCATCGTCCTTGCTCATTTTTCAATGAATTTATAGGGTGAGGTCCTTCACCTCTGCTGCCCGTTTGAATGGGTGTCATACCAATTAAGGCACGGTGATGTTGGTAACACGTTTGGTCAATGATCATGCGGTTGCGGGTTTGACTCCGTGTAACGACCCTGGGCAAGTTGTTTGCCTACACCGTGCCTCTGTCACCAAGCAGTAGAATTTGGTACCGGCGTAAGCTGGGAGGTAAAAGGCAAGTCCTGCGGTGCACTGGCCCCGTGTCCAGGACCTTGGGATTCGTCCATTGCTGGCTCAAGGGCCTCAAGAAAAGGAAATGAGCGCCTCCCCTACGTCTCACTTGTGGGATACGCGATACTTTACTTTTACATTTAAGATCCCCTTGTATGAACCGTGAAACCCGAGACTCAAACCTCTGAAATAGAGCCTCTAACGGTGTGCGAACTGGTATCCTTACGCAGAGAGATGCCTTGACGTAAGCTTTAACCAGTGTAGCCAAGCGTAATCGTAAACTCGAAATTTCTGAAGCGCTACTTAAAAGCTAAGCGCAGGGCACCACCTTATTCATGAGCGCTGCGTCAAGTCAGTGCGGTTGTCCAGAGATGCCATGTCAAGAACCAAGTCCGGTTGCCAGAAGACCAGAGAGAGAGAAGGGGAAGGTGAGCTGTTAGGGTGGGTTGTATTTTAGCTGCGTCAAGTCGGTAGGGTTGTCCGGAGATGCCATGTCAAGAACCAAGTCCGGTTGTCAGAAGACTAGAGAGAAAAGGGGGAGAGGAGCTGTTAGGGTGGGTTATGTTTAGCTAACCAGATCCGTGGTTTCAATGCCGATCCGGACAGTTAAACGGCTATGCCAGTAAATTTAGGATAAATTTTATGCAAATTACGTAAATTAAATAAATTATGTAAATTTATGCAACCTGTGCATATATGTCTGTGCATATCCCAGTTCTTTGCCCTTCTGACCTGCGTGGTTTGAAGTGATCATCAGGTCTAGGCACTTGAAGATGAGGTTTTTAAGAAAAAGACAGACAACACGACCAGGTCTGTGTTAAGCTGTCGCCTTTCGACTTATTGACTTAAGTTATTAGTACTGAAAATGCTTAACCTTTCGCTGGCTCACAAGCCGTCTGAATGAAGTTGGAGATATGTAAAGGTTCAATGTCGAACTCAGTAAAGTTCCGTGTGCTAAAATAGGCGACGCTTCTAAGGTGAGATAAGATTAGGTCAGAGGAGCTTTTATGGTTTTTAATATTTCGGTGTAAGCTCTCCAAAGGCCCCAGACTTTGGCCTCACGTGATGTAACCAAGGTGTTAAAGGACCCTTTGTACTTTTCGCTGTTGAGGCCCCTCTGTGTTTACACCGGTGTTAGAAGCCCCTCTAGGTAAGGTAAGGTAAGGTGTACCAAGATAAGGTAGGATAAATTTGGGTAAAGTAAATTATGTTGAGATAAGTTGTAAAATTGTAAATTGTACACGTTTTTCTATAGCGACCGTATGGCCTCGAGGTAATTTATGATAGTATGAAGCTTTACAGGTTAAATGTATATGTAAACGTTTTCACTTTTCAATTAATTTATCGGGCGAGATCCTTCGGCCCTTTGAATTGGGGACAACCCTTTTGTATCAATATTCATTGTTTAACGACATCTTGTGGCTGCCAGGGCCGTTAAGGTAGGTGCAATTATAAAGATGTATCTGCGATTGAACGAAATTGACAAATATATAACGTCGGACAGACACGATTAAAAGGTGTCTAAGCAAAACCTAATCTCTGTAAATGTAAATACAAATTTACACGGTTTTATATAGCGATCGTATGGCCTCGACCATGCTCATTTTGCAATGAATTTATCGGGTGAAATCCTTCACCACCGCTGCCTGTTTGAATGGGCGCCGCGCCATTTAAGGTCACCGTGTATATACCATGCTAGGTATTCAGTCATGGTATTACCCTGACTCATTCCACGTCGTATCAACAAAGAAACAGGTTTACCTCATAGCATCTTTCTGACATCTCAAAAATATTCTTCACAAAAGCATTTAAATTCGAAATTCAAACGATATTAATCTGTCAGGTATGATATGCTATCATGATGGCATGATACAAGTGGGGGCTCAAGGATTGCTTGCGTGCGAGGGGCAAAGAACTTCCAGAGGGGTGCCACATTCTGGCAGTCCACCATTCACGAAAATGGTCTGAGGGGCGACGGCATTTTAACCAAGAGGGGCAAGTGGGACGACCGCCCCCAAGCCTATAGCTAAATGCGCCACTGGCGTGATGTATAACTCCGGTTGATGTGACGTCGAATAACCCATGGCACGATGAGCAAAGTAGGAAACAGTGAGGTACAGAATACACTTATTACGCCCGATTACAGTAGCTTCTTGTAAATGTAGGCCTACTGGAGGTTGTATGGGCCGAAACAGACGCTATATAAATGACCAACCAGGAAATCCAGACTAGAACTGTTCTCGCCCTACGTGGGGATATCCTAGGGTTTACTTTCGGTTTCCTGGCTACCGTATACGGCTAGTAGATATTTTCTCAAAGCGAGATATTACGAGGTGCATGACGCACTGTTCTATCAGACACTGTTCAAATACAAGGTCCATAGGCCTCAAAGTGTAACAAAACAGACGCGTAACCATTATAAGCCTACAGGCCTATGTTGCATTGTAAGCTGTATACGCCTACTGCAGGCCAGATATGCGTAAATTATCACTTCATTGTGTACAGACATTATTCAGCAACGAGAAACCCAATCGTGAGAGAATTGCTGGTCTAAAGTTGAACAGCGATTTAAACATTTATAGAAATTTGCTAACAGACTTAATAATATAATTAAACCATCTATCGGAAACTCATAGACTTTATAGGGATTCGATTCAGGTGTTTGGTTGATAGCTGGGAATTATTCTCGCTATCTGATATCGAACCAAGCTATCGACCTTTAACGCGCAGGTCATACAGGTATTTAATTCCGGTTCTGATTTGAACAGCTGGAAATACTCTTTATCGGATTTGGAATCATTTATCCACCTGGAACTCATAGAACTTACGAGAATTCAACTCGAGTGCATAACAGGTTGCTGGAAAATCTCACAGTCGGATAGCAAATAAAAACTAATCGATCTGAAAATATGGCACCCAGCGAATTGCAGCGAAGACTGCGTCCAAGTGACATTCGCTTCACCCAGGACAGCATAGGCAGTCGTTTCACGGATGGTAGGTACCTATCAGACACATTCGAGGAGCTCCTTAACCGCACACTCAGCGTCGAAGACCTGGAGTGGATCGAGGTGGTAGAAGAAAGCTCGTTGTACTGGGCCCTGACCGGAAACCGCCGTCTGTACCTCTACCGGAAGTTGGAGAACCTCGGAGTAGTAACCACGATTCCTGTTTACGAGCTGTCGCTTTTTAACTACGGCGTGAGACAGAGGTTCAACCATCGAAACACTACCATTTGTGACGGAGTGGACATCGAAATGAGACAGCCTCAGGCCGAGTGGTACATCCGCAGAGCCATCGACAAGTGGAAGGCTTCGAGGCCTGTCATCCGAAATTTGAAGGAAGTTTCCGTAAGTCACACATCGTGCCACCTTCCAGGGGAAGCGTCTCATAGGGAGACATCTATCGATCGCAATAACTCGAAAGGAGTTTTCACTCAGAATGGCTTTGATGCTTCGAATATCAACAATACCGCGGTCGTTGTTACTACGCAGCCATTTACCAGCACCGGCTTTCGAAGTTCTGGATCGGAAGTGACTCGACCTAGATCAGTGCGTTCCATTCAACCTGGTTTAATTTCTTCCGCTGAACCTGACTCAACCAGTTCTGTTGAGCGTGTCTCGATTCATTCGGTTCAACCAGCTTCAATCCGTTCGGTTCAACCAGGTTCAATCCGTTCGGTTCAACCAGGTTCAATCCGTTCGGTTCAACCAGGTTCAATCCGTTCGGTTCAACCAGGTTCAATTCGTTCGGTTCAGCCTGGTTCGAGCCGTTCAATTGGTTCTGGTCATCGACCAAAAGTGACTGATCTTTTCTACGATGGATGTGGTCCAAACACAGTCGCTTCGTTGTCTGAATCCGTAAGGTCGTCTTCCACCGTACGATCCAGCTCCAGAAGACCTCCGCTTCCTGACCACCTGGATCGTAGCAACTCTGCGAGGACCGGAAACAGGATGGGCGTTGGAGTGGCAACAGGAGGAGTGGAACAGGCGTCGGAGCACGAAGTGGTAACTTACCAGCCTCAAAGGTCGACTGATCCAATCAAAGGTTCCGAGGAGACGGGGCGATCATGTTGCTCGTGTTGTTCCCGTTGCTTCTGAAAGACTGCTGATGGTGCTATATAAATGTTTTACATTCCATTTTAGAACAGTGCTCTTACATTCCAATTCAGGACAATGTTCTTACGTTCCATTTTTATAGCAGTGTTCCTTTGTTCCGTTTTTATGACAATTTTCTTACATACCATTTTTAGGACAATGTTCTTGCACTCCATTTTGGGACAGTGGGGTACTAAGTGGAATGGCATGATCTCTGTAACTTCACTTCTTCTCTGCTGGCGACACCTAGCGTCGGGTTTTGAAACTGCCTCAGAGGCAGATCATCGAGTATTAAACCAGTCAGCCACTTCATGAAGTGCACGAGGTATTGTGATAGTCTGATAGACATGCAGGCCTACATCTGGAACCCTTGTGATAATGAGCGACCTTCCAAGCTGTTGGAAAAACTGACACTATGTGTCGCCAGCATTAAAAGAAGTGAAAACCATAAGGATCATAAAATTTCTGCAACTTCCACCAAGTCCAAAGAACTGTTTTCTGAAGACATCATGAACAAAACTCCTATTCTTCTGTATACAAAACACTAAGCCTCTCTATATTTGCTGAACAACAGGCCCTATTTATGTAAAAATGACGTTATGTAATTTAATAATGTAATTATTATCTAGAGCACTCATCCTCGGCCGCCTGATCTTCCCAACGAAAGTGTACAGTCAATGTACTCATTTTACAGATGAGTTCGCTAGGGGCGCAAGTAGAGCCCACGTTTAAAAAATATCTTGTCTGCTCTGGCGGGCTCAGAAGGCACTCGACATCTCGGTCGACGGCCCAGTACCTTGAAACGCTAGCTCGCACCCTAAATAAACCAGTCCCAAACATCACCCACCGTAGCCGCCACGCTGTCTGTCTGACTTTTGGATCTTGACCTGGAACGGAACACTTTTGCCTTTGGATTTTGTTTTGACTAAGTGAATAAACTGGTCCCCTTGACTTGGCTTTCGTTGGGCGCTGTAGAAATTGCGATTACGATTACCATAGTATCGAGCTGAAATCCAATACCGAGTGATCAGAAAGGGGACAGCCGGACTAGTATTGCTTTCATCTTACGTGGGAATTTCCAGCGGTTACTTTCGATTTACCTTCCGTCATATAGGCCCAGTCCAACGAGGTAATAGAAGAACTAGAGAAAGCGCTGCCGTGTATTGGGCTTTCGGCAGTTGTAGCTGCCGGAAGTGACGTATCACCAGGCCAGTTGGTAGACGGTCAGCTGTCAACAGCGCATCCGCCAAGGCAGTTAGGATGTGGAATTTGGCCAAATTTATAACAAAAATAGGTTTTATCTTTGTCTCCAGCCCCATTGAATTTTGTTTGTTATTTCTAACTCATCTGTTGGACGCTAATTTTGTGTTTTCGTTACGTAGGTAGAATAATTCAGCCTCACGTTAACATGTCGTCGGGGGCTTCTGTGCATGATCATGTGCGGGTTCATGTACCGATAGTGATTATATTTAAGAGGGTTTAATCTCGGGCTATTCTATGACTCTATTGCCCTTTAAAATGCTAGCCTAACAAGAGTTTTTGTCATGAATTTTAAAAATATAATAGATTTTTCTAATTTATATGAGAAATATGGCGAAACCATTTCTTCATTATTCTGTTTTCTGAAGATGGTTGTGGACCGGCAACTGAGGGCTCGCGGACATTCGCGGACCACCACTTTGCGAAGCGCTGCTTTAGAAACTGGAATTGACCAGATTACTGGATTTCAAAGATCTATTTATAGCTCATACTGTCCTACGCCGGTCGGAGAAATATATGTGCTGCATCCAGGTGCGAATAGACCTGTTGGCGCTATTCTAAATATAGTGAGCCTAAGCTAACTTTAGTTCTCTGTATGCATATAATTATCTGTCATTTGCTGCCCATCCTACAGTGCACCTGTTTTCAAATTTCTGCTGCTAATTTAAAATAAGTTTGTCACTCTGTCTCAGATCTGTATGCCCTCCGATCTCTTGTAAATAGGAAATAGCCTGAACTAGAAGGATATATCAGTGGCGGCTCCAGGATTGTTTGCGTGGGGGCAACAACATTTCTCGCGCCACATTCTCACAGTCCACCATGCGTGGATCTGGACTGAGGGGCGCAGGCACATAAACAAGAGTGGGCGGCTCTAGCTGAATCCGTCCACTGGGATGTATGTAAATGTAACTTCCGAAATTTCTCAGCGCCACTCGAAAGCCGCGTAAGGGAGACCAACTTATACAATGGCGTTAAAACACCCATCTGGAGAAGCGAAATGTATGAGAAAGATGTGTATTTTATGGGGATGTCTCAGAAGTAAAGTAAAGTAATTTCTCATATTCCACAAATGAGATGTAGGGGAGGCGCTTATTTAATTTTCTTTAGGCCGTTGAGCCGACAGTGGATGACTTCCAAATTCCCATAATTCCGGACACAGGACCAGCGCATCGGAGGACTTGCCGTTTACCTTCCAGGTAGGTGGCAGCACAGTTTCGAAAAAGACCATTAGATAAACACTGGTAACACGACTTCCATACACGTGTTGACCACTCCTTTACATTTCTCCTTATCCGTCTGTCTGTCATCTGGAGTTGGTTCGTGTTAGGCAGGTCGCACGTGTGCTGCTTGCAGGTGCGAATAGACTTGTTGGCGCCATTTCTAACTTAGTAAGCTTAGGTTCTCGCTTTTATCCATCGTTTCCTGCCCATCCTACAGCGCACCTGGTCTCAGATTTCGGCGCGAGTCCGTCAAAGCCAGCTGCCTTTTGCACCTGCCTACATACACTAATTTTACCGCTCTGTCTCAGCTGGATGACCGCGGATCCGTTTTTAATTGAGGGGGTTGGGGTGGTAGTCTGAAGCAGCACTTGGGACATATGTAAGTGTAAATGTAAACCTCCGAAATTTTTCAGCGCCACACAAAAACCGAGTCAGGGAGACCAAAAAAGACCCACTGGAAGAAGCGGAATGTATGAGGAAGATGTGTATTTTATGGGGATAGTCTCAGCAATAAAGTAACTTTTCCCATATCCCACAGGGTGAGACGTAGAGGAGGCGCTCATTCCTTTTCCTTGGGCCCTTGAGCTGACAGTGAACGAATCCCAAAATCCTGGACACGAGGGCAGGGCATTGCAGGACTTTGACGTTTACTTTCCAGCTAGGTGGCAGCACAGTTTTGAAAACGTCCATTAGATTAAATCGCGCGCTGGTTACACGAATCGCATACAAGTGTTGACCACTAATTAACAACCTGTATGTCTGTTTGTCTCTGTGTTCGTTCGTCTGTCTTTGGGTCGGATTTGGCAGGTGGCACGTGTGCTGAATGCAGGTGCGAATAGACTCGTTGGCGCCATTTCGAAATTTATTACGTTTTAGTTTTCTGTTTGCATAATTATATCTGTCCAGACTCTTCTAGGCTGCCCATCCCACAGCGCAGCTGCTCTCAGATTTCGGTTGCGTTATGGACCTACTAACTTAAAATAGTTTTGTCGCGCTGTCGCAAATCTGGATGCCCGCCGATACCTTTTAAATGGCACAGTGCCAGAACCAGAGGGATATATCAGTGGCGGCTCCAGGATTTTTTGCGTGAGGGCAAGAGCATTTCCAAGGGGCGCCACATTCTCGCAGTCCTCCGTGCACGGGTTTGGTCTGAGGGGCGCAGGCATAGCCAAAAGGGGGCACCTCTAGCTAAATCCGCCACTGGAATATATGTAAATGTAAACCTCCGAAATTTCTTAGCGCCATACAAAAGGCGCCTCAAGGAGACCAACTTACAAAGTGGCGCTAAAAGACCCACTGGGAGAAGCGAAACTATGTATGAGGAAGATGTTTACTTTGTGGGATAGTGTCAGCCGTAAAGTAAATTTTCGCATATGCCACAAGTGAGATGTAGGGGAGGCGCTCATTTAATTTTCTTTAGACCAATGAGCCGACAATGGACGAATCCCAGTGTCCTGGACACGGGGCCAGTGCATCGCCGGACTTGCCGTTTCCTTCCCAGCTAGATGGCTAGGTGTTAACCATTCCTTTACAATCTGTATGTATGTGTCTGTCTGTCTGTCTGGAGTTGGTTCACATTAGGCAGGTGGCACGTGTGCTGCATGCAGGTGCAATTGGAGTCTTTGGCGGTTTTTCTAAATTTATTACGTTTAAACCAAGATGGGAGGTGACGAACCGCCTAGACTACACAAAACCCGCGCCAGGAAGACCAGCTTAAACATCGGCGCTAAAAAACCTATTAGGAGGTGCGAAATGTACGGGAAGATGTGTTTTAAATGGGAAATATTTAGTTTGGACCTTTGGACTGTAGGGCGATGTATTGGGAAATGCAGTTTCAGTGGGAGATAATAGGAATCAACGTCGATTCTCAATACATTTTAATTCGCATCAGTTAAGATTCGTTAGATATATAAATTATAACACTTCCGAGAGGTCCTTGAATGGAAATACATGTGTACTCAAATATTATAATGCTTACGTACATTCAGCAATTACTACTACTGCTATATGCCAGTACAACAACAACAACTACTACTACGACTATGACCATGACCATTATTAGGCCTATTACAATTATGAAGCCTTTTGTTATTATTACGCCTAATAATATTATGCCTAATATCATTATTGTTATTATTAGGTCTACCATAATGTAGGACTTCTTAGCTTCTTAAGGCCACGCATGAGCTGCATAAGTGAAACGTGCTTCTTGGCTGGGATGAAACAGCTCGACTCAGTAAGAGACAAGGTGCAAGGGTCAGTTTCAGATCGATGTCTTGACATTAGAGATCTTTTGCAATGTCCAACAACAGCACATTAACTGTTATGCATTTATGAGAACCATCTTGTCTCAAAGTTTCTAGACGGTCAGTGGATGGCTTTTTAAACAGCTGAAGACTAAGACACAATTTTATATAATTTCATTGTCTAATAGAGTTGTTAAAATTGTTTTATCGATTGAATGGGTGAGTTAAAGTAAGGTAATATAATCGAACGGTTTTGTAGTGGCTTCTAGTAGCAACGGTTTAATGAATAAAACAGATCATTTTAGCTAAACCAAAATCAATATCAGTATTGATGGAAAGTGAATGAGAATGTTATAGTCAAAATGAGAGGAGTCATTTGTACAATTGATGGTTTGTTTGAACTGCTCTCAAATACATTGTGTGGCATGGTATTCGATTGGCTTGAGCGCGAAATTGCTCAGCGTCATCGGCTGATGCGCTGTCATTATATTTCGGCGCTGAATAAATGATGTGTTGCATGTGACCTATATATACCCGATATATATACCATATATATACCATATATATGTATATATCTGTATACCCGGTATAGATGAGAGTGTGGTCACTAAGATGGGAAAATACGAACTCAACTGGTGTTGTGTGATAGTTGAGGCAGAACGTTTGCTGTCTTCATCCTTGAACTTGTGTGTGGTCAGTGAACCGTGACCCACGATTGGGCTAACAAGCCACAAGACACACCTGTCTGTTTTCAGGCGATTTGCATACAGTAGATGGGTCTTGAACTTGATGTGGGTAATGTCAGTCCGAAGCTTGAACGAAGGGAGACGTCTGCGGGTCACAAGTTACTGGACGAGTTGATAGAGTCTTCGCTCGGACGGTCTGCAGCGAGCTGAAGAAGAACTCGGGCGATTCAAAGGAGGAGTTTTGGTCGACTGGAGAAGCGAGGCCGTGACTGAAGCGACAGAAAGCCTGAGAAGTGAACAAGCGCTTACATTCCAAGGCCTTCGTCTTCGTAAGTGCCGATATATATGTATACACATATCAAAGGGGTGCTATATATCTCATATATCAAGTAAAACTGCTAAATGTTCTGGTATATTGTCACGCATTCGGTATATCCTACCCCACCAGATATTAATTAATTTGTATTATTCATTGATTTATCCTTACTTATCCTACTGTAACCTTTTATGGGCCTCTAATTATCCTTCGCGTATAAAATGTTTATCTGTTTTGCAGCGCCGTGTTCTTAGAATTATTACAAAACTCTCCAGATGAACGATATTGAACCCTATTTTGTCAATCTAAATATTTTAAAAATTCCATTAATAAGTTTCAGATCTCTGTATTTATGTATCAATATCAACATAAATTATTGCCATCGAAGTTTGATGGCTACTTCAACATCATCGATCATCATTCATATTTTACTAGGATTCACGGTAATTATTATGCCAGTTTTGCTCGTACTAACACTCGATTATTCAATATTAAATGTGCTGGCCCTTCAATTTGGAACTCTTTAGCAATGAGCATTCGTATGTTGTCAAGTTTGAAACTGTTCAAAAGGCAGATGCGTCACTATTTAATAACATCTGTTTGACTGCCAACTGAATTGTTCGTACAAACCATTAGTTTTTTGCTTTTTTTCTGAGTTTTTTGTTAAATAGGACAGTGTAATGCAGCGGACTTCTATATAGTTTTATTTTTAGTTTCATTTGTGTACGGATTGTACATAACTTATTTAGTTTGCTTACAAAATGATATTTGCTTTGTTTACATTTCGATTGCCATCTTACGTCACTGATGTTAATAGGTGACCCTATTTAAGCGGGACCCTGGTCCCTTCTGGGTTTGCCTTTTGTATCCTGGCAAACTGTACGTTTTATGTGTAACCTGATATGTTTAATTTGGGATCAATAAAGAGTCAATCAATCAATCAATCAATCAATATAAATTGATTATATATATAGGCCTAGTGTTAATTTCAAGCCCGTTTAAAGAGTGTATGTATTTAGAATATACACGCTTGGGTGTGCTTCATTGAAATTGAAGAGTCCATGCCTTAGTTGTACACACGGTTTCAAGCGCTTGAATTCTTGTCATAATTAATACACGTAGTTGTTATGTAGATACAATTGACATGGACGAGATAATTACGTAGATATACTATTCTGTATCAAGACAGTTGAATGCTTGACGGATATGCTGGAGGCAGGTGTGTTATTTAGCGCCTCTTCAGGTATCTACTCAAAAGAGGGACCTCTTGCAAGACCCACCCCTAGACCTATCGTCTGTTATAAACGCATCAGAAAATAGTCGTTGCAAAATGGTTTTTCATTTACTTATTCATTCACTCAGTTTCAATGTCTTTAAATTTTTACTTGCTTCACAGCTTTTTAATTTAATTTTCCAATCTCTGTTTTTGCAAGGCCAAGAAAGCAAATTGTTTATTCACGCATTAATTAATATCATCATTAAGTATTTAGTGTATATGCGCTTGTGTGTGCTTAATTGAAGAGTGTATGCCATGCACATATATGTTGTGTAGATACAGTGAAATTGTTTATTCGCCTGAGATATATGGTAAAACTATTGAAAATATTAATTGGAGCCTAAGGCAAAGGGTAGCCACATAAATTGAGTATATATGCGCTTGTGTGTGCTTAATTGAAGTCTATGCCTTAGTTTTACACACGGTTTCAAGCGCTTGAATGTCATGTAAATACCGTTTACATTGAGCGGTTAATTATTTAGCGCATCATCAGGTTATCTACTCAGAAGCGGGACTTCAGGAAAGCGCTACATCTAGATCTACTAGACTTAGACCTAGCGTCTATTATAAAAGTAGCAGCGTAGCCGTGCCTAGTTGATTCGGTCAATAATTCAGTTAAACAAAAAGTTGATCAATTGCATCAAACAGTTTCTACAGTTCTACACAATAACTGAAGAGTAATGGCTGGTTGAACTTCATCCAAAAATAGTCGTTGCAGAATGGTTTTTCATTCACTTATTCACTCAGTCAATTTTCAATGTCTTTCCATTTTTACTTGCTCTCAGCTTTTTTATTTTCCATTCTCGGTTAATTCTACTTTCTAAAAGTATTTTCTTGATTCCTTTGAACAGATGAGAGAAGATGGACACCATGCAAGAGTCGCAGTAGCTCCTCCTCGCATTGGAACGAGGCCCATGACCCACCAGAAAGACAGCAGTAGTAAGTGAACTCATAATTTTACGATATTTCCCTCTATATAAATGATTATGTATGCGCTTGTGCTTAACTAAAGCGTCTAAGGCAAAGGGGCGCTATACAAAATTGAGTGTGTATAGAGGCCTAGTGTTAATTTCAAGCTTGTGTAATGGGTATGTGTGTATTTCGAGTATATATGCGCTTGTGTGTTTCTGTGTGCTTAGTTGAAGATTCTAAGGCAATGGGGTACTATATAAATTGATAAGCCTAGCGTTAATTTCAAGCATGTTTAAGCTTGTTAAAGTGTATTTACAGAGTATATATGTGCTTGTGTGTGCTTAACTGATGCATCTAAGTTTGGATTATATATAGGTGTGCATAATTTAAGTCTAAGGCAAAGGGGTGATAAATAGAGGCCTTCTTCTTGTGGTTCTCTGCCCTCTAGGCAGGTTCATACGTCCAATGGCGCCATTCTTCACGGTGCTGAGCATCTCTTTTCAGTCCGCTGTTTCCATCCGTGATCATCCAGTCCAGCAACATCTGTCTAGGTCTTCCTCTTGTTGTTTTGGCGTCGTCTTCAGTTTAACTCGGGATAATTAGGGAGGTGGTCTCCCGTTGCCTTCCTCCCGGTGTTTTTAACGAGACACCATCTCCATGCGTCGATGAATTCCAGCGTCCGTCCTTCAGGCTCTTCGCCCTTGGGCACTCGCATATACCGGCGAGGACTCGGTCGTCCACCACGCACTCCGTATAAACAGGGGGACCTCGTGAAGGTGGCGTGGTTGGCTATTGAGCAGCAGAGGCTATTTGAGACGCTTGCTTACCCCATTTCCCCCCAAATAGAGGCCTAGTGTTACTTTAAAGCTTGATTAAAGATTGTTCAAGCTTATTTAGAGTTTATATGTGCTTGTGTGTGCTTAATTGAAGCATATTAGGCAAAGGGGTGCTACATAAACTGAGTGTAGTTGGAGTATATATGCGCTAGTATGTTTTTGGGTGCTTAACTGAAGCGTATAAAGGCAAAGGGGTGCTATATAAATTGCTTATATATAGCCCTAGTGTTAATTTCCAGCTTGTGTAAAGGGTATATGTATTTCGAGTATATATGCTCTTGTGTGTGTCTGTGTGCTTAGTTGAAGATTCTAAGGCAATGGGGTGCTATATAAATTGATAAGCATGAGTTTATTATATGTGCTTCAGTGTGCTTAATTGAAGCATATTAGGCAAAGGGGTGCTACATAAACTGAGTGTAGTTGGAGTATATATGCGCTTGCATGTTTTTGTGTGCTTAACTCAAGCGTATAAAGGCAAAGGAGTGCTATATAAATTGCTTATATATAGCCCTAGTGTTAATTTCCAGCTTGTGTAAAGGGTATATGTATTTCGAGTATATATGCTCTTGTGTGTTTCTGTGTGCTTAGTTGAAGATTCTAAGGTAACGGGGTGTTATATAAATTGTAATTTCAAGCATGTTTAAGCTTGTTTATGTGTATCTATAGAGTGTATATGTGTTTGTGTGTGCTTAACTGATGCACCTAAGTTTGGAGTATATATAGGTGTGCATAATTTAAGTCAAGGCAAAGGGTTTGCCATAGAAATCAATTAATAGAGGCCTAGTGTTAATTTAAAGCTTGATTAAAGCTTGTGCAAGCTTGTTTAAGCTTGTTTGTGTATTTAGAGTTTATATGCGCTTATGTGTGCTTAATTGAAGCACCTTAGGCAAAGGGGTGCTATATAAACTGAGTGTAGTTGGAGTATATATATATCATATATATATATGTATATTATATATGCGCTTGTTTCTGTGTGCTTAACTGAAGCGTATAAAGGCAAAGAGGTGCTATATAAATTATGTATAGAGGCCTATAGTGTTAATTTCAAGCTTGCTTGAAGTATGTGTGTAGGTAAAGTATATATCCACTTGTATGTTTCTGTATGCTTAATTGAAGAGTCTAAGGCAAAGGGATGCTATATAAATCGATGACACAATAAACCCAGTGTTAATTTCAAGAAAGTTTAAGCTTGTTAAAGCTTGCTTCTGTTTATAGAATATATATGTACACCAAGCAAAAGTGTATGTGCTTGTGAGTGCTTAACTGAAGCATCTAAGTTGAGTATAGGTGTGCATAATTAAGGCAAAGGGGTGATTAATAGAGGCCTAGTGTTAATTTAAAACTTGTTCAAGCTTGTTCATGTGTATGTAGAGTTTATATATGCACTTGTGTGTGCTTAATTGAAGCATCTTAGGCAAAGGGGTGCTATATAAACTGAGTGTAGTTGGAGTATATATGCGCTTGTATGTTTTTGTGTGCTTAACTAGCGTATAAAGGCAAAGGGGTGCTATATAAATTGCTTATATATAGAGCCCTAGTGTTAATTTCAAGCTTGTGTAAAGGGTGTATGCATTTCGAGTATATATGCTCTTGTGTGTTTCTGTGTGCTTAGTTGAGATTCTAAGACAATGGGGGTGCTATATAAATTGATAAGGCTAGTATTAATTTCAAGCTTGTTTAAGCTTGTTTATGTGTACTATAGAGAGTATATTTGCGCTTGTGTGTGATTAACTGAAGCATCTAGTTTGGAGTATATATAGGTGTGCATAATTTAATTCTAAGGTAAAGGGTTGATTAATAGAGGCCTAGTGTTACTTTAAAGCTTGGTTAAAGATTGTTCAAGCTTGTTCATGTGTATTTAGAGTTTATATGTACTTGTGTGTGCTTAACTGTGTGTGCTTAACTGAAGCACATTAGGCGCTACATAAACTGAGTGTAGTTGGAGTATATATGCGCATGTACATTAGGCGCTACATAAACTGAGTGTAGTTGGAGTATATATGCGCTTGTATGTTTTTGTGTGCTTAATTGAAGCGTATAAAGGCAAAGGGGGTGCTATATAAATTGCTTATATATATAGCCCTAGTGTTAATTTTCAGCTTGTGTAAAGGGTATATATGTATTTCGAGTATATATGCTCTTGTGTGTTTCTGTGTGCTTAGTTGAAGATTCTAAGGCAATGGGGTGCTATATAAATTGTAATTTCAAGCATGTTTAAGCTTGTTTATGTGTATCTATAGGAAGCATCTAAGTTTGGAGTATAGGTGTACATGTCTAGTAGTGTTGTGTATTGAGAGTTTTTGGATGTGCTGGTTGAACTGTATCCAAAAATAACCGTCGCATAAATGGTTTTTCATTTATTAACTCAATCACGCAGTCAATTTTCAGTGCCTTTCCATTTTCTACAAATATTTTTCTTCATTGCTTGCTCCTTCCTCCTCAAGAAGAGTGATAAAAGAAATAGTTCTTCTAATAAATGTCTTCTTTGATAGGTTGTCTCTGGTTCGGGTCTGCTGACTGCGTGTAACGACTCTGCGAAGCAGCAGAATTTGGCACCTGGCAAGTCCGCGATTCGTCAACTGAACGGATCAAGGGCCTAACAGGATAAAGCAGCATAAACTAAGTAAGTTCCAAGCTCTCTCTCTCTCTCTGCCTCTCTGTGTCTAAGTCTTCATCTCTCTCTCTCTGTCTAAGTCTTGAAAGCCATCGACTGCGACGCAGTCGATGACCTTGAAAGACTTAGTTTATTTTTGGCTCGGCTCTCTCTCTCTCTTTCTCCTCCTCTTCCTCCCTCTCTCCTTGGCACTTTGCCAAGTCTCTCTCTCTCTCTTTCTCCCTCTCTCTCTCTTCCTCTTCCTCCCTCTCTCCTTGGCACTTTGCCAAGGAGGAGAGGGAGGAAGAGGGAGAGAGAGGGAGGGAGAAAGAGAGAGAGAGAGACTTGGCAAAGTGCCAAGGAGAGAGGGAGGAAGAGGAGGAGAAAGAGAGAGAGAGAGCCGAGCCAAAATAAACTAAGTCTTTCAAGGTCATCGACTGCGTCGCAGTCGATGGCTTTCAAGACTTAGACAGAGAGACAGAGATGAAGACTTAGAAGAAGACACAGAGAGGCAGAGAGAGAGAGAGAGCGGCCTTTGGAACTTACTTAGTTTATGCTGCTTCATCCTGTTTAGGCCCTTCTTGATCCGTTCAGTTGACGGACCCCCACCAAGGTTCTGGACACGGGTGTCTCAGCTGATGAAGATCGTCACTCGACTAATTTCTCCATGTCCAAACCAATCTAGGTAGAGACATCAACATAACGCAAACGATTACAAAAGGAAACTCATAAAAGGAAAAAAGAGAGACGCAGGCTAGCAATGAAATCGGTAGCAATGAAAGCAAGCAAGTTAGCAAACAGTAGCAGTTGAAGGAAGCAAGCCCAAGCAGTTGCAGCTGAAGTTCAAGCACTCTACTCTCTGACTCATGCACCACTCATCACTTAATCATTCTCTCTCTCTCTCTCTCTCTCTCTCTCGAAAAGCAAAAAAATCAGTAGCAGAGGAAACATGCAGTTGAAGCAAGCAAGCGGAAGGAATGAAGATCTAAACTAAACGATACCTTACAAGAGTACCAATCCAGGTAGTTATCAACATAACGCAAACGATTATACATCTCTCTGTCTCTCTGTCTCTCTTCCTCTCTCTCTCTCTCTCCTCTCTCTCTCTCCTCTCTCTCTCTCCTCTCTCTCTCTCCTCTCTCTCTCTCCTCTCTCTCTCCTCTCTCTCTCTCTCTCTCGAAAAGCAAAAAAATCAGTAGCAGAGGAAACATGCAGTTGAAGCAAGCAAGCGGAAGGAATGAAGATCTTAAACTAAACGATACCTTACAAGAGCACCAATCTCTCTCTCTTTCTCCTCCTCTTCCTCCCTCTCTCCTCCTCTTCCTCCCTCTCTCCTTGGCACTTTGCCAAGTCTCTCTCTCTCTCTTTCTCCCTCTCTCTCTCTTCCTCTTCCTCCCTCTCTCCTTGGCACTTTGCCAAGGAGGAGAGGGAGGAAGAGGAAGAGAGAGGGAGGGAGAAAGAGAGAGAGAGAGCCGAGCCAAAATAAACTAAGTCTTTCAAGGTCATCGACTGCGTCGCAGTCGATGGCTTTCAAGACTTAGACAGAGAGAGAGAGATGAAGAAGACTTAGTTAGACACAGAGAGGCAGAGAGAGAGAGAGAGCGCGCTTTGGAACTTACTTAGTAGTTTATGCTGCTTCATCCTGTTTAGGCCCTTCTTGATCCGTTCAGTTGACGGACCCACCAAGGTTCTGGACACGGGTGTCTCAGCTGATGAAGATCGTCACTCGACTAATTTCTCCATGTCCAAACCAATCTAGGTAGAGACATCAACATAACGCAAACGATTACAAAAGGAAACTCATAAAAGGAAAAAGAAAGAGAGACGCAGGCTAGGAATGATGAAATCAGTAGCAATGAAAGCAAGCAAGTTAGCAAACAGTAGCAGCTGAAGTTCTCTTAATAAACTAAACGATTCCTTACAAGAGCACCAATCTAGGTAGTTATGAACATAACGCAAACGATTATACATCTCTCCTCTCTCTCTCTCTCTCTCTCTCTCTCTCCTCTCTCTCCAAGCAAAAAATCAGTAGCAGAGGAAAGAAACATGCAGTTGAAGCAAGCAAGCGGAAGGAATGAAGATCTAAACTAAACGATACCTTACAAGAGCCTATCTATCTATCTATCTGTCTGTCTGTCTCTCTCTCTCAAAGCAAGAAATCAGTAGCAGAGGAAACATGCAGCTGAAGTGAAGATCTAAACTAAACGATGCCTTACAAGAGCACCAATCTAGGTAGACATCAACGCAAACGATTACTCATTTCGCCTCTCGCTCTCTCTCTCTCTCTCTCAGAAAAGCAAGAAATCAGTAGCAGAGGAAACATGCAGTTCAAGCAAGCGGAAGGAATGAAGATCTAAACTAAACGATACTCTTACAAGAGCACCAAGTAGACATCAGCATAACCAAACGACTACACATTTCGTCGTTCTCTCTCTCTCTCTCTCTCTCTCTCTCTCTCTCTCTCTCTCTCTCTCTGTCTGTCTGTCTCTCTCAAAGCAAGAAATCAGTAGCAGAGGAAACATGCAGTTGAAGCAAGCCAGCGGAAGGAATGAAGATCTAAACTAAACGATACCTTACAAGAGTACCAATCTAGATAGACATCAACATAACCAAACGACTACACATTTCGCCGTGGAAATAACACGCTGAATTTCTTAAAAACCTGACATTTCGCGAATACAATTTAACTAGAATCATTAAGATCATTTACCACGATTCTTTCACCACTCGCCAATTTGTGCGAATTTTCTGAGGAGAGAGATGCCTATGAAGAAGATCCAGAAGAAGAAGAAGAAGAGTTGGGGAGGAAAAAATATCTATGCTTACCGTAGCTGCGTTCTGGCGACTGTCCTGTGAGAAGAGGATGAGGAACAGCGGCTACTAGGAACAGTGGAAACTCCAGCCGAAGATCATCACCTGACTTCTCCGGATGCAAACCAATCTAGATAGACATCAACATAAAGCAAGTTACTACACATTCATATAGCCCCTTTCAATGACAAACAGCACAAAGACAATTATGAGTAATGCTTGCCTCACCATATGCAGAGCTCATAATAAGGCAGACAAAGAGATAGGGCCTAACAGATAAAAAAAACAATTCTTTTCAGTTTCGCCGTGCAAATTTAATTTTCTGATATTCAGAGTCCTCCATAATTTTGCAAACGAGATCCTCAACTTCTAACAAATCTACTGATATTTAGCGAATACAATTTAACATGCGTAAAAGGATCCACTGAATGAAGGATATTTCACATCGGCTCAAACACTACGCGAAAAAATAATCGCCCACCGTCATTTTGAAGTAATTTGTGAATTAAAAGTTTTTTGTCAATGGGCCCAGAAAATAATAAATTGTTTCTAGTGTGGCCCTGCAAACGGAATTTCCCGAAAATTTCATTCCTTCGTACAAAATGGCGAGCGATTAAAAAATCCATAAGACATTAGAAGCTGGACTGCTAAAAATCACCTGCCATCTAGCGAATGCAATTTAACACTCTCTCTCCCTCCTCTCTCTCATTTGATCATTTAGTTGGACGAATCCCAAGGTCCTGGACACGGGGTCAGCCATTGCAGGACTTACCCGGTCTGTTAGATCATTAGCTTCCCCGGTCTTAGCCGGGTACAAGCAAGCAAGCAATGAAATCAGAGTCTCTAAATAGCGCAGCTGAAAGGCAAGAATTCAGTAGCAGTTGAAGCATGCAGGTTAGCAATGCAAGCAAGCAAGAACGCAGGCTAGCAATGAAATCAGTAGCAATGTCTAGTCAGTTTAAGTCTGCTAAAGTAGTTCCTATCTTCAAATCGGGGGAGAAAAATAACTTCTGCAACTATAGGCCCATATCAATTTTACCTTATTTTTCAGTAGCAATGCAAGCAGGCAAAGAGTAGCAGATGAAGCAAGCAGTTGAAGGAAGCAAGCCCAAGCAGTTGCAGCTGAAGTTCATGCACTCTACAGGAACGAATCGAACGTAATTAGATAGATAGACAGACAGACAGACAGACAGGCAAACAGGCAGGCAGACAGACAAGACAGATTTCACTGACTCACTCACTAACTCAGTGACCGACTGACTCATGCACTCATCACTTACTCAATCATTGAGACTTGTATAACAGCAGAGTGAGTGCCTCGAACCCTTAACCCCAAAGTCTTATACTGGCATCACTGCCCACTTATCAAACCGATGCCAGGTTCCGACGTCGGTCACGGTCCGCAGGTTTCGCTCGGGTGGTTTGCATGTGGCTCTGCTTGGTCAGGGTTAGGGTTCTCTTTCTCCCTTCTCTCTCGACGGTGTGGGTGACCTTGAAAGACTTAGTTTATTTGGTCTCTCTCTCTCTCTCTCTCTCTCTCTCTCTCTCTCTCTCTCTCTCTCTCTCTCTCTCTCTCTCTCTCTCTCTCACTCACTCACTCACTCTCTCTCGAAAAGCAATAAATCAGTAGCAGAGGAAACATGCAGCTGAAGCAAGCAAGCGGAAGGAATGAAGATCTAAACTAAACGATACCTAAGAGTACCAATCTAGGTAGACATCAACATAACGCAAACGATTACACATTTCGCCGATCTATCTCTCTCTCTCTCTCTCTCTCTCTCTCTCTCTCTCTCTCTCTTTCTCTCTCTCTCTCTCACACACACACACTCTCTCAAAGCAAGAAATCAGTTGCAGACTATCTCTCTCTCTCTCACACTCTCTCAAAGCAAGAAATCAGTTGCAGACTCTCTCTCTCTCTCTCTCTCTCTCTCTCTCTCTCTCTCTCTCTCTCTCACACACACACACACACTCTCTCAAAGCAAGAAATCAGTTGCAGAGGAAACATGCAGTTGAAGCAAGCAAGCGGAAGGAATGAAGATCTAAACAAAACGATACCTAAGAGTACCAATCTAGGTAGACATCAACATAACCAAACGACTACACATTTCGCCGTGGAAATAACACGCTGGATTTCTAAAAAAATCTACTCTGACATTTAGCGAATGCAATTTAACATGCATTAAAGGATCCACTGAATGAAGGATATTTGACATCGGCTCAAACACTACGCGAAAACCAATCGCCCACCGTCATTTTGAAGTAACTTTTGTATTACAAGTTTTTTGTCACTAATTTTCTGATATTCAGAGTCTTCCATAATTTTACAAACGAGATGATAAATTTATAAAAAATCTACTGACATTTAGCGAAAACAATTTAACATGCGTAAAAGGATCTACTGAATGAAGGAGAACAAGAGGAAGACCAAGGAAGAGGTGGATGGACAACATCAGTGAATGGACCGGCATGGACACAGAGAAGTTGCTGAGAAGAACCGAGGATAGGAGTGGATGGAGAAGAATCGTCTACAATGCGACCAACCCTCGTACCGAGGACGGTTGAAAAGAAGAAAGAAGAATGAAGGAGATTTGACATCGGTCTATTCAGTAAGTAAGTAAGTAAGTAAGTAAGTAGTTCATTGCTCCAGAAAAAGGTTCAAACACTACGCGAAAACCAATCGCCCACTTTATGTCACTGGGGCCAAACAGATAAAATAATAAATTGTTAGTAGTGTGGCTGTGGAAATCGAATTTCCTGAAAATCTGATTTCTCCGTACAAAATGGCGGGCGTTGAAAGAATTCATAAATGCACTAAAAGCTGGATTGCTAAAAAAAAATCAGCTGCCATCTAGCGAATGCAATTTAACTAGCAGCATTAATACATTAGCCAGATGGCAGAGGATGATTTATCAATCCAGCTTCTTATAAATTTTAATAATTTTTCCATCGCTCGCCATTTTGTGATAATTTATTGAGGTGTCGGAATTCAGAAGAGGAGCTAACAGCATTGATGCCTATGAAGAAGAAGCATTTCCCTTAATTCCCATCATTTCTTCTTTTCTTTGCTCTTCTTCATTTTCTTCCTCTTCCTTTTGTTTGCTCTTTAATTCGATCTTCAATCTTTTCAACTCTTCTTTTCTTTTTTCTTCTTCCTATTCTCACCTGTTCCTCTTCTTTCTTTGTTTATTAGATTACATCTCTTCATTCTCATCATTTTTGTCTTCTCCTTTTTCCATCTCATTATTCTGAAACTTCTTCCTCCTCTTCCTCCTCCTCCTCCTCGTCTTCCTCCTTCTCCTCCTCCTTCTCCTCTTCTAACTATTTTAAAATCAGATAATAGATTGATTAGACTCACTAGCATCTTGCAGGTTCTTCCTCTATTGATGCCAGCTCCTCATTCAGCGTTTCTTCTTGTCACCGTTTCTCCTTCTCACCCATTTCATGCTGAAGATGTTGCATGTGATGCTCGCGTTGCTGAAGCTGGATCTATAAAAAACACCACACATCTCAAGAAATTGTAATCCCAGGTAAATTAAGCAGCCTAGAGATACTAGCACTAGTTTTACATGATTAAGGATAGACTCTTCGTTCTGAGGATACAGCATGGCAAGCACAGTGAAGTTAAGCATTGTCAAGCATGGTTAGCACTTGAATGGGAGAAGATCCATTGCCGAACAAGCCACCTATGCCAATCAACCACCATCCCCTGGAGTCGGTATAAGGGTAAGGATTCAGTTTAGTTTTTATTATTCATGCATTTATTGAGCAGCGCCATCTAATGACTAAAAGCAATTGATTGGGCTGAGCAACTGCGAGTGAAGGACTTGCTCAAGGACCTTACAGCTTTAAAATGAAAACTTGCCTCTTCAGTTTAGAGCAAAGGATGGTCTCGGTGTGAGTTGCACCAATTGTCCGATTTATTTTACGAATTCGCCAACTCTTCGTAAACTCTTGCAATATCTGCGCTGGTCTTTCACTCAAAACTGAAAACTATTTCCTTTTAATTATTCGAATAAAACGCGTCTCTCAATATCAACTCAAAATCGATACAAATCCAAAGGCACTGTGCTGCTCCCTTGCGCCCAAACCACAGATCGACGTACAAGTGTCTACGCCTGTCAACGATCGTACCTTGCAAAACTGAAGAGGTCTGGAACGAGGAGGAGCGCTCAAACCAAACGGCCAGCGCACCGCATGTCTGTTTTCAAACGATTTGCATATCGTAGACGAGTCTTGATTGAGTGTAGTCAGCAAACCGTGACCGTTTTTAACAAGTTTGAAGTGAAACGAAAGAGCGTTCAAACCAATCGGCCAGCTTAGTACATGCCTGTTTTCAAACGATTTGTATACTGTAGACTGGTGCGTGGTCAGCGAACCGTGACGGCGTGTAAAAGACGGAGCGAAAAGAAGGAGTGCTCAGTCCAATCGGCCAGCGTGCCACAAGACTGTTTTCAAACGATTTGCATATAACAGACGGGTCTTGAACTTGAGTGTGGTCAGTAAACCGTGACCGCGTTTAACAGGTGTGGAGTGAGAAGGAGCGCTTAAACTAATCGGCCATGATAAAGCTAAAAATGGGACAAATACTATTAAAATTACACTAAGCATACACGTACATCCTTATGATACAGCCTAAAGTTCGCCTTCGTGCTATCTTGAGCATATTAGGGCAGGTGACCAGCGCTCTCCCTCGCCGGCTGATCTTCTTACTGATAGTTCTCCTGTTATTTAGCTAATATGATAGAAATAAATGCATGAACACAAACTAAAAGATGGATAACTAAATAATTCTGCCAACAGCTAGGAAGTAAAATTTAAAATGCGTAACAACATCCATTATGTAAAGGACATTTGACATTTCCTTCTTACGTAAGGCCCACATACTACTTTCAAACCATCAGTCACCGTCTCGAAGTAATTGTATTAAAAATGTTCTATCTTCTGTCTTGTCCATCTTCTACTTTTTTTCTTTTATCTTTTCCATCTTCTAGTTCGTGTTTATGTCACTAGGGCATAAGGCCTAACAGATAAAATAATAAATTCTTACCAGTTTCGCTGTGGAAATCGAATTTTCTGATATTCGGATTCCCCAACGAGGTAATAGAAAGAGCTAGAGGAAGTGCGGCCGTGTATTGGGCTTACGGCAGCGGAAGTGACGTATCACTAGGCCAGCTGTTAGACGGGTCAGCTGTCAACAGCGCATCTGCCAAGGCAATTAGGATGTGGAATTTGGCCAAATTTATTACAAAAATATCTTTGTCTCCAGCCCCACTGAATTTTGTTTGTTATTTATAACTCACGTAACGGACGCTAATTTTGTGTTTTCGTTAGTAGCTGGAATATTTGAGCCTACGTTAACATGTTCTCAGGCGCCTCTGTGCGTGAGGATGCCGGTTCATGGACCGATCGTGGCTTTTTCACAGAATTTAATCTCGGGCTAGCACGGTCCCTACACGGGGACCTTAAATGGCGTGGTACCCTTTTAAACGGGCAGTGGTGGTGAAGGATCTCACCCGATAAATTCATTGAAAAATGATCGGGGTCGAGGCCATACGGTCGTTATAAAAAAGGTGTACATTTACTTTTTCACGAGTCCCTGACAATGCACATCTTCACCTAGAGTACTTTGATTGTATAACCCTATAGGTCTTTGAATAGGGTCAGTTGTGGTAAGTAAGCTTTCATAGTAGCTGGGCAAAGTAAGTTATCACATTACTTGAAATCCACTTAAATTGATTACTTTGGCACAATTTGTTAGCATCATCATCAATATCATTATCAACATCGACATAACCATCATCATCACAGTAACTGAAAGTAACAAACATAATGTAACTTCAAGTTGCCTTTATTAAAACAATCTCCACTAGAACCTAGTCAATAAAAACAGTAGCAATAATAATATGATGCATAAAACTTTCTCAATCACAAAACACATAAAGGCAGCTAATGGTTCATTGCCCTTTCAAAAGAACTGTCTTACTGACAGTTTGCACCCTGCACAAGTCTAGACTAAGTTTTGCATTGGTGACGCAGTCTAATAATTGCGAGGCCGTGGACATGATCAGATTAACCTGGTGATTATTCACTGGTGTGCTTTCCAGCCCATGCTCAGCAAGAGACACAAAAATCTCACTGAAAGAACACAACCATCTTGCTCTACCTTACGGAGACAAAAATACTTTATCATGAAATCCTGGGTTCCCGTTAATGCATTTGTACCAAGAACTGATTGTCTGCGGGTGCAGCAAGCATTTGTTAAATGTTCGTCAGACATAATCATAAGCTTTAGAAGAGTAAAATTGTAAAGTAAGAGCAAATGCACGTAGTTCTGGTGGATATGACCTCACTAGTTCACCAGAACTTTTCTTCAAACAGCTCATCACCAAATCTAAAGTGGGACCAGAAAACGATGCATAAAGGTTGTCAGTTCCCTGCTGTAAATACATTTGTTTATTTTTCAGATCAGAAATCAAAGTTTTCATAGAATGAACTCATACCACTAATCTCTGGCTTCTTGCTGGCTTGTTTTCAGACGCTTTTGCGTAACCCAATTTCTGATGAGCTTCATCCACGCGTCGCCTTAGTGTCCGAGGGTTTGGCATAGAATATGGATGATCTGCATTATCTCGAGATGTGCCAGTTGTAACTGTTGCCTCTGGTTCTGTAGAAGGGAGATGTAGTAATCCAGAAACAGCAGGCATTGGCACAGATCTGTCTTTTGAAGCTCTGCGTGGCTTACAGTTCTTCTGCAGATGTGACAGTAGATTGAAGATGGTTGGAACAGCATCTGTAAATATCACAGTATATGCTCTGAATATTTCATTTGACAGATACTTTAGAGACTGGAATTGACAAGATTTATGGAAAGGGTTTTTGCTCATGGCTACATTTGTTTTAAAGATCTATTTATTTCTCAGGCCAGACCAGTCTGTACATGGAGACTTAAAATGGCTTGCAGTGCTGATGAAGAATCTCACCTAATAAAATGTCTTCATCAGGTCAGCAGTGTCAAGGCTAAGATGGTCGCTATACAAAATAATGAAAACATTTAACATTTATCATGTGTACACTGCAGCATAGGGTAACAAAATGGTGAAGCTGGCTGGCATGGCTGGCAACATACAGCTTATATAGTAACTAAACATTTGTTACATTCGCCTTCCCTCAGTCTGACCCCTGCGGTCAAAGCAATCTGGTGTAAAGTGTACTCTGTAGGCGATGGGATGCGATACTGCTCCATATCACGACGTAAAGTTATGCTATCTATCCGAACAATTTCACCTATCGATTTTGTTCTGACTGAGCGCCTGTGAATAAGATGGTCCCCGTGACGCGACTTTCGTTGGGCGCTGTATAAATCTCAGGATTACGATTACGATCACTTAGGCTAAGTGTAAACGTGCTAATACTCACGCATGGAAAGTTATTCCTGCCGTTCTTGATTCCAGAGTGGCAACGTCACTGCATCCAAATGCAACACAATGTTTCCTACAACGTTTAGATTTAGATTTACTTTCTATTTCAGCCATTTCGCACTTTTTTCTACACTAATACCAACGAAGGAATACAAGAACGCTTTGACTCCGTCTACTTGCAAGATGGCAGCCCTTTAGCGTCAGCCATATGACGTCATTGGGGGACCTGGCCCAGTCGATAGTTTCCATGTTTTTTCCAAAGAAATCCACGAAAGGCTGGATCTGTTAGGCAGTGGTCGATTCCAAAAGCCCTACGCCGAGAAGTGACATCATATGGATACGTAACCAAGGTACAGGCCAACGCTGCATTGTAGGTTGTATAGGTCTAGTACAGGCCCGAGACATAAATTATGTAGAGATTGTGTATTAACGACAGTCCGAATAGAGACAGAAATTGCTGGCCAAAAGCTAAGCATTGGTTGAAACATTACTAGGATTAATAAGCTATCTGTCTGGAACGCATATGCCTGGCTTTGCCGGTATTCAATTCAGGCGCTGGGCTGAATAGCTGGAAATACTCTTCATCGATTTTGAAACTAATTTATCTAACTGGAACTTATAGAACTTACGAGTACTCATTCGAGTGCATAACGGGTTGCTGGAAAATCTATCTCACAGTCGAGTAGCGAATCAAAACTAATCGGCCTGAAAACATGCGTGCACGTGACATTCGCTTCACCCAGGACACCATAGGCAGTCGTTTCACGGATGGTAGGTACCTATCAGACACATTCAAGGAGCTCCTTAACCAACCACACAGCGTCGAAGACCTGGAGTGGATCGAGGTGTTAGAAGAAAGCTCGTTGTACTGGGCCCTGACCGGAAACCGCCGTCTGTACCTCTACCGGAAGTTGGAGAACCTCGGGATAGTAACCGCGATTCCTGTATACGAGCTGTCGCTTTTTGACTACGGCGTAAGACAGAGGTTCAACCATCGAAAAACTACCACTTGTGACGGAATGAAAACGGAACTGAGACAGCCCCAGGTGGAGTCATACATCAGGTCTTCCATCGACAGGTGGAGGGCTTTGAAGTCTTTCAGCCGAAGTTTTAACCAAGGCTATGGAGAGTACACATCGCGCCACCTGCCGATTGAACCGTCTTACAGAGCGACATCTGTAGATCGCAATTACTCGAATCTGTTCTTCGAGCAGAACTGCTTTAATCAAGAAGGAAGGACACAGAATACCCGTCGAAGGTGGTCATTCACTTGCATTGAAGCAGGCTTAGTTCTCTTGTTCCTTCTGTTGGTGTTGTTCGTGCTGCTTTTCACATCCTGGTAAAGGCAATAGATAAAATGTTCGTACTCGGTTGCTTCAGAAAACCGTGTACATTTACATTTACATGTGCACACATACCTACCATTACGATGAAAGTATGCCTAAAGCGAGTTTTGACACTTAAAACCACGTACGGTTATGAGACTGTTTTACAGCCGAATGGCTGATACGATGCAAAGCGTCAGGTCTAAACCTAAACTCGTTTCTTTCAACCTGGTTTACCATCTAGTTTCCTGACCCATTGGTTTTCGACTGGGCTATGTGTAAAGCGTTTCGATAATTAGTGTGTTATTCCCAAAGTACTCGGCATTTCTATAATATAGAATACTCAAATGTAGGCCTATATATACATTTTCAGAAGGCTTCTTAACGCTAGCTTCTAAATTCGTAGCGATTCACAATCGATTCCTGACATGAATACATAATTTTAGTCGTAGGCCATATGCTACCCGCATTGCTTTATAGGCTGAAGGCCTGTCTGAGTGCACGGGAATAGATTCTTAAGAATAGCAGGCGTCACAACTCACAAGGCCTATGCGTGTGCT
The DNA here is from genome assembly GCA_964023275.1 of Norana najaformis. NCBI lineage: Eukaryota > Metazoa > Annelida > Clitellata > Crassiclitellata > Hormogastridae > Norana > Norana najaformis. The sequence continues at coordinate 1,919,430 of OZ029916.1, read as the reverse complement.
TATGTCTGTGCGTAGTCTAGTTTCATATCAAACGTTTCTTGCTGCAGCGCAGGCGTTTGATGTTCGGCAATACGGTGGTTTCGTAGCAGATTAGCAAATTGCGGACTTATTTCACTTCAAGACGAGAATGCAGACCGAGGAATTGTAAAACACGTTTCGCAATTCCGTTAGACTGTTTGAATCTGGCACCGATTTGAGCGATAGGCGTGGAGGAGAAGTCACGGAAAATGGCTCCCATCGAAAAGCAGATTGCGATTTGCCCACGCAACATCCGATACACACAGGACAGCATCAAGAGCGAGTTTACGGACGGGACAGCCATGTGGGACACTCTAGAGGACCTTCTCTCTGGCCACCTAAGCGTCGACGACCTACCTCTCATCGAAGTGGTCCGAGACGACAGGAAGTGGTGGGCTCTGACCGGAAATCGGCGTCTCTACCTCTACCGGAAGCTGGAAGCACTCAAAGTCGTTCATACGATCCCAGTGATTGAGGTGTCGCTGGACAGTGACTGGGTACGGAAGCAATTCATGCGCAGGAAAACGACCGATTGCGACGGTTTGGATATCAGGCTTAGAGGAGACCAGAGCGAGTGGAACATCAACGAAGTCATCGACAGTTGGAAGGACTCTCAAAGGAACAATCGCTACGTGAACGAGGGACCCCAAGTGCATAGCCAGAGTGAAGGATGGGCGAAAAACGGAAGAGCGGAAGTAGGCGAGCGACATGAAGTGAAGCCTCTCGTGATAACAAAACAGCCTCGCAGCTCAACTGAACCTATCAAAACTTCTGAGGACTCTGGTTGTTCCTGTTTCTCGTGTCGCTTTTGCTTTCCCTGTTGCATTTCGTCTTCCGGTTAGGCACTATATAAATTCATTTCTTACACTACTATTCTCCATTCGATACCGGCGTTGTCCCGGCCGATATACGGACGGTAGATATGTTGGACGTCCTTGTAAAACTGACGATTAAAACAAAAATGTGATAGATAATTAGAAACCAATGCAGGGGTGTCTTACAAATCTCTTGCAACATGTGTAGATGATCAGCGATTGACGTGGAATAAATTAACACGTCTTGCATTAAAACTATAGCAAGGAATAGTAGTATATTATCCAGAAATCGACATTATTTACTAAACTCGTGCTTCAGCTCTTTTGATATTACAGTTAGTATTTTTGAAATATTTATTCTTTAGTAACAGTTGCTGTGGTTCAAATTACCCATCAAGATTAGGATTAAGATAAGGATAGTATTAGATCAAATCAGATTAGATTAGAATTTTACATACCGCGTAAACCAAGGGGAACCCTTTTCCCAAGCCAGGTGAATATAAAGCTTACCCAACGCTTAGCAGTCCTTTCCAGCCTAAATGTTAAAGAAATTGTCCCCAATCTTCTGTTGCTTCACCAGGGCAGTTTCTACAGCAAAAAAGTTTCAAATCGATCTAATAATTATTTCAATTCAATTCACTCAAACATAACAAAAGAAACTGCAACCCTGGAGCCTGGTCAAAATAAATGTAAACGTAGATGTTCATTTATGGCAACCGTATGGCCTCGACCAGTGGCGTCGATCCTATGGGTGCCCCTGGGGCCCGGGCCCCGGCAATATTTTGAGCCTGGGGGCCCAGCCATTAGTTGGGCCCCGGCAATATTTTAGCTGTTAAATCAGTACAAGGCAGCTCTGGAGTGACAATTTTAGTTGTCAGTCTTCACTTTAAGACGTTAGTAAACAATGCCAGTCCGTAATTTCCGATTGTACCTCTCTAGGTATTGCTGTCTATGCCTACTTTTGCTTAGGTAGACAGACAGAAATACAGATACATGAATATGTACTACAACGGTACATATGTATTTATAATTATATGCAGGTTGACCAAGCCAACTGAGTCACAGGCAGTTGGACATAGACTTTAAGTCATACAGGTCGCCAATCTATAGCAATGTTTGACAGGACCCTGAAAAATTAATGGAATGCAGGTCAAACAACTGGTCCTCACATCAAGGGCATCGCCATCTGGATGTCATCTTCGACCAGTCAGGCAGTAGGGATGTAAGCCGACCCCCTAAATTAGTCTCCTCAGTTACAAAACCATATACATGTACCTTATGTACATATGGTTTTGTAAATATGAGGTGGATACATATATACCCATATTCGTATAGTCGCCCTTTATAATTATAATCCCCATACAGTCTCTGCATCGCTAGCCGAAGAAAGCGCCCTCTGTTAAGTATATGGATATAAGATTTCGTTAATTCTGAACAAGTAAAACTTAGGCACATTGCGTTTGAATTTGGTGATACGAAAATAGATAAATTTGGTATAAAACGTAAACGACTAGATGACAGTATTGATGGTGAAATTGCAGTTGTGGAGGTAGGCTCATCAGCTTTTCATCACTGTTTGGTGTAGATGCAGTGAGGTGAAATTGAAAGCCAGTTACTTAGTTTCCCAAGGTTCAACTCCAGGTATAGAAAATTTTCCTAGTTGACTCAACTATCCGTCCCATCTGTATAGGAACAAGAAAAGAATCAAGTAAGCGGATTATATAGTGCCTCTTTGTGTTGACATCCGGTTATAAATGAGTAATTAATAAATTTAGAGAGCTTTTGAGAGGTTATGCGAGGCGCTATACAAATGCTGTATTACAACAATATGAAATGTAAAATATGAATTTGTTTTCACTTACACAGTCTGCATTAAGGCAAGTGACTCAACTCTCTGTTCTGACACTAAAGCCTTAAACCAAGTTCAGTCATGGATGGCAGAAAATGGATTGCTGTTAAACCCATCCAAAACTGAGTTTCTCCTTTTTGGAACCTCACAGCAACTGACTAAATTTAATTCTTTGACTTCGCCCATATAGGCATCTGTGTCGTACAACGCAACTGTTCAACCCGCAATTTGGGTGTTGCATTTGACTCCAACCTGTCATTCAATGAACATATTAATTCTATATGTAGGTCTGCCCACTTCCACATTCGTGATATCCGTAGGATTAGGCACCACATTCGCTTCTGTGCCCTGGTTTGTTTGGCTAATGCTCTAGTCTCCAGCCGTCTTGACTACTGCAACTCGTTCTTACTGGCATTTCTAAAGCTAATTTGTTGAAGCTTCAAAGAGTCCAAAATACATTGGCAAGAGCTATCACTAAAACTCCAAAATATGATCATACATCACCAATCTTAAATGCGTTGCATTGGTTGCCCGTAGAAAAGGGCATATTGTTCAAGACTGGACTAATTGTATTCAAGACTCTACATTTCAGCCAACCTCACTATCTTCGCTCTGCATGCACTGACTCCCAAGACTTATCTCTACTCGACCAGGTCTTCTAGCTATGTAAATCTGACTATTCCGTGGACAAGAACAGCTCTTGGCAGGCGTGCCTTATCTGTCGCTGGTCCTAGACTCTGTAACTCTCTTCCGGCAAATGTTCGCTCGGCAAAGTCTGTTTCGGCCTTCAGACCTCGACTAAAGCTCACCTCTTCCTGAACTCATTTCCCCCGTTGGCTGTCTCTGTGTCTTCTGGACTCCTCTTAGGCTTTTCGACCCTGACTCACCATGGAATTTGACTTGGACAATGATTTTTTTAGCAGCAACCATCGAATGATGCCTTGAGCATTATTATAGTGGCGCTATAGAAGTTCTTAGATTAGATTAGAGTGATAAAAACTGAAGCAAATGACAGGTAATCTGAAACCTACACTAGCGGCTAAGTTTGCTAGAAGAAGCACAATCAGGGAGAACATTTTCGGCAAGTTCATTGTCGAATAAATAATTATGTGCTCATATTGCGCTGCTTTAGCATTACTGCCATAAAACTGCTGTGTATACTTAAGTTGACATTTGATTGTAAAAAATATTAGCGACATTTCTCATATTTTGTCTTCCCAGCTTTGGGCTTTGTGTCTGTCTGCATTAGGCCTATTTCGATCTTGACCCCATACCAGAGGTTTTTCCCCTGAAACCCAATAGGGCAACATCCAGACCCCATTATAGGCCCGGGCCCCCCCAATGTTTACGATGGATCGACGCCTCTGGCCTCGACCCTGCTCATTTTTCAATGAATTCATCACCGCTGCCTCTTGTAGGGCCTTCTTACCTCATCAGACAGACCCTTGAAACTGATCGCATCTCTACTATGTTTTGGAGCGCATAGTACAGTATTATAATGGTGCTATTAAAGTTCAATGATGAAATTAGATTGTAATCGAGCACAGCATTCTATTTCGTGCATTAGCCAAATTTGTGGAACAATCTTCCACTTACAATCGGAAATATTTCGTCAGGGACATCAACAAATCTTAAGTGTCCTCAGCTTGACTTAAATCATACATGTTTACATAAGTTAGATCGATTTCAGCCAAAAATGTGCTATGTAAGCGTCCTTGAGGATGCAGACATCTAGGCCTATACATATTAACTCAGAGCGTTGACAATTTGCCCAACACCAACAAAAGATCAAATACTGTTCGCAGAGCGGTTCTGTACGTAGTCTGGGAATTCCCCGCCGTTTGCATATCGATAATAAAGGTCAGTATCATGTATGTTTGCATTTTTGGAAGAATTAGGCTTGTTTTAAAATGTGTAACTTCGTGACTAACTGTCAGTCACGCCCTTGACTGATATTCAAATACATCAAAACGTATGCCGTATACTGGATACACTGAGTTTCTGTATGACTGTCTGTTGGCTTAACTGGATGGGTACACAAAGGCTTTTTAAGGGTTGCGATAAAGCTCTTTATGTAGGTAGGCGTAACTATAGACCAATGCATTGGCCTAAGTCTATTCAAATGCAATCAACTGTCTAGTGCATACTTTTGTAAAGATTGCATTCAGGAAGAAGTACCTAGGAACATATTCTCCGAGATTTGAGATTCGACATGAACTTTGACTCATCAGGAAATTGTGAACTCGTTTTAGTGTAAATTTAGGAAACAAGTAAAAGTTGACAGCTGTTAAGCTAAGCTGTTGAATCGACTCGAACCTGGTTCCAATCGGAAACCAGATGATCATTCGTCGATAGGAATCGTTTAAAAGATCAAAGTTGTTCGCAAATCAGTTAAACCGTTTGAATCCGCAACCACACCTTGTTCAGGGAAAATGGCTCCCATCGGAAAAAGGATCACGATGTGTCCACGCAACATCCGATACACACAGGACAGCATCAAGGGCGAGTTCACAGACGGGACAACCATGTGGGACACTCTAGAGGACCTTCTCTCTGGCCACCTAAGCGTCGACGACCTACCTCTCATCGAAGTGGTCCGAGACGACAGGAAGTGGTGGGCTCTGACCGGAAATCGGCGTCTCTACCTCTACCGGAAGCTGGAAGAACTCAAGATCGTTCATAAGATCCCCGTGATTGAGGTGTCGCTGGACAGTGACTGGGTATGGAAGCAATTCATGCGCAGGAAAACGACCGATTGCGACGGTATGGATATCAGACTCCGTGGAAAACAAACCAAGTATTACATCAACCGAGTCATCGACAGGTGGCAGGCCTCAAAAAGGAACAATCGATACGCGAACGAAGGACCTGTCAGCCGAAGTACGCCTGAACGTCCAGGGTCACGGAGAGGAAGGTCGCTGGAGCGAAACAACTCGAGTCGGGCCAAACCCTCGAGTGACATTGCAGCACAAGTTGTCGAATCTTCGCCATTTATTCGACAGGGTTCTGCAGCTCAGAGATCCTCGTCAGCTGGACCTGGTTCAAACCGTTCGGTTCAGCCTAGTACACTTCATTCGGCTCAACCTGGTTCAAACCGTTCGGTTCAGCCTAGTACAGGTCTGTCGGTTCAACCTGGTTCAAACCGTTCGGTTCAGCCTAGCACACTTCACTCGGTTCAACCTGGTTCAAACCGTTCGGTTCAGCCTAGCACACTTCACTCGGTTCAACCTGGTTCAAACCGTTCGGTTCAGCCTAGTATACTTCACTCGGTTCAGCCTGGTTCAAACCGTTCGGTTCAGCCTGGTTCGAACCGTTCAAGCGGCTCTGATCATCGACCAAAAGTGACTGACCAATTTTACAACGGATGTGGTCCAAACCCAGACGCTTCGTTGCCTGGATCCGTGAGGTCCTCTTCGAGCGTCCGATCCAGCTCTGGTACAGGACTTCCTCGTCCCTCCGAAACAGCTCAACTGAATCGTGGCAACTCGTCGAGGTCTGGAGGATGGACGAACTACGGTGGGGTGGAAGTTACCGGGCGACATGGCTTAGAACCTCATGTGATAACTAGGCAGCCTACAAGATCAACTGATCCTGTCAAGAGTTCGGAAGACTCTTGTTGCTCTTGCTGTGGTGACTCCTGCTGTTCCTGTTGCTCATGTTGTTGCTGTTGCTTTCAGTGTCGCAACTAGTCCTCTGGTTAGGCGCTACATAAATTGAAAGGTATTTTGTGTTTGCAGCAGAAATAAAGTAAATTTCTTCTTATTGTGTTTTGACTGAGTACAGTTTTCTACAGTTCACGTCTTAACACGAACAGATGATGACGACGACGACGACGATGATGATGACAATAATAATAATAATAATAATAATAATAATAATAATAATAATAATGGTCTTGGGATTCGCTGTGCTTCTACGCTGGCACTTTCTGCCTTCTTGGCCTCTGCTGCAAGCACAAGCGAACTCCAAACACACATACTGCCACCAGAATCAGCCGATACCTCAGACGAGCTAGTGAATACCGCACTGAATGCATGGATGCTCTTCACGGGTGCAGAACCACCAACTGGATCAGCAGCTCATCGACAAAGGGAATGGGACAGTCGCTGGACAAGCAAGGCGTCGGCGAGCTTACATGAGTCTGCGAACAACCCACTAGACCGCGCTCGTCTCTTGGCCTCTCAAGCACCACACTCTGGAGATTGGATGCTGGCTCCTCCAGTAACCGCATTGGGACTTCGTCTTTCGGATGAGGTGATACGGACCGCGGTTGGAATGCGACTGGGAACCACACTGTGCGAGCCACATCTGTGTCACTGTGGCGAAAGAGTCGACGCCAGAGGACTTCACGGTCTGGTCTGCAGAAAGAGTGCTGGCAGACAACAACGCCATAACATGCTCAACGACATTATATGGAGAGCGCTTACCAGAGCGAACATCCCTGCTCAGAAAGAACCGTTGGGACTCACCAGGGAAGATGGCAAACGACCGGATGGCGTGACTCTTATCCCGTGGTCTCGCGGAAGATGTCTTACATGGGATGTGACAGTTTCTGACACATTTGCAGCGTCACATCTAGGTTTTACTTCAACCGGACCAAGTGAAGCTGCAAACCGGGCAGTCTCAGCCAAAAGGCTAAAATACGCCACTATAGCCCAAACCCACTCTTTTGTGGCGGTCGCACTGGAGACCAGCGGCGCATGGAGTACGGAAGGATTGGATTTTGTGTGGGAGTTAGGACGAAGGATGACAATGGCAACCCACGATCCACTGGAGACCAACTACCTGCTTCAAAGACTCTCAGTAGCTGTCCAGCGTGGGAACGCCATCTGCTTCTCCGGAACTCTACTATGAACATATATGATGATGATGATAATAATAATAATAATAACAGTAATTGTAATAATAATAATAATAAATAATAATAATAATAATAATAATAATAATAATAATAATAACAACAACAACAACAATAATAATACTAATAAGAAGAAGAAGGAGGGGAGAAGGGGAGGAGAAGAAGAGGAAGATTTATAGAGCGCCGTAGTACGGCCGAGACCAGAAAAAGGGCGGGGTGCATGTACAGCTATTCGCTGACTGCAGCCACTTGTGGCGCAAGTATCAGCATCTACACTGCAAAAACACTTAATTAGCATAATAATTAATATTCATCAGACTAAACTAGGCGAAGCAAGAAGCCTCGACTATAGACTAGTCTAGATTCGCTTGGATTGAATTGGATTGTATTGCATTGCATAGTATAGGATTATATTAGATATATTATGCTGGTAGGTCAGACCTTTGTTCGGCGATCTAAATATCCGTATCCGTATCCGATCTAAATATAGCTGCGGAAATTCCCAGTTTCGTTCTTTCGCCCGTCATGCGCATGCGTCCCGAAAACCGATCTGTTTGGAAAAACCAGAACACATCAGTAGAGGCGGTGCATGCATCACGTGGCGACAACAGCATGCACAAATTAATGTGGCCCAAAAGTCACAGACACATTTTGTGTAGCAGTAAAGCCTCTTAGGCGTAATATCATAAATGAACCATTACATTAACTTAACCTTTTGTGCAGTGTTATTTTGAGAGGTACTTAAAATGTGGTATATTAGGTGTCTAGATATATACATGCATACATACATACATACATACATACATACGTACGTACATATATGAACTGTCTGAAAATAAACATCACACTATACATACATATATATATATACATACATACATACATACATACATACATACATATATACCTACATACATACATACGTACATATATGAACTGTCTGAAAATGAACATTATACTATACATACATACTGTTACGAGTCGGAATACGTGCCTCTGCGCCAACTCAGTTCACGTGGTTATTAAGAAACTCGCTTCCTAACACACTCATAACACACATCAGCGTAAAACCTCTCATTCATATATTCTTAAATTCCCTCCAAACACACCTTCAAACACTCCCTCAAAAGACAGGTGCATGGGCAGGCCGTCGTAAGACCCACGAAAATCTAACCTCTTGACCTTTTCCCCTTCAACAGACAGGTGCATGAGCAGGTGATAAGACTGTTGCAGGGCACGTGTCACCTTCCGATCTACCCAACCTTCCCTTATACACGTGCCCTCGCAACAATACATACATACATACATACATACATACATACATACATACATACATACATACATACATACATACATACATACATATATGAACTGTCTGAAAATGAACATCATACTATACATACATATATAGATAAATACATACATACATACATACGTACATACATATATACGTACATACATACATACATATATACGTACATACATATATACATACATACATACATACAAGCATACATATATACGTACATACGTACGTACGTACGTACATACATACATACATACAAGCATACATACATACGGTACGTACATACATACATACATACAAACATACATACAGACGTACATACGTACGTACGTACGTACGTAGATACATACATACATACAAGCATACATACATACGGTACATACATACATACATACATACATACAAGCATACATACAGACGTACATACGTACGTACGTACGTACGTAGATACATACATACATACAAGCATACATACATACGGTACGTACATACATACATACATACATACAAGCATACATACAGACGTACATACGTACGTACGTACGTACGTACATACATACATACAAGCATACATACATACGGTACGTACATACATACATACATACATACAAGCATACATACAGACGTACATACGTACGTACGTACGTAGATACATACATACATACAAGCATACACCTCATTGTCTATAGACAGTGTGGTGTCTGTGTAGATAACCGTATTTTACTTTCAGACAGTAAATTGCTGAGTGGCCGATACACAACAGTGTTCACAATAACCAGCCATTCTTTCTCAGCGAGCTGGGTGCTCTACCAGATGCGGATGATGTATCTGACTCCAGGCTCCGCATCCTTAGTGGAAAGTCCGCTAATCGTATCTTTGTAAACATCGGTGTAAACGCTAACGATCAAGGTTCTCATTCAGACAATATCTTTAGGGATACTTGATCTTGGACAGACGATAATTAATCAGAAGTTGAATTTGTAAATTAGGTCAACGCGTAGGGCCTACTGTGATTGCCAAAGAACGATGGTATAGCGCCCGTTCAAACAGGCAGCGGTGGTGAAGGATCTCACCCGATTAATTCATTGAAAAATGAGCAGGGTTGAGGCCATACGGTCGCTATAGAAAAACGTGTAGGCCTACATTTAAATTTACATTGAGTCGGCAGTGGACGCATCTTAATGTCCTGGACACGGGGCCAGCGCATTGTTTACTTCCCAACTTACGCAGGTAACAAATTGTAATGCTTGTTGACAAGGACAAATATGCGTTACTAACGTGTGTCGGGTCTTTACACGGAGTACACTCAGCAGACTCAAACCAGCAATCGCTGGGGTACAGACCAAGAGCGTTACCGTATAGACCACAATCGAATTGTAACCTCCCTCACGGATTTTGTAGGCTTATCTGCCTCACGGTTTTCACGAATTCTTTACTAAGCGCTTGTAAATAAGCTGGTTTAGAGTTTTGAATGCTGAAGAAATCCATACATTACGATTACGATTACAAACTAAACCGACTGGAGATATGGCTTTCAGTGATAGTATGAGGCTACGCCCAGTGTGTATAAAGTTTACACAAGACAGCATCAAAGCTCAGTTCATGGACGGCAGGGAACTGTCGAGCACCCTAGAAGAACTGCTCTACGGCAGGAAGACTGTCGACGATATCCCACCCATCGAAGCGGTCGAGGACTATGACGGGGAGTGGTGGGCACTTACGGGCAACAGGCGTCTCTACCTCTACCGGAAGCTGGAGCATCTAGGAGTGGTCGATACCATCCCAGTCGTTAAGTTGTCCAGGTGGCATGATGCGGTTTCGCGGCGTCTGGACCAGCGGAAGACTACGACGTGTGACGGAGAGGATATCCGGTTGAGAGGAAATCAAGGGGAGTGCCGGATCAACCAGATCGTCGACAGATGGCGGGCGTTGAGGCCAGTCACCCCGAAGCAACCTCCTTTGAACTCTACCCAAGACAACCCCACCGTTCCCACTCAAGCTCATGAAGAGCGCGAGACATCTGCTAACTCGCAGAGCAGGGATGTTCCATTGGAGCAGCTCGCTTCAAACCAGGATACACTCGGGGAAGAAGAGGAGGAAGTCACCTTTATCACAGAGAAGGATCCAACAGAGGAATCCAAGACTAGAAGTTGGAGGAACTTCGGTAACTACGTCCGGTTGGAACGCGATCTAGAGGGAACTCCGATAAATTACCAGCCACTGAGGGAGAGGACACCGTCTCGGATTTATCTTCCAGACGATGATGACTGTTGCGATTGCTCCTGTAGTTGTTGCTCGTGGTGTTGTTGTTGCTGCTGCGCTTAGCGTCGTTGGATTGCTGTGGTTGTGTGAGCGCCTAAGTCGAATGATCGTTCGACTTCGGGACCACGCTTTCGAGGAGTTTCTTTAGGAGTGTCTAAATAATTGTTACCTTTATGCTTCTGTCGAGGCTCTATAGAGACATGTAAACAAGTGTTACCTTTATGCTACTGATGAGTTTCTATAGAGAAAACAAGTGTTGCCTTTACCTTTATGCTTCTGAGAAGATTCTATACAGACGTGTATCACCTGCTACTTAATCATCCCTGAAAAGAGAAACGCCGAGTAAAACAGATAAAACATTTACAGTATACTATAAAAGGACTGTTTTAGACTACGACTTTTGAAAAAGAAACTTGAACAAAAGCGATAGAACTATCTCTGTATATAAGTTCAATAAATTAAGACTTCTCTTATAAGAGGCTATTTTATGTGCCAAAAGTCTCCCTGTCTCAGCGGATTGAAAATCAAAACTTCAGGAAACGATGCTTTTATTTTTATGACTTTCAGCTCTATCTGACTGTCAGTTTGTTATTGAACTCATTTGACTTCTACTTGATTTTGATGCCATCTGACTTTGGGTTGAATTTTGACCTGACCTGATTTTGATGCAATCATACTTTGGGCTGGATTTGACCTGACCTGATTTTGATGTGATCACCCGCCAATGCACCCACCCCGCCGGGTCTACCACCGAGAATACTTTGCCTTTTTGTCTGATACGTTGTGCACGTTTGAATACTAACACTTCGTGTAATTTGTATCGTTTTTAGGCAAAAAGAAAGATTTAACTGCATTTTTCGTGTTGAAAACTTTGTTAAAGTTTTGCAACAGATAATAAAGATAGCTTACCTTTGCTCAGTCAAAACTTCATCTTACGAGTCACATGCTACTGTTAGATTTGGACATTTTTCTTATCACGGTGGGATTTGTAGAGGAAGCTTCCCACATCCTATTCCAAACAACACCCACTGCAGCCGTCTGACTGTTTTCCTGCCTGACTTTTCGATCTTGACCTGGAACCGAAGCTTTCTTGCGTTCGATTTTGTTTTGACTGAGCGCCTGTGGATAAGCTGAATCCCGCGACTTAGCTTTCGTTGGGCGCTGTAGAAATCTCGAGTTTACGATTACGATTACTGGTTCAGAGTAACTCCAGCTGTAGGTACATTTTGCTCCTCCACATAAGTATGTATGTATGTATGTGTGTAAGTATGTATGTATGTACGTATATATGACGTACGTATGTATCTAAATATTTATATATCGTCTCTTGAAACAAAAAAATTATATAGCACCTTTTAAGAATCTCTCAAACATCTTAATTGCGCACTTCAATAATTCTACTCGTTTTCGCTATCCCAAATATCGCTCACCGGAAGTTTCTCTGTTCGTCATTAAAAGGTGCTTCTTGTGGTCTTCTTTCTTCCGGGGCCATGGATTCGATTTCCATCAGGACGAGATCTCAATTTCCGGAAGTCTACGTCCATTGACTGAGCACCGTTTGTGCAAAATCAAAGAAAATGCGCTATATAAATAGACCTGACAATGACTGGACCCGATTTATAAACCTTTTCAGATCGTCGCTTAAAGTTAAACCGCATCGGGTGCGGTAAGACTCAGGTACTGACATTTGAAATCCAAAGCGCCATATTAAAATGGAACTACAGAATGTTTCAGGATTAGGTTAGACTGGATTGGATTATATTGGTTTGGATTGGAATGGACTGCAGTAGAGAGGATTGGAATATAATGGATTGGATTGGAATGTAATTGATTGCAATGGATTGTATTGGTCCAAATCAAATTGGATTAAATTAGTTCACATTACACATCATCATCATCATCATAATCATCATCATCTTCATCATCATCGTCATAATCACACTAGCCTTGGCCTCAAAAACCGTGACGCTACAACGATATATCCCTTCACCTTACTCCACTGCGTGCAGTTATCACTGGTCCTTACTCGAATCCTTTTCATCACATATCCTTCGGTATCAAAATATCTCATTTCCGTTGCGCTGCTCTTGAAACTCCATTAGTTCTACGATTGTTTTTTCTAGATTCCATCAGGCGTTCGATATCCTGCTCTTCCAAAGCAGCCATGGCAACGAGGTGTCCCGTCATGCTTCATTGGTCACCGCAACTTGCCTGGCACTTTATAAGAACCGTCTGAAATCGTAGCGGACGAAAGATCTTCAGTGGTTCAAAAACTGGTCTATTTTCTGTTAAGTTAGTTGGTCGTGTGAGCGCCTCAGTCGAATTATCTTCGGTTCACGAGATTACGCTTCTGGGCAGCTTGTTGCGAGACCTGCATATGAGTGGCATCTTTGGGCAACCCCACTGATTTGACGCAGCGCTCGTGAATAAGCTTTAGGAATTTCGTGTTTACGATTACGATTACGATAACAGTCCTGTCTTTAGATTTATGTTTCTGGGATGTTTCCTTAGTGGCGTATGCAAAGCCTGTTACCTTTACCTTTAAGCTTCTGAGGCGTTTACCTTTGTTACCTTTATTCCTACAGAGGCGTGCAAACAAGCCTGTTACCTTACCTTTGCGTTTCTGAGGTGTTTCTCTTATTTTCACTAGTAGATCTAGGTAGACCTGTGCTTTTCTGAGCAGAATCCTTGCAAAGACCAGAGTTGCTGCTGCTGCTGTTGCGGCTGAAGAAAAATAAGAAAGACAAAGATGGCTTTCGGTGGAAACAGAGTTTTAACATGGACAGTTGTCATTCTTAACACATTCGGATCAACGGAAAGTGAGTGAAATGATAAGGTTCTGAGTAAAGATCTTGAAGAGGGGCGATATAAATTGAATGAATGAGTGAATGAGACAGTAACTGATTGATTGATTGATTGACTGACTCAATGACTGACTATCACTCAGTCCGTCAGTCATGACTGACTGATTGAGTGATTGAGTGAGTGATTGAGTGAGTTAGTGATTGAATGATTGATTGAGTGATTTATTGATTGATTGATTGAGTGAGTGAGTGAATGAATGATTGAATGAATGAATGAAGTGTATTACATGTAGGACAGAAGTGATTTGGCGATATTTAATTGCGGAAATTAATGCATTTCGTATACACATTGGTCCATTACGTAGACGATTTAATGCATTTATTATTTTATTATATGCATTGAATATAATATTTTGCATTAATGTACTTCGTAGGTGAATCATTAATGCATCTCGCTCGTGAATTATTAATGCATTTCAGTGACTGCCGTCGACATGACGAGCAACGTGGCTCTGAATGGCAACAGTTGGCAGAGTTCCACTTACAACAAGTCAACCGTATCGATGTTGGCGGTTGACGGGGACACGTCAACCGTCAACTGTGCCAGAACGGCCTACGAGGCGAATCCGTGGTGGACGGTTGACCTCGGCTTCTTGGTCTATATCTACAAGATCACGATCGTCTACGGAGGGAAGATGGAAGGTATTACTACTACTACCACCACCACCACCACTACTACTACTACTACTACTACAACCACTACCACTACCACTACTATTACTACTACCACTACTACTATTACTACTACTACTATTATGAATAAATAAATGAGCTTTTGAACCATAGGCTACCACAACTATCAAGTACCAACATTAGCCAACATTTCTTTGTCAAATAATTCCAATTTAGTTCTTAAGCCATTTTAGCCTAGCACGAGATGAGCTTCATACACCGCTCTAACCAATGAAAGAGAATCGATTATTGGCATTATTACCTAACCCATTGAAAGAAAAATGTATTTGATTATCCCCGATGAAAGTTGTGAGGTTCAACAAGGCGTCCTCGTTCTAACGATGTGGTTGTATTGGCACTCGTGGGCTTACTGATCCTTTGACCTGGAGAACAGCCTTATGAGGAATTTCAATAGAGATATGTGAAGAAGTGTCTTAAGAGGAATTTAAATAGAGATATGTGAAGAAGGGTCTTACCTTCACCTGTTTATCTTCTGGTACAAAATCGTGTTGATAATATTGTCAATTGAAGCGTTGAGCGGACTGCAAGTGGCCTTTACGAACAGTCAGCCAAGCGTATCGAATCCTCCGTCTCAGTCTGAGTTTCGTCCTATATTCAACCAATCCGTTCCGCTTGGTCTCTTCGCTTCATCCACTAACAGCACCGAGGACCCTAGGGAGGGAATCACGATCAAACTCGTCGTAGCCCTCACTGCCAGGCCTGGGAGATACGTTGTCGTACTTCTGCAGACCAAGAACGACTCACTGAGTCTCTGCGAAGTCGCAGTACAACCGAACAGGATCAGAGGTCCATAGATTGTGCTTTTTCTTACCTTACTCGTTCATAATAAAATCTATCCATTTACTTTACCTCATTTATTACGTCCGCAAGGTCTGTAAATCTTAATTTGAACCGAGTGACAAATATGCAACAATGAGAGACTCCGATCCATATTATATTTACTGCCTTGTCCCGGTGGTGCCAGTCCCAAGCCTAGATAAAGGGGGAGGGCGACGTCAACGGAGTTTGATGACATAAGATGGCGTTAAACACTGGAACTACGTATTGGTATTTTCCATTCATTTTTGTTTACGACCATCAACAAGCAGTTTTGATGATGATGACGACGATGATAATGATGATGATGATGATAATAATAATAATAATAATAATAATAATAATAATAATAATAATAATAATAATAATAATGATAATGATAATGATAATAATAATAACAAAAATAATTAAAAAAGATCATAATACACTACAAGCAAAAGAAAAACGAGAAATCTACAGTACACTATATTCTTGCGCTTTTGTGAGGTCTCTGAAAAGGCGCTGTATAAATAGCCGTAGACATATAAAGTATCTGATTGTAGGCAGTGTCTGGTCGGCGTCGCCTGGTCTTCGCATGAGTGTCTGCATCAACTCTTCATCCACCAGTTCCTCGCCGGTGGAGTGTGGCCTGCGATGCCTACTAGACATTAACTGTCGGTCGTTCAACCACCGGCCGACAGATGGCATCTGTCAGCTGATCTACTGTCAGCCAGGAAGTGACGTAGACCAGAAATACGTCTTCGAGGACGCATCGTTTGTCTGGTACAACGAAGTGGCCTACTGGCGCAAACTCTAGCGGCCAAAGTAATGCCAGACTTCAGAAAGTGTGGATAGATGTGAAATGTTGGAATAAAAGTATGATTAATGTGACCAGCTGTAGCCTGCATGCAGGCACACATGCTAAATACACCTTTGGACGTAATGTCTGATAGCAGTATACAATGGGAAGTATGGACAATGTATGGTTAGAAAGCTTATGAAAGAATGGGGGTTGCATAAAAGTCGTGGTTAATGTGGTCAACTTTATACAAGGGTCCTCTTTCCATTGTTCAGAAACGCACTCCCTGTGTCTGTTCGTTCAGCTCAGTCGCTTCTGTCATTTCGTTCTCAACTTTAAACTTACCTTCAAGAAGCGGCAAGTAGGTGAAGGTAGCACACTTCTTCAAATGTAAATAGGTGACCCTTCTTCAAAGGTAAACAGGTGACCCTTCTTCACATACCTGTATTGAAATTCCTCATAAGGCTGTTATCCAGGTCAAAGTAGTGCCAATTCAACCATATCAATAGAACGAGGACGCCTCGTTGAACCTCACAACTTCCATCGGGGATAATCAATACATTTTCCTTTCAGTATGTCAATTAACAGCTCTGTTAATGCTAATAATCAATTCTCTATCACTAGTTAGATTGTTACCTGAAGCTCATCTCGTGCTAGGCTAAAATGGCTTAAGGGCTAATTTGGAATTGTTTGACAAAGAAATGTTAGCTAATGGTGGTGCTCGGGGTAATGTCTATCTCAACTTAAAACTGACCAAACTGCTATTCCATCATAGGCTGCTTCCGTTTTTGGAACTGACCTTCTGGATATTGACCTGATTGCGGCTTGGCTTTGGTGCGCCATCGTTAGATGCCTTGTGCACTAAACACCGGCGCATTAGAAGTTACTAATTATTATTATTTCACGACCTTATGACAGAAGATCCACGGCGCGGAGCAGCTGTGCGTCAAGGACTTGCTCGGGGTCCCTTCACAGAAAAGCCTCGGGTGAGGTACGAACCCGATACTCCGCGGTACAAGCCGAGCGCTCTAACCATATGACTAACATGCCCACCTTCTTTATGGGATGTGTGCATTTCCGCTTTAATAATAATAATAATAGTAGTAGTAGTAGTAGTATTAGTAGTAGTGGTAGTAGTAACGGTAGTAGTGGTAGTAGTAGTAGTAGTAGTAATAATAATAATATAATAATAATAACAACAACAACTATAATGATGATGATGATGATAATAATAATAATAACAACAACAATAATATTAATAATAATAAGACGATTTACAGAGTGCCGTAGTACGGCCCGAGATTTTCTTGATTTAGAAATACCTTAATGGGAAGATAGCAATGGATCTCTGTAATGTAATGTATTCCAAAATTAATTTTAGGCCTTCTGTTGTTCTTGTTATGCAAAATCGACCTCCCAAATTCATCACAGTTTCTTCATCTTATATCATCTGCAGACGACACTAAAATCTTCTTATCACATAAAATCACTTAATGTATTCACTGCGTCTATCTTTCTGGATGCCTCTGACTGAATTTACACAAAACTGACTTCATCCTATTTTTGTCACATCAGAAATCGGTTTCTCAAGGATTTAAACATCTGTTTGATAATCAGCAAATTTTTCAAGTGAACAAGGGCAAATTTATACAGCCACCAGACAGTTTATGCCTATGAGCGTTCTGGCCACATTATACTGTGTGTTGTTGTGAGACATTGCTATCAAGCACAGACTGTGGATAAATCACCTATTAAGACCGACATGCAACGGAATCCTGACTAAAATATTCAGGATTCGAAACAGTTATGGCGGGCGGAAGTGTAGGCGTCTTTTCTTCCTCTCGGCCGCCATCTTGATCAGTTTCCGCTTCATCTTTTACCTTTTCCGCTTCCGTTATACCTCTGATTTCCGGTGTCCCGTCGCCTGAAAGAACCAACAGAAATGAAACAAAAATCTAGGACGTAATCCTTATTTTCTCAAACGTAAGGTCCATCGAGGAAATCAGTTACTTAAAAGAGAACAGCTGCTCCTTACACACCTCTTTAACTCCGCCACTGCCTTGTTTGGGGGTAGTGCCAGTCCCAAGCCTGGATGAAGGAGGAGGGCGACGTCAACGGCTTTTGATGTCATAAGATGTCGTTAAACTGAGGAACTACTACTACTACTACACACCTCTTTTAGCACGCCACTCGCCCAATAAATGAAGGAAGAACGACCTTGAAACTCCGCCACTGCCTTGTTTGGGGGTAGTGCCAGTCCCAAGCCTGGATAAAGGAGGAGGGCGACGTCAACGACCTTTGATGCCATAAGATGTCGTTAAACATTGGAAACTACTACTATTACTAATCGCAGAAGCACTGGGAAATAAAAAGGTTTTCAAGCGCTTGCCGTAAAGAGGGGAAGAGAGACAGAGAGACTTCCTATTGTCTCACCTGAATCGGGCTCGTTTTCCAACTCCAGGTACGTTACCGGTGGTGTTGTAACCGCCGGTTTAAGATACCCCGAACTCTGTCGACGAAAAACTGGCTGATGCTCCTTCGAGGCCCGCTGTAACTTGTAGCTGACGTCCCTGCTCTCCGTCCTCGGTTTCTGGAATGGTAAGGGGTGACCGAGACTCAAAGGGTCTGGACTGTAGCGGGGGCTCTCCGGACCCGAGTCGCTCAGGCCGAGGGTGGCACTATTCCGGGGGATGTTCACACGCAGGGCGGGGCTAGTGTCGTGCTTCTTACAGGAAGAGTCGACTAGGGTTGACTTTGATGTGTGGTTTTCTCCCTGTGCAAGAAATTCCGAGTTTAGTTATTTCTGCACCGATCCGATAATAGATGTTCCACCACTCGGGAATAAACTCCCACCAGAATTACAAATAATGATCTCACCCATCCGACGAACTCACCAACACTTCACCTCTTGCAATTTCTGCGCAGGTCTTACACTCGATAAATGAACGAACAAATGAATGAATGAATGAATGAATCAATAAATGAATCAATGAATCAATGAATCAGATGAGATGAATGCATAAATGAATGAACGAATGGATGCAATTATGAACAAATGAATGAATGATAGAATGAATCAATGAACGAACGAACGAATGAATGAACAAACTAACAAACCAGCAAGCGAATTATTAATAACTTAATTAATGAATTGTCGAGAGAACGAACGACTGAACGATTAAATGAACTGATGAATAAATTAATGAATTAAAGAATAAATAAATAAATTAATGAAGAAATAAATGAATTAATGAATGAATAAATGATTTAATGAATAAATAAATGAATTAAGGAATGAATAGATGAATTAATGAAGAAATAAATGAATTAATGAATGAACAGATGAATTAATGAATAAATAAATGAATTAATGAATGAATAGATGAATTACTGAAGAAATAAATGATTTAATGAACGGACTGACGGACGTTTGGATGGATGGCCAGATGGACGGACGGACAAACGAACGAATGAAGCAGCAAACGAACAAACAAATAAACAAGTAAAAAACAAACGAACAAACATGAATAAGAAAAACCTGGGAAGCGTGTATGTTGTTGCTTAGGGTGGACATCCGCCTCTGGAGGTTGTTAATGTACTCCTCACCGGAAACGATGTCTTCCGATCCTTCCGAAGACTCAAGACTCATGAAAGTCAGCAGCTCCTTCGTCGTCACCGGATGTGACGTCAGCTGCATCGACGCGTCGTTCTATACCGGATATACACACAGTGCATGACACAGTTTTTGTGGAGGTCGCCGTCTGGATAGGACTTCGCAGCCCAGTTCTATGCTCAGAGCCACCCGCATCATCACCTCTTCTACCCTCGACGTGAAATGGCCGTTCTGAACCATCTCTGCCACACTCCTCTTTCGCAGATCTTATTCTGATTCCTCTTCTTCCCCTATCTATCCCGCAGATCCAATTCCAAACATGACCCATCGTAGCCGCCTTCCTGCCTGCCTGACTCTTGGATCTTAACCTGAAACCATCTTGCCTATCGATTTTGTTTTGACTGAGAGCCTGTGAATAAGCTGGTTCCCGCGACTTAACTTTCGTTGGGCGCTGTAGAAATCTCGAGATTACAATTACGATATTGTTCGTACTGGTAGAGGAAGGTTCAGAACTGGACGCTTCCTTAAGGGATGTGATACTTAGAAGCTCTGTCTTGGGATTCGACTTTGTCACAAAGATATCGGGCACTATACCTTCTCTTTACCACGCGTCTATCTTGCGATCTACCTGTGTGTATGACTCTCAGCCTCACTGGTATTCTTATCATGCACCACAACTTAGGGAGTTAGTTCTCGTACTGAGCCTCTGTGTTGGTAATTCTCGATCAACACACCTCGTAAATTCTGCTCGGAAGATAAGATACGTCAGTGGAATGTGGAAAGTGAGGGTCCTCTGTCTATAAACCTTCTCTAGCCTTTACTTCTAGCGTCGGATCGCCCAAAGGGTACCCTAAACTTAGGCTACGGGCCTAAAACGACGGCCGGCGCCCTTCGATGGAGCGACATCTGACGGCATTCAATTTCTATTTCTCGACAGCGGGGTGTTTGAAAAGAAATAACGAATTTAATCATCAGATTGAATTAAAACATAAATCGTTAAAATATTGGAAATGAACAAAAACGAATCAGTCAACTTAAATTATGAACTACAATCTAATCCGTGCGTCACTGAAATAAAATTATTATCTACAATTGCTATCTCTAAGCAAGCCTTAAGTCTCAACTACCACAACTTATATCTAACGAAATCACGACGATTTACACGCATTTTATCTAACTAACTTCATACGTACCATGCATAATAAAGTCACATCTTAATCAGGTCATGACCTACTTGTACGACGAGATATCTAGCAGGGTCCCTGGCCATCTTGGCAAACTCCTCAGCGAGTTCGGCAAACGAAGGTCTGCTTTCAGCGTCCAGCATCCAGCCTAGACAGAAACAGATAGAGCGAACCATATATTAAAAAGAGATAGAGCGAACCATAGATTAAAAAGCGATAGAGGGAAGCATAGAATAATTGTCCGATAGGTAACGATGCGAAAACTATATCTTTATTGTCAATCTAATCGAACTTTGAAGTCACGTGAATCTGTTTACACTTGCATGCCCTCTGAACCCTGACCTCTTTGCTTGACCCTTCGGATACCGACCCGGGTTCTCTAAAGGATAACGACTTTTTAAAACTAAAGTTTCACTTGAAGCGACCATCGATTGATGCCTTATGAGTCACGATAATGACTATAGATAACAGTCATTAGATTAGATTAGATTAGATAGATTAGATACGTTTAGACAGATTAGATTAGATTAGATTTGAGTGGATTTGATTGGATTGGATTGGACTGCATTGGACTCAGTTGGATTGGATAAATCGTAATCATAATCTTACACTTAATCATAATCATGTAGACGTCGATGGTACAGATCGATGGTTGGGGCAATCGTTCACCCTTTTCAAGTAGGTCGATGACATTTCGGGCGCTGATTCCCTCGTAGGGTGGCTGGCCATAGGTACACAGTTCCCACATCGTAACACCTGTACAATCAAAAGACGCTGTTACCTGTATCTACCTGTGCAATCAGAGGACGCAGTTACCTGTTTACACCTGTACAATCAAAAGACGTAGTTACCTGTTTACACCTGTACAATCAAAAGACGCAGTTACCTGTTTACGCCTGTGCAATCAGAGGACGCAGTTACCTAAATACACGCATATCTACCTGTGCAAGCAAAGATCGCAGTTACCTGTATACACCTGTACAATTAGAGGTCGCAGTTACCTGTAAACTCATCTTTTTCAAATTGCTTATCCATTGTAGCCAGGGAGAGAGACAGACAGAGACAGAAAGAGACAGACAGAGACAGACAAAGACAGACAGAGACAGACAGAGACAGACAGAGACAGACAGAGACAGACAGAGACAGACAAGAGACAGACAGAGACAGACAGAGACAGACAGAGACAGACAGAGACAGACAGAGACAGACAGAGACAGACAGAGACAGACAGATATAAACAGACAGTAAAAGAGACAGCGTGCTTGTGTTTCGTGTAAGAGCGGCGACGTATACCGAAGCTCCAGACGTCGCTTCTGTGAGTGAAGATCTGATGTTGAATGCATTCCAGAGCCAGCCATTTGATCGGCCACTGCACAAAGAACAACAACAAGAACTGCTACATTATGGACGGCATTGGACTCAAAGACCAGGGTTCGATTTGAGATTGGCAGCAGTGGGCAAAGGGAGGAAAATCCATTAAGTATCCCATACCCCCCCAAGCGAGACGGTCACCGACTGATACCTTGGACATTATAATAATGGCGCTATAGAAGACAAATGTAATTAACTGATAAGCAACACGATATAGCGCCCGCGTCTGAAGCATAATAATGCAATATTGTAAATTAATTACAGTATTTATGTGCTTCATGTACTAAATTCGCATAATTATTTACTTTCTTTCCCTCCAGCTGTTCCCCTAATTTTCCCCTACCACGAAAGCGCCGGTGTGGTGCGAGATTGGTTCCTGGGCAAAAACAGTTCTGAAAAATATTGTGATTGGTTCACGTGATCAATGACGTCAGGTGGCAGGTGACTGCCGCGTCGTTCGTCAAAATAATCTTCTGTCCCAATTACAATTACATAAGTATACTGTACAGGCTGCTTGTGTCAGCTTCTTTATTCCACCTACTCAAATATTGTTTCACATCAAATTTACTGTCAAGACAACTGGATAATTTGAAATTCGTTTAACTAAGGATTGAGTTGGCAACAAGAGTGGGCGCAGTGGGAACCGTTTTGGCCTCGGAATTGACCTCGCACCACACCCGGCATTCCTTCTTCAATTTTGCTAGAGGAGAGCCACCTACCTTTCCTCCAGAGGCCTGGAGCTGTCCATTGGTGCTAACAACCTTGGCCAGACCGAAGTCCGTTATCTTGACGTGGTGGGGGCTTTGAACTGTACACAACGCAAAGAGAAACATCAGTCTATGGATTCACAGATGGCGCCAGATTCCAAGGCAACTGATTGCGAGTCAAGGTTGAAATACACCATCATTAGCAACATAAACATCATCATCATCGTCATCATCATCGTCATCATCATCATCTTCTTCTTCTTCTTCTTCTTCATTATCATCTTCGTCTTATTATTATTCTTATTCTTGTTCTTGTTCTTGTTCTTCACCTCCTCCTCCTCCTCCTCCTACTTCTCCTCCTTCTCCTCCTTCTCCTTCTTCTCCATCATCAGCAGCATTGTAGTCTTCATTATCATCATCATCATTTTCATCATCATCATCATCTTCATCATCATCAGCAGCAGCAACATCAACATCATCATCATCACCGCCAACAGCAACAACAATAACAGAATCGTCAATGTTGTCGTCATTATCATCGTCGTTTTTGTAAACTGTTATAACTAGTGACTGAATGATAGTATGTTTCCATAATCTGCAGCTATCAATTGCGACATCTGTTTACCTAAGACGTTTCTCGCCGCCAGGTCCCTGTGTATGATCCCTCTTTCCTCGAGGTAATTCATTCCCTGTAAACAACCATTTCCAAGACATGCACTTGGTCAGAGAGGCAGGCAGACTGACAGACAGACAGACTGACAGACAAACAGGTTGATTGACTGACTGACTGACTGACTGAAGGACGGACAGACGGACGGTCATACATACATACATACATACATATATACATACATACATGCATACATACACACATACATACATACATACATACATACATACATACATGCATACATACACACAATATACATACCTACATGCATACATACGTACATACATGCGTAGATACATACATACGTACATACATACATACACACAATATACATACACACATACATACATACACACATACATGCATACATACATACAGATACCCACGCAGACACGTACAGTCAGCGAACCACCAAACAACCAATTCAAACAAACCAAAGCAAGTGGGTGCATTTGAAACTGAACCGGAACTCACCCGGGCGATCTGCGTTGCCCAATTCAGAATGGCTTTCGAGCCGACGTTATCCCGGTTCTTGCGCACGTAACCCAACAGACAGCCGAGCGGCATCAACTGCGTGACGAGCATCATCTGTGCAGTCATGCAGACAGCCAGGATGCGGATGCAACAGGGATGCTCCACGGATGCCATGATCCTTGCCTCTTCGAGCAGGCTCTCATTTTGACCGCAGCCGTCCTGCAGGACCTTGATCGCCACAGGAATCTTCACATTCTCCCCTTCCGGTATCCAGAAACCCTTGCGACAGATCACATGAACAGCGGTCATCGTCAGCTTAAAGCGATTGATGGCATGCTGCTAACCATTGATTGCCGCTATGCACAGGAAAATTCTACTACTACTACTACTACCACTACTACTACTACCAATACTACTACTACCACTACCACCACCACCACCAATACCACTACTACTACTACTACTTCTACCACTATTACTACTACTACTCCTGCTGCTGCTGCTGCTGCTCCTCCTCCTCCTACTACTACTACTACCACTACTATTACTACAACTACTATTATTACTGCTAATACAACTATTATTATTATGCTTATTATTATTATTATTATTACTATTACTGTTATTATTATTATTAACCACAATACTACTTATTACTACCACAACAACGACAACAGTAACAACAACAACTACTACTACTACTACTACTACTCATGCTGCTACTATTTATAGTTTTATGGCATAACTTAAGAGTCTAACTTTGATTTAAACGAAGTAATGAAAGAAATATGAATAAAATCAGTGAGTGGGGTTTTATTTTACTTTGTAGACGGTTCCGAATGCTCCGGATCCAATGACGTTCTTGCGACGTAAGTCCGACTCCTTGATGAGCCGCAACACCGCCATATCTGGCTTAGCATTGCTCGGAGTCAACGGCTGAAATTAGTCACATCAAAGTTCTCTTGTAAGGTAACTGATCCGAGTCTTTATATGGCGCCAGTTTTAAACTCGATTCACTCAAGCTCCTGGCTTGGGGTTCCTTGAGGCACACATTTATTCTTTTAATTGTTCTGCACTTTTTATCATTGTTTCGCTTTGTACATAGTTATACTTGACTTTGAAACAATTATGAGCTTATTGTATTAGCCGACTGTATCGATTGTGTGAAAGGGTAATCCATACTGTAGCGGAACAATTGTCCCTTCTCGATTACCCCTTTTGACGCCAGCACTTGTAATATGTTAGGTGAAACTGTTGTAGCCGTCTGGATTGTTGGTTGTTGGTAAATAATAAAATAACAATAAAAAATAAAATATAAAATCACATAAGTTTTTCTATTTCTCCCTGATTCTCTGCAATACTGGAAGAATGATGTTTATTTGTCGAATTCAAGTTTTCACAGTCGTGCTGAGTTGCAGTATGTATGTATGTATGTATGTATGTATTTATGTAAGTATGTATGTATTTATGTAAGTATTTATTTATGTATGTATGTATTTTTATATGTATGTATTTATTTTTATATGTATGTATGTATGTATGTGTGTATGTATTTATGTATGTATGTATGTATGTATAAATGTATGTATGAATGTATGTATGTGTGTATGTATTTATGTATGTATGTATGTATGTATGAATGCATGTATGTATGTACGTATGTATATATGTATGTATGTACTTATGTATGCATTTTTGTATGCATGTATTTGTGTATGTATGCGATTATGTATGTATGTATGTGTGTATGCATTTATGTATGTATGTATGTATTTGTGTATGTACAGTATGTATGCATACAAACAACTATACAGTGCAGTGTAAACTCGTAACGCTGACCTTGTATGTATGTAAAGATTTGCACAAGTATTTATATAGCTCTTTTAATATATTGCCCACCTGTATCGTATGTGCGTTTACATGCATATTAGAACATTTATACAGGGCCTTCCGATTTATTGCCCACTTGCCTCGCACTCGACTATTCCAGTCAGCTTGGCCGTGAGCCGAAGTTTCTTCTCTTCAGTCTTGGCAACTTGCCTCCGAAGAAACAGGATAAGAACGGCGACCACTCCAAGGAAGAGGAAACCGGACGTCAAGACGCCAACGATTATGGCAATCTGCCTTCGGCTGCCAACATAATAATTCAGAACCATTTATATCTCTTATTCATTTCTTTAGTAATCTAATATCTATATATTCTAATTTATTTGTTTGCATTTTGGAGATTTATTTCGTAAAAAATATTTCGCTGTCAGTAGGTTTCTGAAAAATTAAGCCCAATTAATGAAACCGACTCCGTTCCTGCGTCGGACATCATGAAACCGGCGCTGTAGAAGTCATTGGTAAAAATATAATAGATAAGAAATTCACTATCCATGTATTTATTTATTACAGTTTTTAATACAGCAGTTTAAAAAATTGATTTTAAGGGAAGTATGCCATATTTGGATTAGAACTGGTGACCTACTTGTCTTGTTCGACATACTCGTCGGGTACGCAAATCGTCGTTTGATCTTCAACGATGCGACTGGGAGCCCAGTCGGGACATTCACTCGTACAGTTGAACTTCAAATAAAAGAAATATTTGAAAGAAAACAAAAAAAAACAATGACTTGTTAAAAAACCGACTGAAAATATACAAAAGAGCATTTGGAAATGAGCAAAGCGTTTGAAATTAGAAACAAGATATTCAAAATGAAGAATAAGTAAGCTGTTCGTGTGTGTATTTGCTGTTTAGTGACGCTGTGTCATAACGAAGATGATTGGGTCTCCCTCCTCCTT
Organism: Norana najaformis; assembly: GCA_964023275.1. NCBI lineage: Eukaryota > Metazoa > Annelida > Clitellata > Crassiclitellata > Hormogastridae > Norana > Norana najaformis. The sequence goes on along the minus strand of OZ029916.1, from coordinate 1,892,368 downwards.
TATCGAGGCTTCGAACTGGCACCACCCGACTCAAGGCAGTGAAGGAGTGATTAAACAAAGTATGGTAGTTTCCAATGTTTAACAACATCTTGTGACTGCCAGGCCCTTATCTGAGAGTGATACATTTAATTAACGAATGTAAACAGTTCAATCTTCATCTGATTACAAAGATCGTTGACGTCATGTCAGTTCAGAGAATATATATAGTTTTTAAAGTACTTGTTAAAGAATGTCTGTATTGTTTTCGAAAATGTATAAAAATTGTCAATAAAACAATTAGAAATAACAATTGTAATAATATCATATATTGATATATACAGAATTACAAACTTCTTATTTACCAAGATGTCAAATAACATTTTGGGATTATTGAACCAAGATTATCCTGTTTCTATACTTTTTGTTTAGACACTTTCCATATTCAATAATTTGCAGATGTAAACCATCTATAAAAAAGCACAATGCTCAAACAACAAATATCAAATCCATACAATCAAGCAAATGATATTCTTATCCCAAACTTAATATGAATGCGATAATCTCACACACACATTTGAAACAACTGAACTTAGAAGTAGTTCCGCAGTTTAACGACAGTTTATGACATCAAAGGCCGTTGCCGTCGCCCTCCTCCTTTATCCAGGCTTGGGACTGGCACTACCTCCCAAACAAGGCAGTGGCGGTCTGAACTAAAAAACTTACGTCAAGCCTATTTATAGCACCAATAAGAAACTAAAAGAGGTGCCTAAAAATCACCATCCAATTGAGGTCTGTAAGCATAGCCCTTCGGAGTCCTACCTTAGGATTACTTTCTCGATCGTCAAAGTTCTCGTAGACCTTGAGCTGAGAACAGGAGAGGCAGTCGAGGGCCGTTGGACCGGAACAGGTCAGACAAAGTGGATCGCAATCGAGACACTTCTCTCCACTTGCGTAGAAGCGAGAAGAGCATTTGTCGACGCAATTCCCGCGCTCTTCGTAACGTGGGCAAACTTGACAGGTGCCCTATATGAATATGTGTGAGATTTTATCAATATGAATATGCATATTACCCACATGAATTTGAATGAGATTTCAATATACGTTGACCTATATTTATATGCATGAGGTTTTAATGTACATGCGTTCATTAAAACCTTATGCATATAAATATAGGTCAACGTATACATACATACATATGAATATGCACGATATTTGAATATGTATTTAACTGAGTAATATGCATCAAGGTGTTGTTGTTGTTGTTGTTGTTGATGATGATGATGGTGATGATGACGACGATGACGATGATGACGCAAATTGTGTTGATAAAGACAACGATGATGATGGCAGCAACGACGACGATGATGATAACGACGATAGATGTTTAAATTGATTCCAAGTCGAGTACCTTGATTCCACTCGGCTGATCATCACTTCCGTTGGCAGTCCGGATGTAGTGACACGTGGCTCCCTCTGGCAGGCACTCACGGACAGTCCACCCATCAAGTTCCAGCAGGACAATGGCGCACGCGTTGCAGGCCCCAGGACCGAGGCTTGCGCCGGGGCCGGTGCACCCGTCCAGGCAGACGGTACTGCAGTTAGTACAGTGGTCTTCCTCATCCGGGTACTGCGACGAGGGACATTGGCTGAGGCACTGAGATCCGGCCTTGAAGTGACGACAGCTGAAGCACTGATCGTTACCCTGTAATGTAAGGTTTGTTTTACTACGTAAAGTATTCGATATAAATGCGATGTTATGTTATGTACGGTAATATGTGTGTGCGATTTAACGGGAGGTAATGTGATGTGGCTTAATACCGTCTGTCTGTCTGTCTGTCTGTCTGTCTGTCTGTCTGTCTGTCTGTCTGTTTGTCGTTTTTTAAGCAAGTGATATATAGGAGTCTGATACGATGTAATGTGATAGTGTAACATGTGACGTTATGTGGTGTTATCATTCATGTTGTGTTATGCATTTGTAAATACCGATGGTGTAAATATCCACGGTGCGATTACCTTTGTTGCATGCATGAATGTAGCTGTGAGGCTTGGAACCTGTCACCCCTGAATGGTAGACTGGTCTACAAGGCGGCATACATGTATGTATGTAAGTATGTGTATGTATGTATGTATGTGTATGTATGTATGCATGTATGTATATGTATGTTTGTATGTATGTATGTATATGTATGTATATATGTATGTATGTATGTATGTATGTATATGTATGTATGTATGTATGTATGTATGTACGTATGTTTATGTATGTATATGTTGTACGTATGTTTGTATGTATGTATGTATGTGTATGTGTATATGTGTATGTATTTACGCATGTATGCATTATGTATGTGGTTTATACGGATAATTTATTTAGCGCCTTTTAAGAAACCTATCAAATGTCCAAGGTGTAAAATATCTTCACTGACCGGTCCTTTACAGGACTCGGCGCATTCGCTGTGACACTGAGCGCAGTGCGTCTCATTCTCTCTGTAGACCAGAACTCCGTTGTACTCCCCTGAGCATGCGCCGAGGCAGGCCGCCCCTAACCGGAAGTTGGAACATTCTAGACACTGGTTTATGCCGGGGCCCATGCATCCGTCAGAGGTACATTGATCCGAACATACCATACCATCAGCCGCTGAAAGGGTAACTGAATTAGGTCAGTTGACAATTATGCAATTAGGTTACACGTTAGATAATTTAAAAATTCTTTATTTACAATTATTTTAGATTGTTTAGCCAGACGTTTAGTTTGTAACTAAAACAATTACTAAGTTCTCGTTTATATACTTACTTCTAGCCTATTAAATCATATTATTCATAATTATTTTATGAAGTTACTCATTTCAACTCCTTTAATGCGATTATTTATTTCTTATTTACGATAAATCCAATAATTCATTAATCCCCAATTCACTCATTCACCCTTTCAACTATTCATTCATCCATCCATCAATTCTTCCTTCCTTCCTTTCTTCTTTCCTTCGTTTTTACCTTCCATCCATCCTTAATCCACCCTCCACACCTCCATCCATCCATTCATCCATCGATCAATTCAATCATTCACCTATTCATCCATCCATCCATCCATTATTTCTTCCTCCTCTTCTTCCTTCTTTCCATCCATCCATCCATCCATCCATCCATCCATCCATCCTCAAATGCACCCAGCCATCCATCCCTCTCTCCTCCATTCATTCATTCATTCATTCATCAATCCATGCATCAATCCATGCATAAATCCATGCATCAATCCATTCATCCATTCATCCATTCATCCATTCTTCCATTCATCCATTCATCCATTCATCCATTCATCCATTCATCCGTTCATCCATTCATCCATTCATCCATTCATCCATTCAACAATTCATCAATTCATCAATTCATCCGTTCATCCGTTCATCCATTCATCCATTCAATTGTCCATTCGCTCATTCACTCAAACTCATTTGTTCAAACGCAACTGCCTTCAAGCATCTCAGGAAACATCAAGCTCCGTATCTCCTGCAGATACGAAGAAGACAACGATGCTTCGGGCGCTACATAAATAGCAACCTCGGCGACCTCTGGCGATGGGTCCTGGTCTTATCAGCGACGTCATGACATTTATCTCAATCGAAGTCTCTTTCGAGGTCTCTTGAACAGACGAACCGAACTGTTACCCTTCATCAGCTTTTCCACTTCATTGACAACGACGACCAACCCCCATATGCACAATCACCCGCACTCTCCCAATCTCGTGTTTGTTTAGAGCCAATATCTATGGTGCGATCTGGATGAGAATTTCTGAAGAGCATGAAGGAAGGAGGGAGGGAGGGATGGACGGATGAAAAGTAGGAAGAAAAGGAAGAAGAAAGGAAGAAAGAGTGGATGGATGGAAGGAGGGATGGACGGATGGAAAGTAGGAAGAAGAAAAGGAAGGAAGGAAGGAAGGAAGGAAGGAAGGAAGGAAGGAAAGAAGGAAGGAAGGAAGGAAGGAAGGAAGGAAGGAAGGAAGGAAGGAAGGAAGGAAGGAAGGAAGGAAGGAAGGAAGGAAGGAAGGAAGGAAGGAAGGAAAGAAGGAAGGAAGGAAAGAAGGAAGGAAGGAAGGAAGGAAGGAAGTAAGGAAGGGTGGATGGGTGGAAGGGTGGATGGGTGGATGGGTGGATGGGTGGATGGGTGGATGGGTGGATGGGTGGATGGGTGGATGGGTGGGTGGATGGGTGGGTGGGTGGGTGGGTGGATGGATGGATGGATGGATGGATGGATGGATGGGTGGATGGGTGGGTGGGTGGGTGGGTGGGTGGATGGATGGACGGATGGATGGATGGATCGATGGATGGATCGATGGATGGATGGATGGATGGATCGATCGATCGATGGATGGATGGATGGTTGAACAATGATAAAGCTACGAAACAAGGAAGAAAGCTAGGGAGGAAGGAAGGAAGAAAGGAAGAAAGGAAGGAAGGAAGAAAGGAAGGAAGGAAGGAAGGTGGGAAGAAAGGAAAGAAGAAATAAGAAATTTCAGTAGATCTTACCACAGGAGGCTCTCTTTTTATTGCCTTCAATAGAGACATTCTGGAATCTTTTGGATTTGTCAAAGAACAGACCGTTCCAGTTGACTGAGTCAGCAAGACACAGCTTGGAATTGTGCTTGATGACGATGTGTCCGTTTCGAATTTCCCGAAGGGAATTCAGACCCAACGTTTCAAGACTCGAGTTGAAGATCATAAGGGAACTCTTTGACCTTTCAGTTGAAACACAATTCACGAATGTGATTTATTTAGAGCCAGTAACGAAGTTTTTCATTTGTAAGACACAGGTGACCTTTCTCTTCTCTGGTAATGATGAAGATGAGAACGATGAGGAAGTTGTTGTTGATGATGATTTGTTGATGCTATTGTTGTTGTTGCTGTTGATGATGATGATGATGATGATGATGATCAATACTAATACTAATAATAATAATAATGATAATAATAATAATAATAATAATATTTTACACTTACTTCAGACAAAAAATAATAATAACAACAACAATTACAACAACAACAACAAAAACAACAACAATAATAATAATAATAATAATAATAATAATAATGGATGAAAACTAGCCAATCCAAACAAGACTCCCACTGTCTGAAATCCCAGGCAAAATAATAGATTAGTGAGTAAGTAAGCAATGACAGGGATAGCCTGTTGGACTGGTTTCTACCTGTAGAGACGTTGACCTTGGATGACCTTGAGATTCTGCAGAAAGCTGAGATTCGTGAAACCGGGAAAACTGGCGTCGATCGTTAGATATTCCGTTACTTCTTCAACGTTCTTGAGGAACGACAATTCATGTAGCGCCAGACCTCGATAGCCTCGTTCGTCGTCACTAGTAAAAATGAATGACTGAATGACTGAATGGCTGAATGGCTGAAAGACTGAATGACTGAATGGCTAAATGATTTACTGGCTGAATGATTGAATGACTGAATGACTGAATTAATGAATGAATGAGCGAGTATTTCACCCAGGCGGCCAGCCAATCAAACATACAATCAATACAGAAGCCTCACATCGATCTCTCCACCAGTTTCTCATAGCAAATAACATCAGAAGAAAAGAATGAGTAGGTAAGAAATAAGAAGAAGAAAGAAAAAGAAGAAGAAGAAGAAGAAGAAGAAGAGACAGAGACAGACAGAGACAGACAGAGACAGAGACAGAGACTAAGTGAGAGAATGAGAAAGAACCATAGGGAGAAAAAAGACAGATAGATAGATAGACCGACAGACAGACAGACAGATAGACAGACAGATAGATAGATAGATAGATAGACAGACAGACCGACAGACAGACAGACAGACAGGTAGATAGATAGATAGATAGACAGACAGACAGACAGACCGACAGACAGACACACAGACAGACAGACAGACAGATAGACAGAGAGACAGACAGACAGACCGACAGACAGACAGACAGGTAGATAGATAGATAGACAGACAGACAGACAGACAGGTAGATAGATAGACAGATAGACAGACAGACCGACAGACAGACCGACAGACAGACAGACAGACAGACAGACAGACAGACAGACAGACAGACAGACAGATAGATAGATAGATAGATAGATATAGATAGATAGATAGATAGATAGATACAAACAGACAGACAGACAGAGAATGAGAGAAGGAGAGAATAACTCTGACCCCGTGAACGTTGTCTGTTGAATCTTGAGGCTGCCTTGAACCGTGACACAGTCTTTGAATTTCTCGATGTTGGCCACATGCAGCCAGTCCCTATCCCCTGTTCCATTGCAGCCTGCAAACACAACCCGAATACTCCACAGCAGGCGTCGTCGTCCCCGGGGTAGCTGGTCTTGTCCCCCGGACTCTGCCTTCTCAGAAGCAAAATCTACTAACTCCAGACTCATGTCTTGGGCATTGCGATAACGGCGATATAGAAGTCTTTAGATTAGATTAGATTGGATGTAGTTTGGACTGGATTGGATTGGAATAAATTAGATTAGTGGGTAAGCAAGTTGAAACAGATGAGTCGTAAGCCTAGCTCTGGATGACATTAGAGAACTGGCAGAATGCATAGTAACGCTTTCACGCTGCACTTTTTTGAGTTGGTGGCTTTCGTTCATCATCATCATCATCATCATCATCATCATCATCATCATCATCATCATCATCATCATCATCATCATCATCATCATCATCATCATAATCATCATCATCATCATCATCACTATTACTATTATTATTATTATTATTATTATTATTATTATTATTATTATTATTTTCACATTTGTCTTTGATTGTATTATTATTATCATATTTGTATTTGATCATTAGCTGCGAATAAATTTTTTAGACGTATTGTCCAATTCGCTGACGTTTTCGTCATTCATTCAATTGCGCACGTCTTCTCATTAGTGTTGTCCCTCTTTTGGGGCAGCGGAAGACACCGTCCCCTGGGAGAGTCACAGTGTAGAGACTTCACGTGAGTCCCTCAAACACAATTTCTCAACGGCATTGACAGATGTCGCCTTGTAGCGCCAAGGAAGTACTTACTCGTGGGACATCGGCCGTGGCAAGGGATGCATTCGCCATCAGGTCCCGGTCGAAATCCTTCTAAACAGACTGCGACGCAGGAGTCATAATCCTCAGACATATGCGCTACAAAATATACTTGTAAACGTAAATGTAAGTCTAGGAAGTTTCTCTCAGCGCGGCGGTACAAAAGCTGTGTCTGGGATGCCAGCTTCGTAACCGGCGCTATATCAATTCAAGCTAGAAAATATGCATACAATCGGGGATTGTCTTGAAAAAAAGTTTAGCGACTTAGACTTATTCATGCTAAAAAGTACATTTTCCAGTTCGGTTTTTATTTTTTTATTAATTTTTAGTTTTTAATTTTAATTTTTCTTATCGTGGACAGATTTAAAATACAGCTTTTGTAAAAAAAATAATTATTTTGCCAACACATCTACCTTAACTATGTATACTCTAATCTGGTTCATTATTTCATTCAACACACATGGAATAATAACAATAATAATAATAATAATAATAATAATCATAATCATAATAATAATAATAATAATAATAATAATAATAATAATAATAATAATAACCGAGTATGAATTAGCAAAGTAGTTACCAGATTAAAAAAGTATCCAATATCCCACAAGAAAATCACTAGCGCATAGAGGTCATTAGAGATTCCTATATAAATTTCCAGACACACTCATACATAAATAAATGCTTAGTAAGTAAGTAAATAAGTAAGTAAAGGATCCCATATCCCACAAGTGAGACGTAGAAGAGGCGCTCATTTCCTTGTCTTTAGGCCCTTCAGCCGGCAATAGACGAATCCCAAGGTCCTGGACACGGAGCCAGTGCATCACAGGACTTGCCGTTTACTTCCCAGCTTACACCGGTACCAAATTCTACTGCTTGGTGACAGAGGCACGGTGTGCGCAAACAACTTGCCCAGGGTCGTTACACGGAGTCGAACCCGCAACCTATTCTAATCTGTATTCTTATCATGGATTCAAAATAGTCCTCGCCTCTTCAAATCAGCTTCAGCTCCAATGTAGCGGGTCCTTAACCACCACAAAATAGATTAATCGGATGTGTTCAGATTTTGTGGGTGACCCCGGTAATGGTTGAGGTCATGATCAGATTAGATCGGATTAGATTGGATTAGATCGGATAAGATAAGATGCAGAAGGTAATGTTGTCTTACGCGGGCATTTCTTGACACACTTCGACCGATACATATACTTGACGTTTGGATTCTTTTCGCGCTTCCCTGTGTTCGGGTTGTAAATCCATGGAGGCGGACACTGGGCCACGCACCTGTCGTCGTCCTGGAAATGGCGGCACGCCTGTCAGGTTAAAATTGAAAGTGAATATTTATCGGAAAGCGAAAGTGATTATAATATGAAAAGTGAGAATAGGGTTGAAAATGTCAGCGAAATTGCATTCTTTATAGGTAATTCTAAAAATTGCATCTTTATGCGTCTTCATTTTATGTCTTAATATAAACGCAAATAGTAAATGTAAAAACCATAGTAAAGGCAAATAGTACTTTTCGTAAAGAAGCTATTACAACTATTTCCTTCCTATGTGAACTGGCGCTACAGAAATGATTGGAAGTCTATGTAAATCCTATGTTAAAAATTTAAAAACAAAATTGCGCCAAGTAAGAGCTTGAGACTCAAGAATCAGTTTTCCGTTCATGGGACCACAATGTTTTCTCCGCCCTCAGAGCAGTTAGCGTTAGGGTTAGAGTTAGATTCAACGTAGGCGCCCGGTACCCCCAAAAAATCGATTTTGAAAACTCTTTGGGTGATCCTAGCAGTGACTGGAGGTCCTGAACCTAATCTAACCTGGTCTGTTCAAATCTAATCCAGTTCAATCCTACTTAATCTAATCATGGATTCAAAACAGTTTCTCGCCTCCTCAAAGCCACCTCAGATTCAAGATAAAGGGTCTGGAATTATCAAAATAAATAAATCGGATGTGTTCAGATCTTGTGGGTGACCCCGGAAATAGTTGGGGTCATGACCCTGAACCCCCGAGGGTTGGTTGGCAACGCTCTGTGTCGTGTACTTACGTGGCAGTTCCACTCCCTAGGGCCAGTGCATCCTGCTGCACACTCCGCATGGCAACAGTCGCCCGGATTCGGTCCAAAGCATCGGTTTTCTCCACACTGCTCTGCACACTGTCTCGTCACTGAAATGCAAGGCACAAGCCATCGCAATAGGATACTACTACTACTACTACCACCACTACTACTACTAATAATAATAATAATAATAATAATTTACCTACAGCCCGTTTGAATTGTTGAAATCGGCAAATAAAGAAATGTTTATAATAATAAAAAATAATGACAATGATAACAACAACAACAACAACAACAACAATAATAATAATATCAATATTCGTTCTGATATCAACCATTTTATCCAGATGAAACATCGGTAATAATACCAATGTCGACAATAAGGACCCATCGAGAAGTCTTTTCAACAATCACATATCGACCTTTGCTCAAATCGTAACAATAACGACAACAAGAACAACTTCAACAAAAGCACTCGCCAGTGACATTAGGTACCACCTTCACACTAATATTAATTAATGTTACTGATACAGTACAACTGTTAATGCTACCTTGCTACAATTCAAAAGCTGTCAAGGTATGGTTAATAATTACTGCAGCGCTTTGGAGTGGTACATAAAGTCGCTATAATACGTATCTAGGTAAATGTAAATGTTCGCTTTTTTCTATAGCGACCGTATGGCCTCCACCTTTTCATTTTTCAACGAATTAATGGGGTGACATCCTTCGCCACGGTAGGTACATACATTAACCTTGACACTGCCTCATCAGTAACACTCGCTCTGTGAATAGCCCGGTTCTTAACCCCATAACACCAATCCGAACTTCAACACTTTACTCCATTGCATTGCAAGCTTTGCTCGTAACAATTCCCATTATTCCAGGCCAGTCCTTCGTCATGCAACCCCTCTTAACTTCATGACTCCTGTACTCTAAATCTCATTTAACCGCAAGCAAAGCGATCTCGATGGACTCCTAATGAATCCTCAAGGTTGAGTGGAACCGACCATGAAACCAACCATGGAACCTAGCATCGACATTTCAAAGCAGATTACGTCAAGGAGGAGACACAGTAAGAACGATGTGAGAAGATCTATGTGGACTCAATTCTCCGGTGCTATAACACTCCTAGCTGAGCCGCTTATAAAAGAAGTTCGTATTGCCAAAACACTGCGCGGCGTAAAGATGGACGCGCTTATGGGATCTAACGATTTTTGGAAGGAGATCCTTCTAAAATCGGTGGAGCGTTGACCGTTTTAATGGATTCTTTATCTTTCAGAAGAGGCGACGCAGGAATGCAATCCGAAAAAGATGAGGCTGTAATCCAGACGTAAACGTGTTAATCGCCTCACATCACAACACATTAAGCTTCATGCATACATTTAGCATTGATATTAGGTCTACATCAAATTACATAAAAAACATCGCATTAAATTGTAATTGTATTTGTAATTGTAACTTAAGATTTATAAAGCTGTTCTTAGAGAATAAGCTCAACACAGGCGCTCCCGACCCGAACTAATAAAATCACTGTTAAACAGTACAGTCTTCAGGCGCCTACGGAACACTGAGAGGGGAAGAGAGAGGAGCTCGAAACGCAGATCTCGAGAGAGACGGTTCCAGCAGGTGGGACCGACATACGCAAAGCTGCTTGGCTGGACGGTAGCAGTTCGTATGCGAGGGACAAACAAGAGATCATGGGTGGCTGAGCGGAGGGTGCTAAGGCCCAGAAACGAGGAGACTAAAGTGATTAAAGACTGAATAAAAATGGAATATAGACTGCAGTGTCCGAGCCAACCAAGTTCAAATTTTAACCTATTCCACTGTGGTAATCTGAAAATACGTGTAAATCTAAATCTCTTAGGTTTCTCAGAGTCACAATACAGTGGCGTCGAGGACTAGCTTTTTCAAAGAAAACACCAAAATTTCAACATATCACTCCCAAACTGCAATCGAGCAGGATAGAAGCCAGTGCACAGCTTAGTATGATCCAGAATCAGGTGCAAGGGAATATCCTAATATGCACACTCATTCTGCATTTCTCTCGGTTCATTTCGTATTTTTCATCCATTTATTTCTTCACGTTGACGTTGCAATCAATTTAATCAAACTAAGTGTGTGTGTATGGGTGTGTGTGTGGGTGTGTGGGTGTGTGTGAGAGAGAGAGAGAGGGAGAGAGAACAGCTTCCGTTCATTACTTCACTCTGTAACTCCTTCATGAATTCGATCGCTCATTCATTGCTTCAGTTTGGTCTCTCTAAGTGAATGTCTGAGAGGAAAGCATTTCCAAATGGCCGCCCGTTTATGACCTCAAAGCAGTAAAACCGTCACCGTATTCCTTCTTCAATATAGCCCGTCTCTAAAGAAAGTACTGTGGTCTTACAGAAGCCTCAGATGTCTGGTTAGCGTGGCCCACCGCTAGACACAGTCGTCTGATTTGGATTTATGAAGACATTCATATCGAAGATGGTAACCTCCGAAGTCAAGCGCAGATCGACAAGGACGGTCGGTGCCGCTCCAGACTCTCTTCACCCTCACACACACACATACGCACACACACACGCACAAACACACACAAACACACACTCAAACAAACACACACAAACACACACCTCATCTTCTTGTTTTATGATAACACCAGACAGTCTCAAAGATTTCCCGGCGTAGAAGCCGCAAGGCAGTATGTCTGGGGCTTAACTATCCAGCTGGAATCTCGTCTCCCTGTCTAGGTCGATCATTCCAGTCACAGAAGGTCACAAAAACATGCAACAAAAACCGTCCGAAACGCAATAAATCCGAGTTGAAGACGAGAAAAAATTCCGACATGCAGTCTCGCCACCAGTAAAAGTCCAAAAAAGACAGAATCGTCAAACGAATTTATGTTTATACAATATAATCCGTCAAAGTGGCACAAAGACAGCCAACGACAGACATAGCCTTTCACAGATTCTATCCTGACACCCCTTCTTCCTCTTATCTCTCTCCTGTCCAACCTCAAACACCACCACCCCATAGCCGCCACGCTGTCTCTCCGTCTGACTTTTGGATCTTAACCTGGAACCGAACCCTTTTGCCTATCGATTTTGTTTTGACTGAGCGCCTGTGAATAAGCTGGTCCGCGCGGCGCGGCTTTCGTTGGGCGCTGTAGAAATCTCGGAATTACGATTACGATTACGACATGCACAGAAATATCACATATACACACACACCTCATCTTCTTGTTATATCAACCATAAGTATCTGATGCTTTCAGGCATTGATTTTACAAGAGACCAAAATGAACATTTCTTGACCGCAGTTGTCTTATCCAGCTACTGGTGCCGATAATATTGATGTACGTAGAACCTGTTTTGACCATATGCTTTTAATTACATATATATTCCTTCTCTTGCCTTGAGGGCATATATATATGTAATATTATTCATCTATTACCCTTGTACATATAAACACATCCAATTATATATATGTATTTATATTTCCCTAGTGCATATATATACAAGGTTAAGAGAAATAATGAACAGCACTGATAACTTATACTCGTAGTGAGAATTGACTGATTGCGGAAGGACTAAGAAATGCTCTCGTAAACTGAATTTAATGACAATTTAATTCAAAACCTGACTGCGCGCAGCATGATGTTAACCTTTAGATTACAGCCCGTTTCGTGGAATTCAATGATTAGATTGTATGCATTATATAGCAGTGCATGACATGAGATTGCTTTGTACTGTACTGTATCTCAATCCACTCCACTGCATTGTTTCATTGGGAGCATTCCCAGATACGGCCATACCTCGTCCTATATTCGAGATACTCTTCATTGGCTTCCCATTCAGCAGCGTGTCCATTTTAAGATTCTCACTCTTATGCGCAACTGTGTTGCTGCCTCAGATCCTCTTTACCTCATGGATCTTTGAGCTTTAGTCTCCTCGTTACCAGGCCGTAGCATCATCCGCTCGGCCACCCATGATCTCTTGTTTGTCCATCGCATGCGAACTGCTACCGCCCAGTCCAGAAGCTTTGCATATGTCGGTCCCACCTGCTGGAACCGTCTCTCTCGAGATCTACGACTCGAGCTCCTCTCTCTTCCCCTCTCAGGGTTTCGCAGGCGCCAGAAGACTGTACTGTTTAACAGTGATTTTACTTGCTCGGGTCGGGAGCGCCTCTGTTAAGTTTATTCTCTAAGAGGCGCTTTATAAATCTTAAGTTACAATTACAGTTACAATGCCTTGCTCCTATTCAGTGCTTCTAAACATCTCTAACTGAAAATGGCTTTCCCCGTATAGTTTCACAGGTCGTTCCCCATCCAAATGATTCAGACTATCTACCATTGAAGATACTACATCTTCCCCACACACTTCTGGGTGGGTGGCCAGCCATCTTCTGCTCATAGGTCTTTCTCCCACAAGTTCTGACTATCTCCCAGTGATGATATCGTCTCGAACGCCGTTTGAGAAGCCGAAGCTACTGTCCCCCGACAAAAGGAGATCAGTCAACCGCTCACTCACGCTGAGTTTACGCCAACGTTCTGGACAAAGACAGAAGGCCTACATAAGGCAGAGGAAACTTCAAAGAAAGTCTCAGAAGAAATCTAGAAGAGAGAGAGAGAGAGAGAGAGAGAGAGAGAGAGAGAGAGAGAGAGAGAGAGAGAGAGCAGAGCAGAGCAGAGCAGAGCAGAGCAGAGAAGAAGAAAGCAGAGCAGAGCAGAGAAGAAGAAAGCAGTGCAGAGCAGAGCAGAGGAAAGAGAGACAGAGGAAGGAGAGACGGACAGAGAGAAAGAAAGAGACAGATACAAAAACAAAAATAGAGAGACAGTCATACATGCAGAGACATAGAGAGACAAGCAGACAAACAGAGAGACAAAGAGGACAATAAATAGACAACAAAGAGTCAGCCAGTCAGTCAGTCAGTCAGACAGACAGACAGACAAACAAACAAACAGAGACGAACAGCAAGAGACAGATGGAGAGACATAAAGACAGAGACAGAGATAGAGACAGAGTCGCTTTAGTAATTCGGAATTTCTCTGCGCGTGGGACGAATTACCTTCCCAAAGCACATGCTCTTTCCGCGCGCAGTAACTCAACTCCAAACGATTTACGAAGATTTTGGTCTCCAGATGACGCCTCTACCTCGAAAACAAGACGAGAAAAATCGGTTCCCGGATGAGCACTCGCTTAGAATTAATGTCTGCAAGCATCGGATACTAACCCCGCCAGAACGCTTTGCGATCCAT